>JARUPZ010000019.1:5229895-5648256 GCA_031213475.1 Nereocystis luetkeana
GCTCACACGATGAGCAGCATGATGAGCTTCAACGTTGATCACTCAGAAACGTTAAAATTTCCAGGAAGAAGAAGAAGAACAACAACAAGAAAATAAAAAGAAACCAACATAAAAAAGGAAAACTGTGCACGAAGTCCAGCTCCCTTCTGTACCTACTTCCGCCTTCAGATCGATGTACTCATTGCATACCATAGCGTATAGAACAACGACCGCGTGGGGCCACGCCCCGTTAGACCGTGAGGCCACCCTCTGGCGCGAGGAGAGGTGGTCGTCCGATAATAGTATTAAGTATAAGGATTACCCTGGGCTGGGTATTGCGATCGACCTCTTACCTCTGTAGCTGGTGGCTCAGGAGGTGACATTTTCACAACACTATATAGTATTCTTTCTGTATCGAGACCGCGGGATTGCTCCACACCTCGTACAGATACATTATCTACGGATAGATCATCTAGAGATAGATCATCCACAGATAGATCATCCACAGATATATTATTTCCAGATGGATCATCTGGATTGTAATCGCCGTTTTGATATGCTGTGCAGGATCTGTGAGGTCAGCCTCAGGAAACACATGCTAGATTGTGTAGAGTATGTGGCTTCCACCCGGCAACATGAGCTAGATCAGCTAGATCATACAAGATCTAGATCATGAACTGCGGGAATCGATGATCTGTCCGAGACGGTGGAATTTTATCATCGGGGTTAAGCGTACTTTTTCCCCTCAGACGTCAGCGATTGGGGTGAGGTAAGGAACTCCTCAAGCAAAAAAAGAACCGCGTCCTAGTAAATTAAGATTCTACCCGTCGGACCGATAGATCATCTACAGATAGATCATTTAAATCGTACTATCCTGCCGTCCTGAGGTGCTGGACAGGACCTGTGCAGTACAGACCCAACCCAAGAAACCTGTCCTAGATCATGCTGACGATATGGCTCCCACCCGGCAACGTGAGCTAGATCATACAGATCTGCGATATATCTGCCCTGAAAATATCTATATGATGATCTGTAAATGATCTGTAGATGATATGTCCGACGTATGCAAGGTTCCCCCGGTTACCCCCCTCGGTTTATCGCCCACCGCTGTCCCCCCTGTCCCTGCTCGCGTCACCCAAGGAGGGACACGAGCTAACCGGGGATGACATTGGCGATACCATTTCGGTTGGAAGCACGGAGGTTACTCTTCTTAACGTCACGGGAAACGAGATCGAACTTTCCGAGCCGTACGTCGGCGGCGATGTATTGGAGGGGTGAGCAAGCGTCTTCTTGTTCGTTTGTCTGTTCGTTTTTTTCTGGCATGTTGAAAGGTTTTCTGTTTTCTTCACCCTTCGCGGGACCCGAAGCTAACGCCCCCCGCAGAGTTTGACGTTATCGTTTCCCCCAACGTGCGGTATGTACTATATTGTTGTCTTGTTTCGTCTGTCATCCTTAAGTGTGTACGGCACAAGCTTCAACTTCAGGTCACTAATAATCACTAACTTTCTCCGAACGAAGTTAAGCAAAGATAATCCAAAACGAAAGGGCATTGAACGCACGTTACTTCTCTGTAGACCTTCGGGAACCACGCTTGAGGCATCTGACTCACAACAATTTTTGTTATTTTCAGTCGGAACGAGTCCCACCTCGTGATGATGACTTGTCCACGGGATTACTATCGAATCACCCCATATGATGCGAAAGCACGCTTCAGATTCGCGCGGTTGTTCTGCTTCCCGAAAACGCTCACAATTATAGCTGTGGTGCAAACAAAACAAACAAACTAACAAACAGACAGACACAATGCTGCTGGCACGGGCGGGACACATGCTACAACAATCGGCTTATTCCCTCGTTTAAAACCGTCGCCCAACCCGGGTTGCGCATCGTCTTGCACGCCCTTCCACTTTAACCTACCGCATCGCCCGTGTGATAAGACAACACACCTCCTCCGACGGATTTTCAAACCCGGTTTTCTCTATGACGCCGGGAAGAGAGTCACCTACGTGCGAGTGGACGTCGCGATCGTTACACATCGCCAACACCATCTTCGTTGCTTGATTATCCCCCCCCCCCCCCCCCCCTCCCCCCCCCTCCCCGACTTTCGGAGAGAAAAAATCGGGTGTGAAAAATCGTCCCAGACGTGTGGGGTGTGGGGTGTGACACCTAGCGTGTAAAACGCGGGACCCACATGATTTATCCTTTTTTTTTTACACCAACCACCCCGCCGTTTCGACCAAGCCTGCCTGTCCCCTTGTGATACGTGTTGTTGTTTTCGGCCATCATCGCGCCCTGGTTTGTGCTTGCTAGGGTCCCTGCCGTCAACGTTTCAAGCGCCGGGTACCAGGCGGCTACCTACCACTCCGGGAACGGAAGCGCAAACTTCGTCTTCCTGTACACGGTTCAGCCGGGAGACCATTCCGCCGACTTAGAGTACTGGGACGAGGACGCGTTCAAGACGGATGGCTTCGTTCGTCGCGCCGCGGATCAGGTTCCTTGCCACGATTCTAAAAAAACACTTCACAAACACCACCACAGAGTAGTACGGTGGTACGTAAATATGCAAAGCAGAGGTCATATAATAGTGTGTCTCATCTCAGGTCCGCTCTTCTAAGGGAAAACAGCCAGGGATTTCGATAGCATCGTAAAACTTTTTTTTCTAGATTCGACAAAAAAAAATGAAGATTTGACAGAATATGAACCAAAACGCCTAAATATCTCTTTCGTACCACAACCAACAACACCTTTTTCTCGAAACGGCTCGCCATTTTATCTCAATACTCGACCCCGAATTTTACCTTTTTGGGTTGTTTTGAGTCGGGTATGTTCGAGTGCATCCGTTCAACCCTCAGGAGCGTCGTCGTGCCGGTAGGAACCAACCGAGCCCATGACTCCTCAAGAGCGTAGCACTTTACATGTAACGCACTGACTGCTGTGTCGCCCCAAGATTTGGTCCCTCGCTGCGTGCATGCATCTATCTGCTCGCCCGCAAAATGTGCACGTACCGATGACGTTCCGCAGTTTTGTTTTGTTTTGTCCCGTTTGCTCGAAACAACTATATAACACAACATTACAGGGAGCTACAGCCGCCAACGCGAGCCTCCCGGAGCCCGGCACGTGTGTCACCTTCAAGGGCTGCTCTCTTGGAATGAACCGGGACATCGTCGTTTCGACTGACACGCCACTCGTGACAAACATAACCACGACCAAGCCGGCCGCGAGTGGGCCTTTCGGTGCGGGCGACGAAATTGACGTGACGGTGTGGTTCACGGAGCCCGTTGAGGCCCTGACGAACGTCACGAACGCGCCTCGATTAAGGTACGAATGCCACAAAAATCTCGCCTCGAATAAGATACGAGCTTTTCGAGCGTGCCTTGACTAAGGTATGTATGTATGTATGTATGTATGTATGTATGTATGCATGTATGTATGTATGTATGTATGTATATATAACCGTCACGAGCATGCCTCGATTTAAGGTACGGACGCCACACGAGCGCGTTTTAAGTAAGGCACGAACGTCACAAGTACGCCTGGATTAGGGTACAAACCCGCCTTCTCGATAATATATATGTGCATCACAACCGCGCCTCGATTGAGGTGCGAATGCCACTAAAGGTCGCCTCCAACAAGGCGCGAACGTCACAAGCGTGTCTCCGTCAAGGTAACAACGTCACAAGCGCGCCTCGAATAATGCACGAACGCCTCAAAAGCTGGCCTCGAATTAGGTATGAACGTCACGGGCGCGCCTCGAATACGGTAACGGTGTATTTTGACTTTTATGTTTGGAGGTATATGCACTCTGATGAGGGTCGCTGATCGCTGCAGTCCTTTCGATGGTGCCCGAGGAGTTTCAACCGGTGTCAAAACTCGCAACGTTGTACACGGTTCGATTCTGAGATACATGGAGTTTTTTTGTCTATCGCGAGACACCAACGGCGGAGAGAGACTAGCGCGGGTAGGCACGATTCAATGCGAGTCGACGGGAGAAGAAGGTGGTGGACACCTTCTCTCCATAAAAAAGCATTGCGCGTACCGTAGGAGGGAGGTGTACTCGATAGGAGAGACATACTCGATCTCATGCATGGCCGTAGTCGTATGACCATAGACCCTCGCATCCCTACAATGCCGGGACGGAGCATGTCGGGTTTTCACCGACCAGGCAGACATTGCTTGCACCAAACGCGAAGCGTCGTGAAGTGTCCGGCGAGTCGCATGAAGGGTGAGCTGCATCCTACTAAGAACAGCTTGTGAGGCGGACTTGCATATGGATGACAGCTTCGAGTCACCCCACGGTAGGGGTTGCACGAGTTGGGTCAAAGGTTTCTGACTAATTGAGTTCCTTAAGTGAGGAACTACCAGTTAGGAATAAAAATTTACGCGTATCTTCGTTTTAGGACTAGAGCATACACGTGCCGGTCAGGTGGCACGAACAAGTTTTTCCCAGGTTTTGTATCGGGTGAGATATTGAGCTCCTAATGTGAGGGGCTCAGGAACTTCTCGTGCACCCCTACTGTGGGATGGCTCCTTCATTGTTTTTTATTTTGATCATCACTTTTACTTTCCAGCTTAACTCGTAGGAGGTTTTACCCTCAACAAACTTCTGGACAAGCCGTGGTCACAGGTGTCTACCCTTCCCCCCCCCCGGTACGTGCCTTTATTTTTTGTCGCGCATAGGGTTCAGCATTCCCGCTGCTCGTCGATTTTCATCGAATGTAGCTAACTCACGCTCTCGCGCTTTCCGCCAATCAATTTCTTATGCAAGAAAAAGCCCCTACGAGCATGCACTCGGTGGGACTTGAACCCACGAAATTGATCTTGATAGGCAAGCGGACCACCTACCATGCCACCGGGGACGCCGTCAATGAGTTTATTTAATTTCCGGTGTAGCCACTACCAGAGACAGCAATGGGAGTGTACCGTAGGGGGCGGGGGGGGCGGGAGAAGAGCCTACTATGATATGTGATCTCGGATCTGAGTTACGACTGCGGAGAGAGAGCAGGAGAAAGAAGGACGAACACAACGAAAAAATCGTCAAAACCACAAATATATATATATATATATACCTGGTATATATTATACATACTTTGTACATACAGTAAGAGTCTACCCGAAAGCAAAGACAACGTTTTGTGCGCTGAACTTCCCTCTGCACCGCCCACCCCGGCTGGCTTGCAATCGACTGGATGCACTCCCACCAGGATGGACACAGGCAATTTTGCTGACTACGCATTCGGGTCCGGAACGAACGCCATCACCTTCATCTACACCGTTCAAGAGGCCGACAGCACCGGAGCTCTCGATGCTTGGGATGCCCCCGCGCACGGGGAACTGTCGGTGTGTGTATTGATGCGTGTCCTTTGCTTTTCACAATTGTTGAACTACAACAATGCTGGAGCCAGGGGAGACTAAAGTCCGTTTCTGTGCGTTGACTCCTTTGGAACTGTCTGCGTCCACGCTGTGGGGGGGGGAGCGTACTCGATATCATGCAGGACCGTAGTCGTATGACCACAGACCCTCGCATCCCTGGGGGGGGGGGGTGCACTCGATAGGAGAGATGTACTCGATCTCATGCATGGCCGTAGTCGTATGACCATAGACCCTCGCATCTCTACAAAAACGGGACGGAGCATGAAGGGCTTTCACTAACCAGACAGACATTGCTTGCACCAAGCGCGAAGCGCCGTGAGGTGTCCCGGCGAGTCGCGTGAAGGGTGAGCTGCATCCTGCTAAGAACCGCTTGTGAGGCGAACTTGCATATGGATGGCAGCTTCAATGAGATATTTTAATCTCCGCTGTAGCCACTTCCAGAGAGAGCAATGGAAGTACTATGTAACTGCCTCTTGGGTGCTTTACCATGAACCCTACTGTACGTGATACGATCATTCCCCTTGTGCGGAGCAAAGGTTCTTCACCTCGCACTAACGATCCAACTCGACCACCAGCCGTGACCGACCGCCTGAAAAAAAAAGCGGTACCCGGGTTGTCTAGCTCAAGTAGTGAGCGGCATGTTCTACAGTGTCGTTGTCAACCAACGCCAACCCAACCTGATAAACCATCAAGGAAGGGGGCGGGGAGGGGCACTAGTTGGAGTCAGAGTGGATTAATGTTTGCAGTAGTGGAAAAAGTTAACGAAGGACCCCAAACACGACCAACTCATCGTTGCGTTCTGTCCTGCCGCTGAGAGTGACGATGACCATCATGAGCAACCGGTGGCAGAGATACTCCCCCCACCCCTCGAAGTCGTTCACGAGTGGGGAACATTTTGGCGGGGCGGGTGTTTTACTGTTGATATGGTCACCGACCGTTTAAATTGAGTTTTCGATTAATTGAGGCCTCCTTCCCCAAAGAAAGGGGGGGGGGTCGGCTCGCCCGATCCGTCACTACGGCAAAACAAAGGGCTTTATTCCGTCGACGAACACTTCTTGCATCCACAAAGTCGACCGACGTGTATCGTGTACAAGCTGTATCTTGGTTTACGTACTGCCCAATCGAGACGACGGACAGGAGTGACTAACTGCACGCGACTCCCACACGGAGTAATTCCGTCCGCAGATTGATTTGATCTTCCGCGAGACATTACAAAACGCCATGGAAAACTCGCTCAAGCCCTGTTTCGGTTTTTACCTGTCTCACTGTGATAACATAATTTGTGACTCTCTGCATAGTGTTATAAGGGTTTCCCTGGGATGGGTAAACGGTCGATATTTTGTCCCTACGGCTCATTAGATAACACCTTCATAAAAATGTGAACAATCAGGGCGGGCGTCAGGTGTACCGATGCTGTTGGGCAGCAAGAACGGTTTCAACGTGACAACCCTACTAGAAGCGGTCACAATCGTTGTCAACCCCTACCCTGGCCTTTGCCCCCGCTTAATTTGATGCCGTGATGCCTCAACATGAATGCTTGGAAAACTCACCGTGGAAGGCGTTAGACGTGAGGTATGCGGGAAACTTCGGATATCTCCGGCGGACGTCAACCTCCCCAACAACGGACGCGGACTTGACATTGCCGGAGCCGGGCAGCTTAGGGAGCCTCAGCAACCTCACCTCCGTGGTGGTGGACACAAGCGTCGCCAGGGTGATCGCTGTTAACAGCAGCCTGGCGGATGGCTCCTACGGCGTCGGCGAGGAAATTCTACTGCTGGTAACATTTTCGTCTTCCGTCGGGGTCAACAGGTGATGCCGATGTTTATCTGTGGGAGGCGGGGGGGGGACTGTACTCGATATTAACATGGCCGAAGTCGTGTGTCCATAGACCCTGGCATTCCTATAATGCCGGCACGGAGCAGGTCGGGCTTTCACCGACCAGGAAGACAATGCTTGCACCAAGCGCGAAGCGACGTGAGGTGGCGGAGGGGTACTCATTTTTTGCTTGCCTTAGTCATGTGACCGTTGCCCGCGCACCCCTTTGGAGACGGAGCACCGTTCCTACTCCTGCTGGGGGCAGTTCCAACATTGGGGCGCTCATTGCGTATTTTCTATATGTCCCATTAAAAGCGTTTCTGCGTATACCTTGACCCCTTCCTGTCTCTGTCTTTTGTGGACACCGTCTATCTCCTGGGATAGCAACCGTTTTTTCGCCAGCTATGATCTAGGGTACTAAAACGTCAAGGTGAAGATATTAGATGGGGAAGAGCTAGCGCGAGTGCGAGTCAGGTCATTTGGTCAGGTTTGGTAGGCCAGCAGACACGATTTTGTTTTGCACTGGATTACCTCTCTGGCCTGAATAGACATAGTCCCCCGTTGCGAATATGATATAAATATCCCGCGGAGGTTATAGTACTGGACAGAGTGGTATCATGGTATACTACAAGCGACTCTGCGCTAGATTTTTGACCGGGTTAATATCGATACGGGTAGTCCTTTCAGGAAGTGGATTTCGCAAGGAAAACTCCTGCCGTCTTCTGGGAGGTTGCTTCGAAAAACCTTGCTCAAGTGCCCCCACCGCGTTGTCATCATTCCCACGGCCCCTGCGCTTGCTTTCCCGTCCTCGCTACCGAAGGACTTCGCCCTCCGGTAGCGCGCCGTATGCCCTCCTTAACAGTGGCGGCACCGCCTTTTACACCGCGGGCAACGGAACGTCGACCCTCGAGTTCCTGTACACGGTGGAGGAAGGCGATTCTTCCGCCGCCCTAGACGTCGCGGTTGTTTCCGACGACGTGACGGCCACGGTAGCCGTCTCGCTGCCCGTCAACAGCAGCATTTTCGACGCGAACAACATCGAATCGTCCGCCGTGGTCACACTCCCCAAGCCGGGGTTTAGAGGGAACTGGGGAGATCAAGCGAACATCGTCATCGACACTGAGTGAGGATGCCTAATACGATAGAGGCCGCAGTTTTTTTTTGCCTTAGGAGGCAATATTTCTGACTGGCGGGGTTCCTCAACTGAAGAACTACCTAATTTCGTTCGCATCTGTATGTTTGCAATGGTTTTCGAACAGTATTTAAGATAGGCCTCCCTTTTAACTCGAAAACAGGTTTTGGTAAAGATATATAGTCCCTCAAGTTAGGAGCGAGCTGCCTTTTCCGTTGCACACGTGTGAGTGAGTGGCTTGATCGCTTCATAGATAATTAAACACGTGAGACTTCGGGCATACGCGTGTTTCCTTTCTCAGCGAGCATCGCCATCGACGCTGATTGGCTCGTTTAAGCAATTGAACACGTGAGACTTCGTGCATACGTTGGTTTTCCTTTTTTGTTTTTGGTGTCTCTTGGTTTTCTTCTTTCGGGAATGTTTATGAGTGATCAATGTTGAAGCTCATGCTGCTGCACATTATTGTAGGATGGCAAACGCAATTACACCGATTGGACACGTAAACGTGTACACGCCACACGTACCTGCAGCTGTGACGATATTATCGTCCTTCTTGCAATAGAGCTGTATACGCCACCACCAATCGTTGTTTTCCATGTGGCGCAGGAAACCCCTTCAAGCCGCCCCAAGATTTTTGCCAATCGAGCTGTCCAGTGCAAAGGAGCGAAACAGCAACAAAACGCAACAGCGAAAACAAAAACCTGCTCACCACCTTCTCGTCGATATATAACCACGCCCAGAAAGAAACGAGCAAAGATACATGAAAAAAACGTAATAACTGCTCTATTTTTTCGCACGCTCATTATATCGCGCTGCGTGCATTGTACGGCACGCCACCAGCAGTAACAAAGACACGATGTTGTTGCGCTTCCGATATGCCAACCAACGATCGACCTCTCTTTCCAAGGCCGCCGCTGGTCGCCCAAGTGACGTCGTCCCTGGCGGACGGGCGGTATGGTCCGGGGCAAGAGGTGAAGATTCTTCTCGAGTACACTGCTCCCGTAACCGTAGTTGGAACTCCCGTGCTGTGGCTGGATCTTGGCGACGCCGACGGCTACGCCGAGTTCGACGCGATGAGCGACGGCTCCAACGACACGCTCGTCTTCATCTACTTCGTGCGCGAAGGTTTGACGATCAACATCAACAATGCTGCAATTGTGTGATATGGACCTAAAAGTAAGGAACGTTTGTATAGTAATATTTCATCCATACCGTCTCTATTTAGGGGCCACGAAAGGGAGATAGTTAGGCTTTCGTGAATACAGTACTACTGTGGTAAGTTTCCCTTGTTTTTTTTTTTTTTTTTTTCGGAGAATGCTTACGAGTGATCAACGTTGAAGCTACTGTAGTCCACTAGGCTACCTGTAGTCCAATCGTCTACTGCAGTCCAGTAGGTTTCCTTTTTTTTTCTTGGTTTCCCAAACTTTTCTTCAATCGGGGAGTGTTTATGAGTGATCAACGTTGAAGCTCATTCATGCTGCACATTGGCGAGGGTGGCAAACTCGATCAAACCAATTTTGTTGGCGATCCAACTCCACATGCTCGGGTCGTTTCGACAAACTCTGCGTTCACACTAACTGAATGAAGGGGGGAATCAGCGAAAAAAAATGGCAGCGTGAGGATGGCCTGCAAAAGGAAAACGCGTTGATCACGCTCTGTGCCCTTGTGTTGCGAGGGGTAGGATCGCCGACCGGGTAGGACGTCTCCTCCTCCTGTCCAATGCAAACTCACATCGAATCATAGGCGACAGCGTAACACCGTGCTGTAGGTTTAGGGAAGCGGCCAAAAAGGCAGCGGGTGGATCCCTTGCAAGGAAAGCGCGTTGTGAACGCGCTTTCGTGTTCGTTTATTGTGCATCTGCCAACCAACCGGGCGCCTTTGGAGAGATGAAAGACGCTTTTTTTCTCTGTTTTCCCCTCACTGGAGACTTTCCGAGAAATTTTCGCACGCAGCAAAAACCGGTTAGAGAATCTGAACTCTTGAAGACATATAAAATATGTAAATGGAGCTCAATATAAACCATTGAGACGTACGTCTCAGGGCCTCTTTGACTCCTTGATGAAAACTACTCTTCACATCGCGCATTGGACGACGCGGGTTGAAACACATCTTATCCCCACTGAACATCGGCGCGATAACTGCCGGACGCGCAGAAATGCTACATTTGCTAACCCGAATGCAGAAACCCGACGGGCGCTCTAACTTTTGTTTTGTTATGTGCGCAACGACGAACCTGCCCAAAATACCTGCAGGGGAATCGACAGCGGACTTGGATTACACGTCGCCTTTCGCGCTCGACACGTCACAGGAAAACACCAGCAGTGCAACATATAATGCCTCGGCCATCCTGCGCTCATCCACGAACCCATCTCAGAACGTTTCTCTGATCCTGCCCACGAACGGGCAGCCTGGGTCTCTGGGAATCAGCGGCAACATTGAAATCGAGGTCCGGAGCTGCGGTTGTTTTGACCAGATACAGATTGCAAAGTGCGTGCCCTTTCGGTGTAAAATGGTCTTCGATAGCGGTCGCGCGCTATTTACGAGCAGACTAGACTAGAAGCGAGTTACCGTGCGGTTGGACATCCTTTGTTTTATTATATCGCACGTTTGACAAACACGATGAGGCTCGCAGGCAGGTACGAGGTGGTCGTAATCGCAAATAAATACTTCGTACGGTTGATAGCGTCCATCGAACCCACCCTTCTTGATGATGGACACATTCCAGTGTTCTAGATTACCCTGGTCGCAGTAAATACAACCTCAACCCAAACGTGTTTTTTTTTTTGGCAGTTGCCCTCTGGTAGCAGCAAAGACAGCCTTAACCCAACAGGGTTTTTTTTTGTTTTTTTTTGTCAGTTCACCGTGTCATTCGTACCATCCAAAACCTTAACCCCCCGACCTATTTCGTCCTCGCTCTCTCTTCTGTGGTTGCAACAACAACAAAAAAGCAGACGACCCCACCGTCGGTCGAACGCGTGTCGACTACGGCGGCAGACGGGTTACCGCGCGGCGCCGCCGGCCGGACGCAGACGCTCGACGTCTACAGTTCCTCGACGATATCCACCGGCGGCTTCCGCCTCAGCTACGGCGGCAGCGACAATATTGTCACGCCGTGCATACCCGCCAACGCTACCACTTTGACCGCGGACGCGGTGGCGAGCGCGCTCTCCTCGGCCAACTCGTTTCTGAACGTTACGGTAGTTGAGGATGACCCTCCCTTCGACGGTGCGCGGATGTTCGTGGTGTATTTTCACGCGCCGGAGGTCGGGGTGGGACTGCTTGGTGTCGTCGATGCGGAGTATGACGACGATGGGGATTGTGAGTGGATCCAGTGTTGGTCTTCGTCGGACGGAGACGGCGAGGATGACGATGAAGAGGAGGAGGGGGAGGATGGAGCGTGTGACGAATCCGGTGTGGTCATTAACAGGGAAATGTCCGTCTTCGTGGAAGAGGGAGCGGTAGAGGTGCGTGAGTACATGGGGGGGTTGGTGACTGCGAGGTGTTTGCGCTCGGTTGTGTGGTGGTGTGTAGTCGAAAAGGGTTAGACTGGGAGACTGACCGCACTTTTTCATGACGGTGTACGTACTCTAAAATCGGGATATTTTGCAAGGGGTAGCTGTGTGTGAGCGTACATATTATATTATAGTACGCTTCCCTTCCCCACATATGCACACGGTCATGCTGATGATGCTCATGTAGGACATAGAGACGAGGCGTGGCATGATCTTCTTGTGGTGATGAACAACCCTTGTCAATACGGTGATGCGTCAAGACCGCCGAGAGTACCACTGACCCTGTTCGTTAGTCAGTCTCCCTGGAACCAAGGCATTCGACGTGTATCTGGAGAAAACCGGCAAAGGCGACCAACCGCCCCCCCTCCCCCTACAAACCTTACTCCTGTCGTCCGCTGTAAATTATTATTGTGAACCGCACACATTCGGTTCGACATCTTGCTGCTAATTACTGTATCTAACACATTCGACACGCTGTTAACTACTGTATCTAACACATTCGGTGCGTTGTTAACTGTTTGCGCCGTCTGGGCCACCCTAGGATACCCCAGCTGATTTCCTGCTGATATGTAGGCATGTATGTGACATGGATACCTGCTGGGAGTCACCACATAGTATCACTCTGTACTTCTCTACCTGGATGTGCTTCTACGAGTCCACCAATCTAGCCGGGTGTGCAGCGATGCTGTTCCCGGGTCCCTGCTGGGTTCAGGGGCATGTAGGTGTGGGGCGGCCGAATCCCTACGCGCCCCATATACTTGTATCGAACGCGTTCGACACGCCTGTTGACTGCTGTATCTACAAACACACTTGACAGGATGTATACGTGACACATTCGACACGCTGTAACTACGTACTACTGTTATACCCAACTCATTTCGACGCGATGTCTGCACGCAGGTCGTGCTCCACTTCACCGAACCGATCAGCGTCAACACCACTCTCGGCAACCCGTCACTGCTCCTGCGGGTAGACCCGACGATGAGCAACACCACCACCCTCAACTCCACCGTCTTCAACGACACAGATGGTGGGATACGATACGCTGAACACATCCCGGGCCTCACCCAGTTTGTGGACGTCGGCGTGGACGCTTCGCGGTGAGACCCAGAGCGAGTGTTGACGGGGGAAATTATGTCTATCTTCGGACTCGATGCCTCTTAGTATGCCTTGAGCTGCTTTAACGTTATTTCAAGGGTGTGTTCACACTGGCTAGTAACTCTTACGCCCTGAACATATCCGGTTATTTCCCCGGTATGACCAATATAACCAGGTTAGGTCCCGGGGTACGCCACAGTTTATAGCACCCTCCTTGCAAGACTGAATTCTCCACGCAGACGTTTCGACCGAAGCTTGATGTCGTGATATGTTTTACCACTATGTGCGTTTGTGCATATCAGGAGGGCTGGAAGCTAGCCGTGCCCGGCGTGATCTCTGAGGAGTGAGCTGCTTTGCGACTGCGTCTCATAAGCGGCCCGTGCCACACGTCATGAGCAGACGATAAGCCCAATACTTACAGAAGGATTCCGCAACTTTCTCTCCCTCTCTCTCTCCCTA
This sequence comes from Nereocystis luetkeana, assembly GCA_031213475.1. Lineage (NCBI taxonomy): Eukaryota > Phaeophyceae > Laminariales > Laminariaceae > Nereocystis > Nereocystis luetkeana. The sequence goes on from JARUPZ010000019.1 coordinate 5,243,261, forward strand.
ATGGTGCTAGTTTTCGGCTCGTCACTCTTTCTTTCAAGGTATCACATGTACGCACACAGACCGCGGAACGTCGTGTACATCTGTTGCTTCCAGGGATGTCACAAAACGATATAATCTGGAGGTGTTCCGAGCTCCCACGCATCCTTTGTATGGCGCCCCTCTTTCCGGAATCCCCAGACTGTGCCTCATCAACCTACCTTTGTGCCTCATGTATACAGTTTTTTTTTTCTCTCCTCTCATCGCCGTGACTCCGCGTGCCTAATATCGAGGTATTTCCCTGATCTCACATGACTGCGTTTGTCTTCACATGGGCTCGGTCTTGGCCCTTCCAAGACCGGTTACACGGGGCCATTTTCGGCTAAGTTACGGCGGGGCCGTGTCAGGGTGCATGGACGTCAACTCTGCCAAGTCAGCCGCCGGCGGGTACAGCGTTAAGGCTCGACTCGAAGAGCTCGAAGAGGTGGGGCATGTGCATGATCGTTCACAAAGGGGGGCTCTTGGTGTGTTTTCGTCTAAAGCGTTCAGGCCTGATTTATATCAATAGCATCTTCCATGTCTGGTCGCCGTTCGTTGGATTATAGATTCCTTTTTATGCACCAGGTATGTATGGTATCATTGGAACGAGCGCTGCACAGCGTCAGATGGCAGAAGGAGATGGCAATACTGCATACGTAACCCACCCACCCACCCACCCTCCCTCCCCTAACCATTACTGTTGCCGGATTGATTGATTGATTAAGTGCACAGCTGTTGACTAGTTTATCGGGCGATTTGGATTTCGCAACGACTCGATTGTAGATAAGCTAAAAGCTATGAACGTACTTTGTCTCGGGAATGAATGTTTTCTCCGTCATCCACTGCAACTGTCTGCTGTTTTCTTACAATAGCAATCAATCTCCCGAAAGCCGCGCAGGAGTTAGTAAGTTGTGATTTGGGGTCGGTGCAGCTCAACTCCTTTTCCTTCATTTTCCCCCTTCCTTGCTGGGGAAAAAAGAGACTCCACACTATCTCCAAGCAGTTTTTGTCCCCCAAATTGTGGGCGCAGGTATTTCGAAACGGACTTAACATCGTTCACGCGGTGTCATGCATACGCTTGATTGGTAGATTCGGCTGCCATTTTCAGTGTCCCCCCTCGCCACCTTTCAAGGTACACACATCAAAAGGTGCAGTTAGTTCCAAAGGGAGGTGTTTTAACATCATTCAATCGGTGTAATGCATGCGCTGCTTGATCGATTCGGCGGCCATTTTCAGTGTTCCCCCTCGTCACATTTCCACAAACAAAAATCAAAACGTGGGTGCGGTTAGTTCTACAGGGGTCACCATGCGTGCACTGCCTGATTGATTCGGCCCACCCTTCTCAATGCTCCCCGTCGCCTCACACAACCCTCTCTCCGCGAACCAAAGATCACCCTCATCGGCGTGGAGAAAGTGACACGCGAGGCCCTGGGCAATGGGTTCCGCTTCACCGTCGTCTTCCGTGCAGGGAGTCCTGGGGCTCTTACGTTTCCATCCGAAAACATAACCGAGGTACACACACACGCACGGTGAACGTAAGCTGTGCAGCAGCAACAGTTCTCGTTGACGCCCCCCGCTGGACTTGTGGGTCGTACACTGATTTTCGGACCAGGCATGTCCGTTAGCCACCTGGTAACCAACATTGATGGCCTTTATATTTACGTGTATACCTGGTATACTTTTGCGTAATAATATCGTCTCCCAAAAGCTACGCAACCAATTAATTATTTCACCCAAACTGCTGTGCATGCTTCCGTTCCCGAATTCCGAAAATTGTTCATTTTTTACAACCACGCCCCCTCTATACCTGCATGCGTATCCCCGAAAATATCAGTTGGTTAATAAATGAATCAAGTGTTACGTGCATCTCCCCTACTCGTATTCACTAAAATGACAAAACGTGAGCTATTTATATGTGGTAGAAATCCCGTGCAACGATAACGAGGCAGCTTTTAGTCCTGTGGACGCGGAAGCCAAGAAGACGCCACCCCCCCTCAACATCACCCGTGTGATAAAAAAAAAAGAGAACAACACACCCCCCCTCGGACTAAATTTTTCTGATCCGATTTCCTTGACCACGGGCCGAGAACGCGAAAACGCTGAGCGACTGATAGCTCTTATCAACCCCTCTTGGGACGTCAGAGATATATATATATAAAAAAAAAGCATGGCCGGTAAAAATTGACGATCACACCAACTATTGCGGCCACCGCGTGATTCCGGGGGGAAGGTACAATGGTTGGCGTTCCGAGTGTTATCGCAAGGAGTCCCACGGCATGGGGGCGAAAAATGATCCCACCCGTATATACAATAGTTGAATGTTGCTCGTACATGGTTGATAACACCGAAGTTGTCGTTATTTTTGGTCGCTACGGATACATATCAACCATCTCCAACACCCTAACGGATAAATATGGAAAGGTCTCGGCGACATCTATCCGAAAACCCTGTTTCGGAAAGGCCGTCTCGGAAAATTGGTCCCGAGGGGCACGGGGGGGAGGGGGGGGGGGGGGGGGGCGTATTCATTTGTTGCTTGCCTTAGTCACTTGACCATTGACCACGCATTCATCCCTTTCGAGACGGAGCACTGTTTCTACTCCTAAGAGAGACACCTCCAACAATGGGGCGCTCATGACGTTGGTTGCATATATTACATAGAAACTATTTGCTAATCTTATCCCCTTCCTGTTTGGCCGCCCATGGCCACCATCTATCTCCTAGGATAGCGATCGTTTTCTCGTTGCTATCTAGTGTGTCAAACTCCTCCATGTCACATTCGTCTATGTCCCTCATCTCTTCTTCTAACACATCCCGTTCTTCCTTGTATATTTCACATTCTCCTACTATGTGAGTTCTACTCTCTATGGCTTTGCCACGCGGGCGCGTCTGTGCATCTACTTCCTCCTCCTCCCGGCTACTGGTAAACCTCTTGCTTCTTTCTGGCAGGTCCAGGTTACCTACACGAAAGCGCAGTTTCAGCGATTTCGCGAAGTCCATTTGTCCGTGCTAATACGTCTTCATCCCTATTCCTTCCCTCAACCCCCCGCATATCTCTAAGTGTTTTTCCGATTCCACCGTGTTTCGTAGCGCTAACCTTCCCCTTCTTTCTATCATTTCTTCTACTTCTGTCTTGTACCTCCCAAACTTCCCTGCGGACATCACCTCTTCTCGGACGGGGGGGGGGGCGAGGGGGGTCGTTATCTTGCGTGGTATACCGTATAGACCGACGGATAGCGAATAATCTATAAACAAGAAGATAAGTCTCATTTTTCCCAAGAGCGAGATGCCGAATATGTGTATCGATTTGTATATTTGCTGCCGCGCTGCGCGCATGGAGGGATGGGGGGGGGGGGGGGGGGGGGGGGGTCGAGACTTCGTTGCTCACACTTCGAGAAATAATTGGATTAAATACGCAGTCGCACTGAGCGGCGAGCGCTGCACTGAATTCTACCAAGGTACACAAAAGCCTACGCTCGAGGTTGTTCAAGGGTGTAGCGTCACAAAAAAAGGTTTTCAGACTTGTTCAGATTACGTACGTACGTAGGTTTCTTGTTGACAAACCCATGCTGAAATCAAACAAAATACATTCTACAGCGGTGGTCCCTCGATAGTGCCGGTACGATATATATGCACCAGCCAACAACACCTGCACTAAAGCGGTAACCGGCATTACTCAACCTCGACGTGGTTCCCCTCCGGCGTCCCCACCCCTACTTTGCTCTCGTCGTCAGGGATGCCTTGTGGGCTTCGAGCCGCCCCTAGAGTCATCGGACTTTGCCGTACCAGACACCGAAAGGCTGTCCTTCCTCTACGTTCTGCAGGTAGGTGTGCTTTGCCGAACAGCAAGCAACGCGTGTGCACGGATTTAACACACGGCGGATAGATCAACTCGCCGTACAGTAGCTCGAGCTACTACTATTCTAGTCCATTTTGAGGTAGACTTTGCCCCCCTAGTTTTTTTTTTCTTCAGGGGATTTTATTTTTCTTTCTAGTGATCAACGTTGAAGCTCATTCATGCTTCCTATTGTCGGATGGCAAACGCAACAACAGTAGATCTACGTGACAATCTCTATAAGAGCTTGGTGCATGAGCTACCACACGTTTACTGGGTTCGAGCTAGAATTACAGTAGGTACAATTCGTAGTTTATCTACCACGTGCATGTGCTTGGGTAGGTGCAAGTGTGAACTTGTATGGATCGTCCGTAGTCCGTCTTGTTTGTTATTTTGGGAAGGTTAATTTTCTGAAGAGAAAAAGACGTCGTCGTACTTTGCGCGGTGCCCCCCCCCCCCCCCCCGCCCCGCCGCTTCAGTAGTACCGTGGTGTGAGCACTTACCAACCACATGGCACATACATTCTTGGGTAGTAGGGTCGACAGGAGCAAAGCCTTCATCTGGTGATGTAGACCTTCAAACAGTTCTTGCGAAGAAAAGCGTGCCCGTCCACGAGCAGTGTCAACCTCCCGCCAGCGCTGCGTCTTATCGTTTTCGTCTTCGCCCCGCCCGCGCTGCGACGGGGTCTGGGCAGCCTGGCGACACTTCCGACGCCTTGGGAATTGCCGGCTCGGACGCCCTCGTGCTCAACGGCTCAACCATCCGGAGAGTGTCGACTTTTCCTTCTCAGGCGGCGAACCTGTCCCTGCTTGGCGGCCGCGGTGGCGACACGGTCGAGACACAAACGTCGGGGCTATCGGGTTTTTCGCTGCGTGGCGGTGATGATGGGTCGTCGCCGGTGGTGGTCGACTGTTCGGAGGCCCCTGTCGTCGAGAATGTTACGGCGACCGCTTTTGCGGGAGAATACGGCGCGGGACAAAGAATATATTTCCAGGTGTGATACGGGGGGGAGTGTAATCTGACCGCCCTGGACTTATGGTGCTCCGTGAATTGTTTTTATTCGCAACTGTATCACCGTAGTTGGGGCTTTTTTTTGTCAAGAGCATGCGGGGTTCTGATTACTACGTACGGGAGGGGGCATACATAATAATCAGAACCCACAATGGACTCAAAAACCACTTATCCTCCTATGTTCATGAACCGTACTTGGTTCTGAATACTACAGTGAGTTCCCCGAAATAGCATAGCTGGACTTTTTTGGGGGCTATTTTTTCGAAGATAGGCGGGCACCATATTTGGGGTGGGGGGAGGGGTGGGGGGCGGGGCGTACTCGTTTTCTTGCTTGTCTTAGCCATGTGATCATTGACCACGAACCCCTTTCGAGACGGAGCGGGGGGGGGAGAAGCGTTAGCATTCTCGCTTTGTGCTCCTATACATGTATCAAGTAGATAGCAGAAAAATAAGAAAACACATGCAATAATGGATATAGGTCTACTGGCGACCCCCCCCCCCTCTCCGCCGTCACGGAGGGCATGTAACGCACGAGGGGTTGGGGTCTAGGAAATGGAGGTGCTCAAAACCAATGACAGATGGTACGTACGCGATGAGCACACAGAATACCGTATCTTATAAAACCGCCATACCTGGTATTAATAGTACATAGGCCCCGTGTATTCATGGTGACAGATGGTACGTACGCGATAAGCACACAGAATACCGTATCTTATAAAACCGCCATACCTGGTATTAATAGTACATAGGCCCCGTGTATTCATGGTCGCATTCACACTGCGTGTGAATAGCGCGACCCGCTGGTGATGATGCCGTGATGAGTTGTTCTGCGAGCGTTAATCTGTGGTAAAACAAAAAATAGCTCGATTAGCAATCCGACAACCTTTTTCTCTCTCTTAGCATACGCGCAGTGACAAAACGAGCTGTTGTGCGGTATAGGCCTTAAAAATAGGACTCTGAACCCGACGAAGGTTAATCTGGCACCACGATGGCTGGCTTCGCCAACTGAGGGCCAAATCGCATGTTTCTGTTCGGAAGAAACAGCTTGTTATGTTTTCCACCAGACACTATACTTCTATATATATGTACAGCATGAGCTTCAGCGTTGACCAACTCAAAAACACTCCCACGACGAAGAATAAATCTGCCGCATCAAGTCGTCGTCGCTTAAACAACTCGTACCATAGTTTGGGATTATATCGAGACCTCTCTGATGCGATCAGCCGGAGACTCTCACTGCACTCTGGGCTACTACCCCCGCGTTGACTCCACGGCACAAGCAACGCGGCACCTTCGCCGCAGAGAGTAGCTGCTCCGGTGAAATAATTGAGCACCGAACCAGAACAGGTTCCAGGTTCCAGGTTCCACATGAAATCGCCTACGACATATATATACGTATGTTTATGTATCTAAACTACGTTGACCCGTGTTACGTGCACGCGCACTTCTTGTTACGTATTTTCAATCCGCTTAAAAGGTCTCCTTCTCCGGCGATGTGATAGTGGACGATGGCGGGTCCCCTCTTGTGCTTCTGGAGACCGGGACGACGGACACCCCCGGGACGTTCTACACAGGGAACGGAACGTCCGTGCTCACCTTTCGCTCAACCGTCCAGGTTCGATTGCGTAGCATACACGCAGACATGAGCTTCGTTTTTTTGTTGGGGAGTTTTTTTCATGGGGCAGTCAGTATCGGTTCTCTCGTGAGAGAACAGACTATTAAGAAATGTAAGTATCCAATAGCCTGTACGTATCTACATATATAAATATATTTAAATGAATGAAATAAAGTAGGTCGCCTACGGTGGGTCGCTCGACGTCTGTCAGATACTGTGAGAAAATCTGCCCCTTTCTCGCTCCGCCAGGTTAAGAATGCTGAGCTTAACTATTTTAGAGCAAGCTGCTGTCAGTCCCGTTTTGGGGACTAACCAGTCAAATTATAGGTAATGTGTGCCCAAAACAGAACTACAGCTTGCCCTAAAAGGGTTAATACCTCATTTCAGGTTTGTCACGAGAGGGCCGATACGGCGGTATATGTTAAGCCCTGTGAGCAAGGCCCACGCTCCATTTGTCGCTTGTAGGGGTTTCACAAATGTGACGGCGTGTTTTTGTGCGCCCTTCAGAAGAGAGCACACGAATGCCGTGCGTGGCTTCTGAATGCACCCTGTATAAGCGCGATATGAATGAAGGCACTACTTATATACCAGGGGGGGGGGGTAAGAGACCTGTGACCATGCGCTTTGTTAAGAATGCCGCAAAGGGTTCATGAAACCCCACACGAGTTGAGCTGGAAATGAAAATTTGATGTTGTATAATGTTAGCATAGAACGACTACTGTAGCTGGTAGCATGATAGTAGTACGTACGTAGTTTTTCGTTTTATGTTTCCAGGCCGTCGCCATAGAAATATATGTACGTAGTCACAAGATGCATCCGTCCCCAACGAAGACATTATCACTGCCGTACTTCCTCTCGTCTACCCTAGGAAGCAAGGGCTCGAACAAAAATGGGGTTTGTTTGTGCTCAAGACCCATTTCAACATGCATACGCTTCTTGAAAGATCGATTGATTCATGTTGAGGTGTTACTAATAATCCACTGGGCTGCATATGAGCTATGATACAGCAGTACAGGTAAAAATATTCCGGTATCATTATTACGAGTAGCCCAACAGAGAAATACCTTCACAAATATCGTCCGCGGCAGGATGAAAAAAATCATTTTTCGGCCGATACAAGCATAAACAATGGCCTCCTGTAACATCTTCTTATCAAGGGGGTTGACCACAACAACAGTAGAACTAGTCTAGGCCTACCAATCGGCAGCGGGCAGTATCGTGCCGTGTGCTCGTGTGCCTCTGCTCTGCACGCGCAGCTATGTATATCGAGCACGAGGTGCTCGAGCGTGACCCCCTATTCCCGCCCTCCTCGCCTTCCACCAGGATACAACCCTTACGCCGGTAAAGCTCATACGTCGGTAGAGTCCATGGCTATCAAAACAGTGACCTCGAATGGTTGGTAACAAAACTCACGTTTCTTTCTGTACGGTTGACGTTAGAAACGTCATGCTTATCTCTGTTTTCTATTATTCGCGCCCGCGTCTCTGTATTTTTCGCGTCCCTTCTTTCGTTCCTGACTGTACCCGACCGTGGTCCCTGCTTCCGGCTTGGAATGTTGTTGGGTATGGGCGGCGAGGGTTATTAGGAGGGCGACTCAGCCGCTTCCTTAGGCCCGTACTCGCGAACCGCTTTCACGAGAAACGGCGGCTTCGTGCGCAGCGCCAGCTTCCACTCGTCTGTCGACGCCGTGCTTCGTCTCCCCCCCAGGTAATGAGCATGTTTTTTGTTTCACGGTAGTGTACAGATAAACCGTTGTTCTACAGACAATGTAGTGTAGACTGAAGTGTAAACAACGTCAGTAGCTTGATCCTTTTGGGATCACAGTCCCGTTTTGGGAACAAACCACTCAAACTCTAAGTAGTTCGTCCCCAAAACGGGACTGCAGTCTCAGTAAAAGGGTTGATGATTACGAAAAAATAAGAACTCTTCACGGGTCATGACCCGACCGGGTCCGGTCAGTAAGTTGTTGAAACCTCAGGGGTCGGGCCGGGTCGGATCGGGTCGGGTCGGGTTGGGTACGGTTGGGAGGTTTTCAAATTCTAGCGGATTGGGTCATCTTTACCCGACCCAACCCGATCTGACCCGCGAGATTCGACCTGACCCGTAAACAGCCCGGGAAAAACTAAATATGTTTCTGTCGTGTCGTCATACTCTCAAAACGCCTTCCCTCGAGATTGTTTGGATGCGATTGGTCGGTTGTCCAACATATTGTAAAAAAAATGCCACACTCTCGAGTTACGTACCTGGTATCATATATGCGTGCGATCGCTATACTGGTACGAAGTATGCTCCGAGATATCGACCAAAATAATGACGAATGTTGAGTGATCAACCGTCTACGAGCAGCGTGAGGGTCTAGAAGTGCGGGAAGGATCATATCGCGGCCGTGCCGTACGTCTCCTTGCTTTGTAACTCGGACACCATGTTGAAGAATATCATCGCCCAATCAAGCAGAGGCCGTCTTATAGCTGTAATCGTCATTTTTATCGCCAAGTTTATCCCCGTGAAGCTCCTCTAGTGCTGCACGGGGTTAAGCTACATACAACGCAATGTTAAACCAGGAGTTCGTTCGTGTCTCCTTCTCACGGAAAGTACGTGGTTTGCCTATTTTAGGTCTGACAACTACTCCTCGGACGGAGGGGCTATCGTCATCGACACTTCCGTGCCACAGGTGAGCGAGCGATATATAGCGACAAGCGGTTCACAGATCGAACAGATCATGACCTACCTGTAGGTCATCATGATCAACCGTAGAGCAATCACCTAGTGTAGATCAGCACGATCTAGATCATGTGCTGGAGATCCTATTTAGATCATGTACTGGAGATATTTACCTGCCGTTGTGAGATGTAGTGCGATATCTACTGTATGTACCTGGTACTGTACAGTTCGTGGTGCGGATCTTAATCGAGGAAACATGCCCGATAGATCTCGCAGATTACACGGCTCCCACGCGGCAACATGAGCTAGATCGTACAGATCGTACAGATCATACAGATCAGGAATCTATCGACTCTACCTTCCGTGAAATACCTGCTAGAGCTCATGCGCTGCTGTGGCGATCGGCGATCTGTTCCCGTGTGTGCATGGCTTGAACATGAGCACGAGATACTTCGACATGAAACACGCGAAATACTCCGTATCTGCAAAGTCACGATGTACTGCAAGCATCATGAATATATGCGCACACGACAAGACCGACGGTGACTCGTACTATAGGCACAGGGTAGGCTTCGCGAAGGTGTTCCGGTAGTGTCAGGTATATATATACAAAACTGCGTCGGTGTATGCCTACTAGGACCCTTACGGTATCAGCATTCGTTCGCCCACAGGAAGCATTGCACGGCCTCAGCAGTAGCAGGCGAGGGCCTCCTGGAGTGGCGTTTACATCGTCTAGTCCTCTGTGAAAAAAACACTAACAATCACCCAATCGGTCGAACTCACAGCTGACGTTATTTGTAACAGTTTTACAAAAACACTACGCATGTAACGACGACCCATTGCGCTATTTCTTGCCGGAATATTCGCCGCATGTATACTATATCGCATCAAGCCGAAAGGGTGGCAGCGTGCCAAAACACCCAGTACCAGAGACATCATGCACTGCGATTATGTATAGCAGGGTACCACACGCCCAGCGTCGGAGAGTGCTCGAGACCGTATTTTTGTGCATGGTAAAACCTACGATGGCCCACTCCGATAATGCGGGCTTTCTTTGCCAGGATAATAGTAGCCGTACGGTACGTAACATAGGCACTCACAGCGTACCAAAACTTCCTGAATCAGAGACGCTCGAAACCGTATGTTTTTCCCGCGGGGTATCCATATTTTGGTAGCCGACAGGTGCGGTTGTACGCACGCAACAATATGTCTTATTTTTCGTCCGCAGGTGATCTCCGTGTTCGCATCCAAAGAAGACAACGTGTACGGAGAGGGAGAGGAGATTGCGTTAAACGTGGTGTACACACACGCCATGGACGTCCTCGGGACGCCCGCAATCCCTCTCAACTCCGGGGGGGAGGCGTTATTCAGCTGGGGAGGACGGCGACAGGTTTGTATCGTAATGCGTTTCTCTGGTTACGTGTTATGTTTTTATATGCACCTACTGTCGGGTGTTTTTATAGGCTGCAGGCGAGCTCCAAATTATTGTGTTTGAAACCACACGCTATTAGGGGAGAACATGCAATAGTAATCATAACTAAATATGGAGTGTAAACATAGGGGGATAACAGCTTTATGGGTCAAGCGTGGGTTCTGATAACTACCAGGTACCACTCTATCCCATGATATAAGCACCGGTTTTAGACTAATCGTTAGACCAAAAGGTGATTATATTTCGGGGCAAAGTGGTATGCGTTACTATGCCCCTCCCTCGTAATAATCGAAAGAGCAAGGCTTGCACCGCCTGCTGCAGCGCCACTTCTCCAGATGAAGGCAGTATCGTTGTAGTATGCTTCCACCCTTTTTGTTTTTTGTAGGTCTCTGTCGTTCTCTGTCATTGTGCGCGTTTTCTTTTTTTTTCATTTTTGGATGAGACACGACGCACTTCTCTTGAAAAAGTCGTGGTGGCGAACCGCATGGCACGAGTGAACATTTACTTGATTGGTGCGAGCCGGTAAGTCGTTGGCGTGCGGGGGGAGGGAGGGAGGGAGGGAGGGAGGGAGGGAGGGAGGGAGGGAGGGAGGGAGGGAGGGAGGGAGGGAGGGAGGGAGGGAGGGAGGGAGGGAGGGAGGGAGGGAGGGAGGGAGGGAGGGAGGGAGGGAGGGAGGGAGGGAGGGAGGGAGGGAGGGAGGGAGGAAGGCAGGGAGGGATTGTGGCCATGGACGTGTTGCGTGTACCAAAACGCTCACGGCAGATAATAAACGAGTTTTTGGAAGAGGAGGTTTTATTTTCGTATGTGCTGGGACGGCGTGTGTGTGTCGTACCTCCCTCTAGAACTACACCCTCATTTTTGGCAACAAACTAGTTGGAATTAAGTGTGCGATATTATTTCCAATGTAACATTTCTAGCGTTTAAGAGAGGCGAACAGAACAAACATGCAGTACGTACATACGCCCAAGTACATGTATACGTACAAGAGCTTTTGAAAGCTTATGATACGATAGCCGACTTCACTTCTTAGACTTGAGAGGTGTGCATAGGTTCCCTTTTCTTCATTTCCTTTGTTTTTCTCCTCCTTCCTTTCTTTCTTTTGGAACGTTTAGGAGTGATCAACGTTCAAGTTCATTCATGCTGCACATTATCGGAAATAAATGGCAAACACAACAGTATTAACAAGAATAGCCGAACACCTACAGTAGTACTATGGTTATCTGGCGCCGTCGGGGTCATCTCATGCCGGGTACCTGGTATGTACCAACTGCAACTGCCCCTCCGCTGCTGATAGGTTGTATCCGTTGCTGGTGACGACGATGCCGACTTCGCTTTTGGGGTCGCTCAAGTCACGGCTGGCTCTTTTCGCCTCAAGTACAAGGAGGAGACTACAGAGTGCATCGGGTGAGTGTTTATTGCGGCGTCGGGTGGGATGCAGAAAACAAGAGTACCGTGCCGCCTCAAAATCAAGCTAAATCGCTGGCGCCACGTACGCTTTGCATGCCCCATCTACCAACTCTTTTAGTTTTGTTTTATTTCCCACTTGGCTTGAATACTAGAAGGGGTATAAGGTTGTTGAGGCAGGTAGACTAATCATTTTTTTTTGCGTTTCGTAGGACACGATCTACCTTACCAACACCTCGAAAATATCATCGATTCCCACTTAAGGAGCTACGTACGTGTAGGTAGTTCCTTCAGGTCATACGTATGTATTTCCTGAACTGTAGGGTCAACTGTAGGTCATGTTGCCGCGTGGGAGCCGCGTGGTCTGGATGGTCTACAGTAGTAGCACTTCTTTTCTGGAATGGATCTGTACCTGTACATATCCTGCGCAACATCTCATAGCGGCAGGTTCGCAAGGTTATGAATGATCCCAATCGCGACCTGTTCGAGGGGTGAAATGATTGTACCAGATGGTGAAAAGCTTGAGCTTTTTTAAGGTTACAGGGGGGGTAAATGAGGCAACTAATTTAATCGTTTTTTGTTTGTTTTAGGAGACGATGTTGGCTAACCTTCAACTATCGTGATTGAAACATGCCACTCAACCCATACGTATGACGTTGTGCAGCGTTGATAGTGGGGTGGGTGTGACCCGACTACACCCGGTTATTAGTAGTGGTGTCGCCCCGCGTCTTTTTATGCTTGCAGTTTTATTTGCAGTGCCATCCTCTCTCTGTTTCTCATCGGAGGGAGTAAAAAACATTACCAGTAAATTTCCGTCGGCGCTGATTGGCATCCGTCTCCCCACCGCGACTCTCTTCCATCCCGCACCAACTATTATTTTTGTTTCTTGGTGTATACCTGGCATTGAAATTATTTCTTGGTGAAATACGAAGCACACGTTTACGCGTGTTATCGCCGATTAACCCAGCGCGGCAGTACCTTCATCCCGAGAGAGCCCCCCTCCCCCCTGCTTCGTAGCAGGAAGCCTCAACGAAGCTTATCACTTGCACTAAATCGTCGGTGAACATCAATGGTCGGCGAAGGCGCAGAATGATACGCCCAGTAGCTCACTCTCTTATTGACGCCACAAGACCGATGTCAATGCTTCCCGTTTGGTTGTCGCGGCTATTGTCACCACAGATTTAACTCCAGCGAGGACGCGGTATCGGCGCTGGGAAGCCTGGAGGCGTTTTCCGACGGCGGGATTGCCAATATCACTGTATCTGCGTCCGGAGGCGGGTACAGTTTCGAGGTGCGTACAGATCGGGGTTATATTTGTATCATATGGAGAGCACACTGCAGTACGTATAGTGCTAGCGTTCGGGGAAGCGGGACTCAAACTCCTATATAATACGGGGAGATACAGCAACTATTACGGGAACCATAGTAAATAGGACCTACGGTGCACACAAACACCTACCAGGTATGTGTTTCGCTATTTTTACTAGCATTATTTGGTCCTATTTAACGTGGGTATAACAACTCGTCCGAAACGAACAAAGAAACGTACCAGGTACGCTATATCCTGGGTCGAACCCTTCAAAGAATCGGTCGATATTCCTGGCTACTGTACAACGGATGACTGCAGTATGGTCATAACCAAAATAGGTTGTGTACACATACAGTAGGAGGATGCCTGGTGTCTGTGGGTCCTGATTCACTATGTATTGCTATGTGTTACTAGGTTGTTGTTGTTGTTGTTCTCACATTAACTCTCTGACGAAGGAGTCCGTGGTCACACAAAGGTGATGGAGCCCTATTAATAGGAAGATCCGAAAAACAAAAAAACGAAAATTCGGCTGCCTCAAAATACACGAGACGAAGAAAGCGCACACGAGCTAAAACCAATGTGCAAACTGAACTAACATGGCCGCGGGTATATCCTCTCAACTATAACATGGAGTACCTCCGTTCCCACCACTAACCAACTCGTGGCTGCTGACTACAGCGGATGCTGTCAGAAGTGATGCCTGCACCGTACGAAACGCACGGTAGTCGTGAAAACGAAAGAGGAACACACCTGCCTGCTATCTGGAGTGCTGTCAGAGTGAAGACTCGCGGATATGCAGTGAAAAAAGGAGCAATCGAACCTTACTACCACACGAATATCTACGATCGCCATCTCTTCCTGGACTGTCTGACACAAAAAGGTGCAGCACAGTTATAATACCACGTCCCTGATAATTGCGTACGTTATTCCCCATGAAGGGTATACAACTCGTTATACTACAAAGACCAGTGACAACGTTAAGAACAAGTACCGGTAGATACTATTCTGTCTCGTGAAAAACAATACCAGGAAAAAACAAACTATGACTGCTTCTCTCGTGATGATAGTGTGCGCGCAGATCATGGGTCTCCGTGCACCGTCTTCCTGCCGCTCTTCATGGCCGCCTCATCGCCTTGGCCCAATGAACCCGCTCCTTCGCGCGTGCACTCGTTGCCACTCCCTTCCAGTCGATTCCCTTCCTCCGTCATCCTGAAAAACAAAATGCTCCTCGCACTTGCGGTTCTGATCTGAAAAAAAAATTCTCGCGCAGGGGGAGGTCAATCCGTCTCTTCCCCGCACGTCGACGCTCAGTCTCCCTCCTCCCTCGTCGTCGAATCCAGCCTCCTACCGGCGCAATAGACTGTGCCGTAGTGTGGCCTGTGGTGGCGCCTGCCTCCGCGCACGGACACCCCGATTGAGCATTGCTGCTCTGCCGCAGCTGCCTAAAAAAGACGCGCGAATCGTAGGTCTCCGTGCCTGACGCACCACGTACGACCCAACTCTACTGCCGCCTGAGCCTCGCGGCCACAGGCAGCAGCAAGAAGGTATCACTCCTTGAGGGTGAGTCCGGCCTTACACCCGCCAGAAAGACCTACCCCACTCGCTATTAGCCTGATAGGGCATGCCTCGCAGCATTCCTTGCCGAGGCAGCGAGGGGAGCGGAAGGTACTACTACGTGGTATTATTTTGTATTGCTAGGTATTATGTAGTACCAGGTACTATATATCACTATGCCCCCCCCCCGTAACAAAATGTGTTTCGCCAAATATAGTGGCCTGCTTATACGCATATCGTATGCTGGTACGAGGGTGTACAATAAGGCGACCGAGCGTTTAGCTGCGGAGTGGGTGTTTTCATTTCAGTCGATATATCCTGGTAACAAAATAAGATTATCCGTATGTATGGGATCGACGGCATCGTGAAACGACGGCGCCCGACTCGTGATCAGCTCGTGTCTCAGACGTCTAGTCTATTCCTGGGGTACCAAAAGCACAGGCGATGAGATCTCCAGGGAGATAGCAGCAAGACTACGCGTTCCACACGTTTCTTTCCAAGGCTTATGGCCAAGAGGACTGAACACCTGGCGCGTTTACTGCTGTACATCTAAAAATATCGTTCCTATTGTACTACTGCTTGCAGTCGCCTTATACGGTGCTACTGCTGTAGTTCTAGCTTGTAGGAAACGTTTTTTATTAAAATCACAAGCCATACTGTCTGGACGATACTCGCTTCGTAGACTGTGATCTCGGATGCGTTCGATGCGTTCATTCCATAGCCTCATGGTCGAGAGTTGACCACCTCCAGCGTTTTAAGAAAAAACAGGTTCACATCGTCTCCTCCTCTCCTACTACTGATGTACATCCCTCTAGATTCAAGCAATTAGTTGATAAGTTTCACCCAATCTGGGCGGAAATATAGGGAATGTTTAAACATGAACATGAAGACCAAATTGTCCTTCTATGTACGTACGCCCAGGGCGGTATGTATGTATTTTTATATTTTCATTCCAGGGGGAGGGGGGGGTGGGGGGGGGGGGGGGGTTGTCGCAGCTGATTACCTTTATACCAGTACCAGCTTTGCCGTTAGGAAACGCTTTGAAAAAAGAAGTTGACAACGTAAGCTATTTTTACCCTTCTGGCCATTTCTTGCTCGCCCAGATTACGTTCTCAGATGGCGATGCCGCGTATGATCGATACCCGTCCGCCCTGGAAGTGCCGTGGAACTACTACGAAGGGTGTGAGGCGTTCGTGCCGGCGAACGCTAAGCCAGCTCGAATCGTACTTGACACGTTGCTCTTTCTCTACGAGGTGCGTTTTCTTGTTTGTTTCCTTTGTTTCTGTTTTGCTTGTCCCAGGTGTGTTTTTTGTTTTGCTTTTCGACGACTGCTGTTGTTGTGCACTGTCCACATCTCTGATATATAGAGCATCTGGATCCTAACCGACAGTTACAAGATGCTGTGCAGGATCTGTATATAAAACACATCCCACCCAGGAAACACGCCTCTAGATAATGCAGAACTACGGTACACTGCTTCCATCCCCGGCAACATGGGCTAGATCATGCAAACCAGGAATACACATATTCCCTGAAATATCTAGGAAATGAAGTAGTGGGAGTCAACGATCTGTTGTTCGAGGTGCGGATAGTTTCGTTGCTCTATTTTACCGGTTGTTGGGTTGTTTTCTTTTGGATGACTTTCGACCGATCGTTGCCGTTCCTACGTACGAGCGGTTGCGTCTTGTTTTCTTTCGGGTGCCTTTTTGAAAGAGCGTCCCTCCTTCCGCGTGACCAGGGGTGTGTTGTGTACAAGTCTTACTGCAGTGTGGGTAGGCCCGATGGGTTAATGTTTCGAGTGATCACTTACTTGGTGCAGGGATATACGCGTGAAACGGTATTTGTGTGTTTCACATAGGAAATATGCGTGTTTCTCCGAGGGGCATTCAACGGTGTGTGCGATGTTTTGCTATCCACTTCCCATTTCTTTTGTGTACGTACGTACGACGACGACAATATATATGTGCATATACCCTAATAAGGGGCTTCTACTTCATGTTTGGTCCTTTTATATGCTACTCGGTGTCTTCATGTACCCCGTGCGTCCTGCTACCATGAGAGCCCATTCGTGAAACTATCCCGGCCCGGCCCATCACACCAGCGAGTGCTCTGAACAGTTGATGGCCCAACAAGACTACAGCAATACCTTGACACATGGCGTCGTCACGCAGAACGTTTTTTTTTTTTTTTCTTCACATAATGTTTTTGCGATGGCCGCTCTAGTTTACAAGCAGTAGTGCATCCCGCCAACCTGATGAAGTCCACGGTACTAAAGACCACAGCAGCAGTATTGGTATATTCAGCCCACCAAGAAGCGGAGCGCCGCCGGTGTGTTTTTGTTTTTGTGCTCGATAGCCCGAGAGGGCAGTGCTACCACCGTTACCGTTTCGCCCCCGACTGCATTCTCCCCACTCCCTCGGCAAATAATATATATACTAACGTACGTGCCGGTCTACTGCTGTGGATCTGTCCCCATGGTATGGTGTGTACCAAACAACGTTCAATGTGTATTTCACAAATGTCTACGGCACAGACAAAAACCTACCAGGTATACATTTACCTATCTTTTCCAACAATATTTGGTCCTATTTGCTATGGTCCCCCGTAATAGTGGAGCCTGAGCCAAATAAATGTGGTGCAACGGTGCAACCTAGACCAAAAGCGGTGCAACCTAAGAACCTGAGCGAAATGTAGCTTGATCCGAATGCGGTGCAACTGCAACCTGATCCAACTGCGGTGCAACCTGAGCCAATGAACTCCATTCAACACACGTACGTACATACGTAGATAGTAGATAACCTGTTCAAGTCGCAAGCGTAAAATAATATCTGATCTGACAACACGTCTCATACCTGGTATACCGTTACCACCCCACAAGTAGGTCGAGAGCACGGACATGGCCCTCTTGCTAGACGTCGAAAACGATACCTCCGTCGTGGTTGACGAGTCGTCCTACATAAGGCGCCACCAATCCAGCAGCTTGACGGACGGAAACGTAAGCCTGCCCGACGAGCCTTTGCGGGTGGGAGGGAGCGCTATCGTGGTTAACACGACGCAACCCGTGGTCACCGGCGTCTTCGGGGTCAACGGCAACGGTGAGGGAGAAGATAAAAAGAACGCTACCGTTGTGGTTTCTTTCGGTTAACTGTTGTTGCTACATCATGTTTTTCTTGGCAGGAGCACTACTGCTGTACGTACCGGTGTCCTTCGTGCCAGCCGTCGCGAATGAACTCCAACAGTATTGCTGTTGCTGCTGGTTATTTAGATTTGGTGTTGCCGGGGAAATCCTTTCGAACGAGTGTCGCGCCAAAATACTGGGATAACGTCGCTAGCTGGTTGGGTGGGTGAGCTAATCTGCGACAAAATTTAGTCTAGTACAAAAGCCACGCGAGGAAAAAAAGGTATGACAAAAACTTCGACAACGTGTTTGCCGCCCTGGTCTTACTGCAACGATTTTTAGAAATAAAAAGCCGCCATTTTCTTTGCTGTATCAGACGGACACATATGTGTGTGTTACGTACCTGCTTTGAAAAAAAAAAGAGAACGGACAAATGAACGCAGAAAGTGTGTCCGACCAGAACGTACGTACGTATCCTCCCCCCCAGCAAGCGCTTCAGGCTCTTACAACGCAAGCAAGTCGGCCGACCCCATCTGCTAAATCAATGAAAATCGTATGCGAGCGGGTGACCCTCTCCTTTTTTTTGGCGTGTGTGGGTGCGTGCATGCGTGCGTGTCCCTCCCAGGCCCTTTCGGGTACAACGAAGAGGTGGGAATTCGCGTAGAATTTTCCCTGCCGGTCACGGCGGCCGCCGCCGCGGTGGCGGCTGATACCGACGACCTCGCGCCGGCCCTGTCACTTGTCGTGGGGTCGACGTCGACGGCGAAAACTACCACTTATCTCACGGCGACCGCGGTGTACACGACAGCAGCAGACTTATTGTCCGGGGCGAACGACACAACTACCACCTCATCGTCGTCGTCGTGGTCGTCTTTTTTGACGGGCAGGAACAGCAGTTTTTCCTACAACGACACCTCGGCATTCTTCAAGTACGTAGTAGCTGCGGACGATGAGTCGATCGATCTCAGGTGAGAAGGAGGAGAGATCGCATTTTATATGGGGCGTCTTTTACTTGGGGGCGAGCGTTTAGTCGTGAGCATACGTCGAAGTATATTATGATGGCATTCGCTTTTGAAGGGGAGGGGTAAGGGAGGGCGACGCCATTTTTTTTTTTCAATCACTCGCTTCCTTCATCGAAACACGTTTTTGCGGGTATTTTCCTTCGGCACGAGAAAACACTACTGTATGCATGCCCTTCTTGACGTGCGTTTAAATCAAGGTCGAGCGAGGCGAGGTGTTTTACATTTTATACTTTCGGATATTTTTATGACCGTGCTGGTACTCGTATACCTGGTATTTATCTAGCACTACCACAATAACTCCGTGCTAATCAACCGTTGTTTACTGCGTACTACCTTTTTCGTCATGAGGAGGGAAGAGAGCCTGAGCTTGCCACCGACAACACTACTGTGGGTGCGTGACAAAAACAGGCAACGCGCAAACTCAGTCGCCGACAACAATGCGTGACCGCGATCGCAGGTACATGACATCGAGCTCGCTAACCGGGAGCATTCAAAGGATGAGCTCCAACCCTCTCGCTGCAGCTGATTTGACCCTGCCGGCGCCGGGCGACAACGGCAGCCTCAGCAACCACGCAGACATTGTTATCGACTCTGCATATCAGGTGCGGAACGACTACCATGGTATCGTTGATACAACAATCAGGGTTCGATGCTACGGGGTACTGCCGGTACTCGCAGCAGATACCGCCAGTACCTATATACTGGCAGTATTTCGGCGTTCTGTGCTGCGGATGAATGCTGCCGATATTGGTTGTAGGTTGGCCATTACACCAGTAGTAGTACTTTTATGCTGCGAATACTCGCAGTAAACATTTCTCAATACTACCCTGAAGCCTTTGCTTGATTAAGAATATATCAGTGACGCGCAGTCCCAACGGTAGGAGTAGTGGAATGTCGCGGCTCGGCAACTGCTACGCTGATTTAGGTGCTAGCATCCTCTAGGAAACACGACACATGAACCAAAAGTGATGTTTCTACGAAGGAAGCGTGTGTCTGACTCAAGTTGACGAGTGGGAGCCATGTGATCTGTATGCTCTAGGACATGTTTCCTGGGTCAGATTTGTACAGACCCTGCACAGCATCTCATAACGGCTGGCTAAGATCTAGATGATCTACCACCGTAGACTGGATCTGTTTGACATGCCCACAGCTCCCATGCGCTAATCAAAGCAACGCTTCTTCCTCCCGCATGTACGTGTGACGCGTTTTCTCTCTGTTTGCCTACCGCAGACAACCTTTGCGCACAATGTGACACGAACTCCTTCGACGGGGACCCTCGGGATCGGCGACGAGGCCGTGGTGACGGTGCACTTTACCCGAAAGGTGGGATGAAAAAAAAATTGCGAGAAAGGAAGCATGTGTTGTCCAGTAACCGCTCGCTGAAACCCTCCCCGAGAGATTTACGAAAATGTTGGCTCGATCAATCACGAATAGAAAATAATTATTCACTGTTTTTTTCGACTGCGAAAAATATCTCACACTATTCCAAGTAATTTTCTCTCCAAGGGGGTTAACATAAGAGTTTTCCCTGACCAGCGCACGAACATGGACGATCCACCGCGCGCTTCTCGAAACTATGACTAAATCTAACGTTGGGTGCCGCCAACCACCACCCCGTGCCTTTGAATACCTGCGATGAACTGTCAACAACTGTCCATTGTGTGCTGCCACCACACCACGCCTTTTTATATCCTGAACCGAAGTAACTGACCCCACCCCCCTCCCTCCCTCCCTCCCTCCCTCCTCCCCTCCCTCCCTCCTCCCCTCCCTGCCTTACCTCCCCATAGGTACGCTTTACTGGCGAGGAACCGACTCTAGCGCTCGCCACCGGCACACCCATCGATGTGATTACCTGCACCTCTCCAGCCGCGGGATACTACGCCGACTCCCTCTCCTTCACGTACACAGTCTCTCCGGGAGACTACTCCGTAGACCTGTCCTACACGTCCACCACCGCGTTGTACCTCTCTAACTCGACCGAAATCGTGGATGAGGCTGGGGATGTCGCGAATGTCACGCTGCCCGCGACGGGGTCGTCGCTATCGGTTACTCCGGGAGGGGGGGGGGGGAAAGCAGCTCTCGTGGTGGACACCTCGAACGTTGTGCTGTATGTGACGGCCTTGAACGAGGACGGAGTGTACTACGCCGGGCAGAGCATTTTCATTCAGGTGATATAATATCATGCCGGTATCATATCATACAGATGCCTGGTAAAATATACCTGTACTAGGGATGTATGCAAAACGTTGATTACGTAATACTCACATATATTTGTCTTTAATCATCACTTTCACTTTCCAGCTTAAGTCGTAGGAGGTTTTACCCTCAGCGGTCTTCTTGCGGACAAGCCGTGGTCACAGGTTTCGCCCCTTCTTCCCCCTGGTACATACGTGCCTTGATTTTTTGTCGCGAATAGGGTTCAGCATTCCCACTGGTCGTCGATTCTCATCGATTGTAGCTAACTCACGCTCTCGCGCTTTCCGCTAATCATTTTTTATGCAAGAAAACGTCCTTACGAGTATGCACTCGGTGAGACTTGAACCCACGAACTTGATCTTAGTAGGCACGTGGACCACCTACTAAGCCACCGGGGACGCGGGCTCAATACTAAAATATACCTGGTACGAAGTATATAGCTAGGATGTCGACCGATTCTTCGAAGGGTTTACCTAGCATTTTAGTACGGAATTGCACACCACGTGCGAGAGAGATGCAGAGCCCTGCAAGCAACAGAGTACACTGTGTCGCCGTCGAATGTCGTTGTCGCTTGATAGGACGAACAAAGATCGGTATCGACGACCGTCGCGCCTGTCGTTCTGTGCCCGTGGGGCCACCTATCGCCAACTATTCAACATATACTGCACGAAGCGATACGATACTCCCAAATGATGGTCTCTCCGCCATTGGGGCGGGAGGGGTTGACCCTACTCCTTAGCACCTATATATCCAGGGGGTGGGGGTTTACATAGATGTTTCGCAGAGTGTTTGTCCACCGGGTGTGAATACATTAATCGTGCCTATGCAAGCGATTTTTTTCGTGGTGGTTTGTGTCGAGTTTGTATGCCTCTTGCGGTGATGCTTGGCAAAGCGCCGCGTCGAGTGTGAGCAATTTGTAGTTTGCCGACGTGCCACGCTCGTGATAAGACTATTTTTGGCACCAGAACGCGAATGGTGGATGCGAACCTCTGGACACGGTACGGTGAGCCCCTACTGAAACTCGTCGCTAAGAAAATGAGTCCTTGGGCCATAGGGAATCTGCATTCGGTATGCTTCCCCCGGTACCGACAACCCATTTTGTTTCCTACTCGGGTGCATGATTCCCCTGGAGGTCCAGCTTTCTGCGTGGAACCGCGATTTTCGACCGTAAGGAATTGCGTACGAAGGCGTTTGTGGATAGGCCAACAGTGTGCGCTGATGTTCGGAAACTAACGGGCTGTTCGTGTCCCTCTCCCCCCTCCCCTTTTGTTTTTCGGCGGTCACCATGGCTGGTGGTCGAGCTACAGTTGATCATGTGTTGTGCGGGGTGGTTATCCTTACCTCCGCACTAGGGAGGCGACCGTGTCACGTAGTGTGTGTATGGTCAGGCCCCCG
Organism: Nereocystis luetkeana; assembly: GCA_031213475.1. NCBI lineage: Eukaryota > Phaeophyceae > Laminariales > Laminariaceae > Nereocystis > Nereocystis luetkeana. Next base: position 5,265,825 of record JARUPZ010000019.1, read on the forward strand.
CGAGGCAGTTACGTACTGTAGTATACCCACTGCAGTCTCTAGAAGTGGTCACACCGGAAAACAAGTCAAGCAATTCGACGCTGTCACCCGTACGCAAGAAAATACGGATAAAGTGCCGAAGTTCGCATCAAGAGCGGCCCTCGGTAGGATTTCCCTGCGATTCATCGAACAATTCACGGCGCTTCGCGCTTGCTGCAAGCAATGTCTGCGTGATCGATGAAAAGCCCACATTGCTCCGTCTCGGCGTTGCAGAGATGCGGGGGTCTGTGGTTGTCGGCCGTGCATGACAATGAGTACCCCCCCCCACCCTCCCAAACGCTTCTTCTTTGCATCATTGCTACACGTTTCACAACTTTCTCGGCGGAAGGTGGTGTACAACAACAATGTTGTCATCTTCGGAAGTCCCCTGCTCACATTGCGCGTTGGCGACGCTCCGGACTACAACCGCCGGGCCGTGTACTCGAGCGGGTCCGAAACGTCCGCCCTTGTCTTCGAGTACATTGTGCAGGTATAACGAGCAAATATCGAGCAGGGTGCAATCATGCGAGCGAGCGCGAGTCTCTAGTTTTCATGGCTCCGAAAAATTGTGATCCCCTCTGGGGATGTCAGAAACGATCGGGCGACCGACCGACCGGTATCCAACGCACACAAGCTGAAGACAGTTCACAACCTGCTTGCTGCGCGAGAGTTTCTACACATCGACAGCTATTATGTACTACCTTGGTATTGTCGTTCGTTTCGGGTGAAGCCTCCCGCCCAGCCACTTGCCGAGGGTAGTAGGTTTTTGCTTAGCACAGGTGTGAATCCCTAGCTATAAGAGGTGACCGAACAAGGTCAAGGCCTTGAAGGCACCGAATTTGACCGATGGTGTGGATTGTTAGCTGTGCTCTACCACCATCGTCGAGAAGAATTATCCCCGTTTAGTTGTCACGCCCAACCAATGGCTACTATATTTCTGACCAGAGTGGTATTAACAAGGGTAATGATATCGTTGTTGAAACCTCACCTTTTATAACAAAATCGAAATACTTTACGAAACCTCGCACCGTGCGCGTGCCGGCTTTGATTGGGCGTTCAAACCACTTCCAACGCAATGTATTTCGCTGCTTCTTCACTCGCCGGACTTCGTGCGGAACCACTTATACCGAACCGCATTCGGTATCGTTCATCGTCCGAAACTCGTTGTCTTTGTCCCCCTCCTAGGGGGGGGGGGGTTGTACTCGATACCTGGTAGGAGAGATGTACTCGATCTCATGCATGGCCGTAGTCGTATGGCCATAGACAAGGGTACAGGTAGTGGTCACAAAAGGCGAAAGAGGAAGGGGACAAAGTAGGCAAAACGAGCTTGTATTAAAAAAACGTTTTGAGCACCCCAATGTTGGAAGTGCCTCTATCATTATAGGAGTAGTAAGAATAATGCTCAAAACGGATGCGTGGTCAATGGTCAAGTGACTATATGGCAAACAACGAATTTGTACGACCCCCCCCCCCCATACGCAAAAAAAAGGTTGGAGACCATACCATCCACCTCGACTACGACGGCACCAACGCGCTCTACCTGCCGACGGCGACAGAGGCCACCGACGCGGCCGTGCGCTCCAAGTACGACGACACCATCGACGCCGATCCCACGCTGCCGCCGGTCTGGTCGCCGGACACCCTCGGGGCGAGGTCGCTGATCCGAATCGCCGGAGACGTCACGCCGACGGTCGAGTCGGTGTCCGCGCCCGGTACCCCCGGCGGTGGCACGTACGGCGTGGGCGAGATAATCGACATCGAGGTGCTGTTCACGACCCGCATTTTTGTGAAGGACTCGATTTCCTTGCCGTACTTGCTCGTCGAGACCGGTGACGAGCGAGGCGGCGAGGCGCAGGTGAGGGAAGGCTCCTCCAGCAGGGGAATAGTTGAACCACACCACACCACGAATTAAAATTGCACTTCGTATTCATCGCTAAGAAGTTGGCCGACTCGCTCGCATTCCGGGTAAAATAAATACTACCTGGTACAAAGAAACACCCCGATTACGGTTATCTTTATGGAGTTGTCTATTTGTTGAAAACCCTAGTAGATTTACACATCCGAGGGATACGATTTTTCTTTCAATACACGTACGTACAAAATTCCCCTTCGCAGTGTGGTTGACTTGAAATCCTGGGGGGGGTCGTGTAGGAGATGACTCAGGCTTGGTAGCACGTACGTACCGGTAGTACATAATATTGGAGGGGGGGGGGGGACTCTGCGCATAGAGAAATGTACAGCAGTAACAATCTACTGTAGTTGCAGCCGAAAAAAAGGAAGATATTACTAGGGATCGGGAACCAATATGAGAACAATGTGCAGTTTGTTGTCATAAAGATAACTCGGTTATATGGTTCGTATTATTGGGCTGAGTACGTACTGCAGTACGTAGTTCGTTTTACAGAAGCAACTGGCATCATTTGGCTGATGGCGCTAGTGAGAATCCCAATTGGATGCCGCACGGAACGGTGCCGGCAGACTAGTAGGACACGCGGACAGACAGGGTTGTTGCTTGCAGCTGGACAGCGGTGGCTCGCTGGACTAGGTATTTCGTGATTTCTTGCGATTTTACTAGCTCATCGCCTCAGGAATTAGCCGAGAGATAAAAGCATATCGGAGTTGGCGCAGGCAGCGACCGGTGCAGCAGTAACAAAAGCAGCATTTGTAATAGCACACGCACAACACAAACGTATCGCAAGACAGCATAAAAAATAGTTGTACAGCCCGTGCGTTGCTCTTCAACAAAAAAAGTATATCGAGTGCTGCGTAACTCACCCCTCTTCACTCACTCGTTTACTGCTTCAGCGAAAACTCAGCAATCCTTTCCATGCCCGGCCCCGTGTGTCATTGGTTGATGATATCGAGCTCGAATATGCCAAGTACTCTATTAATAGTCTGATCGGTAGCATCTTCTATGTTTGGATTGATTGGATTATAATTTCCTTTTTTTATGTAGATGATATGATTGGAACAAGCGCGCACATCGTCAGATGGCAAACACAATAATACTAATAAGTCTATACTAGGAGCGTCACTGCGGTATGTAGGATCCGCGTCCGCGGGCAGAGCCGCCCCGTCTGCGAGTGCGACGCCATGCCTTATTTAGCCAGTGCTAACTCCGTCCTCCCCCCCCCCCCTTATACTGCTTCACCGCTCCTCCTCGTCGTCCTGTTGGGCGTAATGCGATACTTTTTATCCAGCAGTGCTAACTCAGTCGTCTCCCCGTCCTCTGATTTTTCCGGCCGTCCACCTAATCATCATCGTGTCCGGCTGGGCGGTTAAAAAAAAAAAACGACGGCAAACGATGTGCCACCCTATTCAAGGCTAACTATGCTGGCGGGAACCTTACCGACACCCTGACGTTTCGGTACGCCGTAGCGGAAGGCGACTACACCGACATTTTCGACGTCCTTGACACGCGAACTACGAGACGCCAGAGATTTTCCACGGCGCTAGTGAGACCAGCTGCTGCAGAGGTGAGTATATGAATCACCCCTGAATATACTTGAGCAAGACGTTTCGTGTCCACATTTTTCTGAAATGCATGTATGTGAGACGTTTCGTCGCGATCCAGGATAACGACACATATCGATCAGGGATTTTCCACAACTAAAAAAAAACAACCTGAAATATTGACCAGTCAGAAAACTGGGTGCGCTAGGAGACGACGTCGCTACGCCGTACCGTGGTTTTCTTTTTAAACGAAACATGGACGTGAGGAGAGCCGTATGGGCATTGAGCGCAATAGTTTGAAGTAAACCAAACGCGAACAAACAAAGTTATCTGGCTGATTAAATGTACGGCTGAAGGTGTTTTGTCGTCTTTTGTGATGCAGGCAATGTGAAACACTTACACAAGATCGTGACGATCAATAAATTACTCCAACAGAAAACGAAACCTACCTACCTACCTACCCACCTACCTACCCACCTACATACCCACCTACCAACCTACCTACCCACCTACCCATCTACCTACCTACCTACCTACCTGCCTACCTGCCTACCTACCTGCCTGCCTACCTATCTACCTACCTACCTACCTACCCACCTACCTACCTACCTACCCACCTACCTACCTACCTACCTACTTACCCTACCTACCTCCGCTCGCCGGTTCTGCACCGCTTCCACACGAACAACTCACCACGTACATGCGCAGATAAAGGCTTCCTCGGATAGACCAATCGTGGACGCGCGCCTCTTCTTGGCCGTCCCCGGAGCAATCGGCACCATCTCCTTCGACAAAAATATCACGCTCGATACCGAGGCTCCCTACGTCCGCTCCGTGGAGGTGACCAGCGGAGACGGCGTGTACGGCATGGACGACGAGATCACCCTCGTTTGCAGCTTTTCGCAGCCCGTGGTCGTGGTGGGGGAGGACGGGGGCACACCATCGATAGGTCTGAGCCTCGGCAGGTCGGACCGGAGCGCTCGTGCACTGTACTCCGGGGGGAACGGCACCGACGAGTTCCACTTCTCCTACACGGTGCGTGCGTGCGTGCGTGCGTGCGCGCGCGTTGCTTTGATTGATTGAAGTGTGTCTGTTTTTTTTTCTCCTTCTTCTCCCACCAGCACGTCGTTGTTGCCATTGCTCGCGAACAGGACTGACCCATCTCTTGGTCTTACGCTGTCAGTGAGTGCACGCACACACAAGATTTTGAGGCGACGGTTCCGCTGATTCGATGTTAGTGAGATAGCACGCACGCACACACATCAGAGCACAGAGCAGGACGATTTATTCACACAATATTTTGCACAACAGCCGAGGCCCGCTACTTTATGGTGATCAGAGACTGGTAGCTTGTGCTTGTCAAAGTTGTTTTCGGCACATGGCACCGGCATGATTGAGGGCGGATCAAGAGGTAATCCATGTAACTTTACGCGGGCCCTTGTATTATTCGCGGTAGGAGGCCAGTCACACCAAGTGTTGGCAAAAACGAAATTCGACGCGCGAAAGTACTGCAGCAACGAAAAATGGGACGCCTTAAATTTAATCCACCTGCTCCGATCCCGGAAATATCTCACGATAAACAGTGCCTAGTTTTGGTCAACGCGCCCCCTGCTAATGATCGCCTCATTAAAAAAAAACACGAATGGATTGTTTCAGCACATTCATTCAACGCTGCCATCCAGTGCAAGAAATCCCGCCTCACGAGCGGTTGCTAGTAGGATGCGTCTCACCCTTCTTGCGTCTCGTAGAACACCTAACGGCGCTACGCGCTTGGGGCTAGCAATGTCTGCCTTGGTGAGTGAAAGTCCGACGTGCTCGGTCCAAGCATTTATTTAGGGACGCGAGGGCTTATGGTCATGCGACTACGGCCATGCATGACATGAGTGCACCCCCCCCCCCGCCGAACCTACAACGTGTATCTATGAAGATTGCGTTAGCGTCGGGTCGCACCGACACTATAAAACATGCCGCGCACTACTACGTGAGCTAGACAACCAGAATTCATACCGTTTTCGTTTAGGCGGTCGCCCTAACTGGCGGTTGAGTTGGATCATTTGTGCGGGGTGGAGAACCTTCACTCCGCACTAGGGGAACCATGGTACCACATATGTTTATGGTAAGGCACCCACGAGGCAGTTACATAGTATACCCATTGCCGTCTCTAGAAGTCGCCAAATTGGAAAAAAACAAACAAACTGCTTCGACGCTGTCATCCATATGCAAGAAAATCCGCCTCACAAGCGGTTCTTAGTGCGATGTGGCTCACCCTCCATGCGACTCGCCGTACCCCGCGGCGCTTCGCGCTTGGTGCTAGCGATATCAGCCTGGTCGGTAAAAACCGATGCGCTCCGTCCCGGCAATGTAGGGATGCGAGGGTCCATGGTCATACGACTACAACCACGCATGATACCAGGTATTGAGTAGCCCCCATGGGCCACCCCCCCCCCCCCCCCCTCCTTTATTCTCCAGTTTGCTAATAGTATGTCAACTACTGTAGAGAGAGTACGCCGGTGCCAATTCGCACCCGTTCAACAAATGCAATACCCTACTTTTTTCGTTTTGCGCCGCAATTTGTTTCATTCTTACGTTTTTTTTCCCCCTCTCCATATAGGGGTAGTAGGGGTGGATGAAAATAATGTGTGGATGAATATAATATTGTTATCAAAATAGTGACTATACGAGTTTGCTTCATGTTTGACCCAAAGAGGGGCATGATATACTTCGAGTATGCATACAAGTGCGTACCGCCTGCCTGACCATATGCCGTCGTATTGCGTTCGTCGGCGGTATGTTTTGTCGTCAGGTCGAGTACGGCGACTACACAGATCTGCTTGACTACGAGTCGGCAGAAGCGCTGCTTCTGTTCCAGACCTGGCAACAGGCGATGGAGAGGAGCGGAGCGTCGATCAAGCGGGCTTCTACCCACCCCGCGCAGGTAAGAAATACACCTCTATACATACATGCAAACATAACGCGGAGCACCACAGGGGGGGGGGGGGCAGGGAAGCACCGCGCCATCCACCTTTGACTGTAACCTGCTACTCTGGACGGAAATGTAATGATCGTTTATACATGAATATGAAGACCAAAATGTCCTTACATTTTCGTCCGAAATAGTACCTAGTATGTAGCTCTGCGACGAACATCGTGAAAAAAAACAGGGCGAGGCTCTACTACGAGAGCGACACGGCGTACAATACGCAGTAGTACCTGGTATTCACTAGATTTCGATAGTTTTTGTCTACTCTTGCTTGGGTTGCTCGAGGAGGGGAAGGCCAGGGTGCTACCAATACTATTCATATTTCCCTTGCCATCTGACGATGTGCAGCATGATCTTCAACATTGATCACTCATCACTCTCCTGAAAGAAGAAAACCTCGTAAACAAAAGGAAACCCATGCACCAAGTCTACCTCCCTTCTGTGCCAACTTTAGGCTTGTCTACTCCATTCTCTGTCCTTGCTCCTTCCTTCTCCTTACGTTCTATTCTTAAACCCTAAGCTGCATGCAAGCTCTTGTAGTATAGTTGCGCACGCCTGTGCTATTACAGTAGTAGACATTTCTGCATGCATGTATGCACACGGAAGGTATACAAATAGTCATCGATGCTGCGGACCTCCTTCCTTCTCCTTACGTTCTATTCTTAAACCCTAAGCTGCATGCAAGCTCTTGTAGTATAGTTGCGCACGCCTGTGCTATTACAGTAGTAGACATTTCTGCATGCATGTGTGCACACGGAAGGTATACAAATAGTCATCGATGCTGCGGACAGCAGGTTCTAGTTGCCTTTTTACACCTCCACCCAACAGTTTGGTCGCACAGCAGGGCGTGAAAACCAGCCGCCAGAAGGGTAAAGGGATGCCTTCGACGGGCGCGCAAATTGGAGTTGGAAAAGTGATCGACCCTTTTAAGTTTACATAGATACGTAGCGTCTCTTTTTTTTCTATTTTTTGTTGTTGTTGATAATTTCACCGGAACCAACGACAAGAAAAAAAAAAAACTCACGACGTCTCACTGAAAAACAAAGGAGAAACACGTGACATCATCTATAATACTGAAAAAGAAAATCGTACGAGCATATATATACGTACTCGTACGAGCGTAATGTATCGTTATTTAAAAAATTAGAAAACAACAGCTGTGAAATTGAGGAATCAGTCGAAAGTCATCTTTGCCAGCTGTGTGTGATACTACTGGTACTTCGATCGTGCGCACTGCGTGTTTTATATGGCTTCATATTGCTGTGTTTGCCATCCGAAAATATTTTGTATCATGAACAATGAGCTTCGAATTGATGACTCTCATAAATGTTCCTAGAATGTAGAAGAGAAACAAGGTGAGCACAAAAACATGTGTAAATGTTACTGCTATTATTGTTATTATTGATAATATTTTTACTTCTCATTCTTCTTCTTGTTATTATTTGTATTATTATTATTATTATTATTATTATTACTCGGAGTATTATTTTTATTATTTTTATTATTATTATTATTATTTTTATTATTAGTAGTAGTACTAGTAAGTAGTAGCAGTGGTAGTATTGTTAGCACGTGTGCCATCCGATTTAGCATGCAGCATGAGCTTCAACGTTGACCTTCCAGAAGCATCCCCAGAAACAACAAAAGGAAAATCATTGCGCGTATTATTGTACTTGAGGTGTCGCAACACCACCACCACCACCACCACCGTTATCTGCGTGAGTGCAAAAACCGCAGAACGCGCGAGACCACATACTCATTCTCCTCATCCACATGTTTCTTGATACGATGAACTGCCAGGACGCGGACCTCACGCTTTCGCCGCCGGGCGACCCTCTCACGGTGCTCGGGAAGTTTAGCATCGTCGCGATGGGGAACAAAGTGGCGGTGCAGACGGGACAGATCTGGGCGGTGGGAGCTAGCAGCTATATCTCCAACGGAACCTACCCGGAAGGAAGCGTCATCCCCATCGTGGTTACCTTCTCTGTAGAGGTGGGCTATCAACAGGCTCCCGTATCAACGTTAGACCGACAGCTCTGTTTTGCCATATGCACTCGTATAATAGTAGATCTACTTTCCGGCTCTGCACATATATACATCGTTTAGAAACCGGTCTCTTTCTGTTTTTAAGGCCGTCAATTTTTAGAGACTCCCATTTCGCTCGTAAATACCATTACGTGTTTCGCCATCGGATAACGAGCAGCACGAGCTTCAACGTTGAAGACTCAAAAACATTCTCCCGATAGAGGAAAAGACCAAGGCAAACCAAAACTAATGTATCTATCATTCATTCCTCGCCTCCATTTTTTTTTGTTTTGACCATCACCAATTTTTTTTCTATTTTCCAGCTCAACTCGTGGAAGGTTTTACTTGTCATGGGGGTCTTCCTCCCTTCTCACCACGGTACATTGCTGACGGTGGAAACATAATTAATGTGCTGGAAACATAATTAATGTGCTGGACTTCTGTAGTGTACCGTACCTGGTATCAATTATTGTTCTAAATCACTCTTCGGTTGTGTACGAGTATGTTTTTTTTTTTGTGTCAACAAGGGGGTTGATTTTTCCCTGCGAAGGTGTTACACCTCGAACTGATCATCGGCTCCCGCTGTGTGATCTACAGTAGGATCTGTTTCCGTTTCTGACCTTGTATGATCTAGCTCGTGTTGCCGAGTGGGGCCCGTACAATCTGCGTCGTCTATTATAGCATATATATATATATATATATATCGGTTGGATCCGTACTACGCACCATGCAGCGGGCCCTGCACAACCTCCCACAACGGCAGGTGATGAACTAGACGATCTACAACAGCAGTAGATCATGAGTTTTTCCGAGTCGTGCAAGGTTCACAACTCCTCGGCGGGCTCTCCATTGCTGTGGCACTTGGCTCGAGCCTACCTGGTACACAGCAGTGCAAGTTGCAGCCTATAACTAGCCGTCGAGCGTGTGCATCTTGCCGAGTTGGTACAGGGTTTGGTTGCAACCTACCCCTGCGCTGCGTCCACACCTTCCTGATCGTGACATGTTTCCCATGTCCATGCACCTGACAAGAAATTGACGAGAAACATATACCGTATGGCGTGTCTCGCAAAGTTGAAAGTAAGTCGTGTCTTGAAATTGAAATGGTGGTAAATTCATTTCCAGGTACTTTTCTCGCCGTCGCCCAAAACCTCAAACCACCCGTACTCTGGCCGGGGATAAATTGAACGTTTTGTATCTACACCGGAGAAAAAAACGGTGGTTGTCTTCCGGTCAGAGTTGTATTCTTCAAATAATTGCTTCAACGCTTCCCCCTTCAGGATGCGTGGTCAATGGTCAAGTGGCTAGGCAAGCAACAGATGACCCCTCGCCCCCCTTCGCTAGAAAAACAATAATTTCATTGTTGTAACCCCTCTTTATATTCCTAGGTGTATGTGATACACGGAGTACCATCCCTGTCCCTCAACGCCGCCACCACCGGCGGCGACACCAACACCACCGTCACTACCAACACCAGCACCACCTCCTCCTCCTCCTCCTCTTCTTCCTCCTCGGACGAACCATCTTCGAGCAACACCACGTGGGTCACCAACGCGACCACCACCACCACCACCACCACCACCACCACTAGCCAGGCTAACTACACGTCGGGAAACGGAACGTTCGAGCTGCTGTTCACCTACACGGTCGAGGCGGGCGACGCGACCGACCGTCTAGACTACTCTGCTCCCTCGACCAGCGCTCTCAGCGCCCCCTTCGGCTCGATCGTGGCCAAGGATACGCTGGAGCCGGTTTACCTTCGGAGCTTGCCCGAGCCGGGGGCGGAGGGGTCGCTAGGCTGGAGCAAGGAAATCGTGATTAGTAACGAAGTGCTGCTTGTGGAACGGGTGAGCGCGGGAAGAGTAGCGGGTAGTGTCGGGTAGCGTGACAGGTAGCGTAACGGGCAGTATAACGGATGGCGTAACGGGTAGTGTAACGCGTTGGGTAGCGGGTAGTGTAACGGGTGGTGTAGTGTAACTGGTGGTGTAGCGTAGCGGGTAGTATAGTGTAGTCTACCCAGTTTTTAAACGGTAGTGTGACGGGTATTGTGGAGGGTAGTGGAACGGGTATTGTGACGGGTAGTGTAACGGGCATTGGACGGGTAATATGACGAGTAGTGTAGTGCGATGGGTAACGCAGTGTAAAGGGTAGTGTAGTCTAAAGGGTAGTATAGTGTAGTCTGCCCGGTATTTGTTTCCGGTAGTATAACGGGTAGCGTGGCGGGTAGCGTGGCGGGTAGCGTAACGGGTAGAGTATTAATAATGTAACGTGTAGCGTAGTGCAATGGGTAGTGTACGTAGTGTAGCGGGTAGTACAGTGTAGTCTTTTCCGTATTTCAACCGGTAGTGTAACGGGTAATGTGGCGGGTAGTGTGACGGGTAGCGTGACGGGTAGCGTGACGGGTAGTGTGAGATGACGGGTAGTGTGACGGATAGTGTGACGGGTAGCGTAACGCATGGTGTGTCGGGTCGTGTAACGCCTAAACTGACGTCAATCTACCAGTTCCTATCTCTCTGGATGCATGAGAACTATTCAGTAGATGGACACAAAAAATCGCCAAACCCCAGTGAAGTCCACACCCATCGAGGAAATATCCATCCAGTAATAGTATTTGGTTGAGATCTCAATGATTCAAGGGTGGTCTTGCGTTGCTTCTAAGACAAAACGTGTGGTGCAAAAAAAATGTCGGGTACGGCTCAGGTGCTATTTTCATATACAGTACGTACATATCATATACTTGAGGTATATGTGCAAGAATTTTCTGAAGAGGAATATGGAATATACTTTGAAGCTTCGTGCGTTTCGTACCGTTGGCATGTTCCAACTTATGCGGTGTTCCTTTCGTGTACGTACGACATGTGCAAGGCTTTTCGGGGACGGAATATGCGGTAGACAAGGCTTCGTGCGTCTCGCATTCCTCGCGTATTTATATTTGCACGTTTGGTTTTGCGTTCAAAACTCCTCTAAAGCCTACCGCCCTGTTGGTGTGTTTTCTTTTCCCAACACGTATCTCACTCTAAATCCTAGTGGTTTGTCCCTTGAAAAGGCGTTCATTAACCCTGTGCCATCCGCGACGTTCATCGATCGTTCGGCCTTTTTCTGGCGTTCTCACTACGGCGTCGTCTTCTGGCGAACAACAACAGGTGTGGACAACGACCCCCGAGGGGACCTACGGAGCGGGAGAGCGGATCGACTTGTACGTCGGCTTCCGCTTCCCTATACTGCTGGAATCCAGCACGGCCTTTCTATCGATCAACGCACAGCCAGGCGGTAAGCAAATACTCAATAATATCGCGGCTTTTGTATTGGTCAATGCACAGGCGGGCAGACAAGTAGGCAGGCAGGCAGGCATGCGCCGAGCAGCATTCTTGCGCGCGTACAGCGGCGAAGAGAGTGCACACCCCGGGAAGACCATCGGTTCCTGCAGTGTATGACCTAGCTAGATTTTTCAAGGCAGATATATCTATGGGCGATCTTGCATGACCTACAGTCGTAGCTCATGCTGCCGGATGGGACCCCTGAATATCTGGACGATCTATCAGCTCATGCCCCCCTAGGGTTAGATATGTGCTATGCAGATCCTGCACAACCTCTCACGACGGAAGGTGGGGAACTACTGTAGATACACGATCTATCTGTAGATGTGAAAGAGTGCACCACTCTGGGCAGAAATGTAAGGACCGTTGGGATATACACACCATTCTGGACGGAAATATAAGGAATGCTTCGTCTTCATACTAATGTCTAGTCGCTCCTTATATTTACGCCTAGAGTTATATAATATATTGGCTGTTCACGTGCCGGGTCACGACTCGCGGGCCGGGTCGGACGGGGGTAACCGGACCCGAACCGACCCGACTCGACCCGACCCGACCCGACCTGTGAAATTTCAAATGCCTCCTGACCCGACCCGACCCGACCCGTGAGTTTTGAAGACCTCCTGACCCGACCCGCAGGTCGGATCATGACCCGTATTATGAAACCCAAACGGTCCTAACATTTCCGTCCAGATTGGTACCATGTAGGTGTATTTTCCCTGTACGACCACATACGTGCCGCCTGAAGGAGGAAGTTGGCCCCCCGTGTGTGTTATACATTCCTACCCTGCGGAGGAGAAAAACGCGCCGAGTTGCCACCACCGCCGATAGGAAGTTGACTTTTTTGGGGGGTGTTCGACGGCCGCTCGCTGTATCAGCCGTGAGAGAGGCGAAGTATAGGAAGCACCACGTATGTCTTTCCCTGAAAAAAGTTTCAGTATTCTTCGCGCTCACGACGAGGTGCAGTAGTACCGTTGGTTGTGCGGGTGGGTAGCCATACATACATAGAGCTACATACTTAGATCACAACCCCTGAGCGTGCTCGGTTGGTGCATCCCTGGCCTCTCAGAGCTCCCACTTCCAAACCGCCTCCTTTCATTACTTGCCGGACCTTTCCAGCAGTTCTTTGTTTTCTCGGTCCTTTCTTCCTTTTTTCTTCTTTCGTTTCGTGTGCGTGCGTGTTCTCCGAGCACGGCATCGCGGGAGGACCCGGCACCGTCGCGGGTGTCAGCGGGTGCTGGCGGGTAGAGGGGGGGTTGCAAGGAGCGCGGTCGCCGCTTTCGTGCCTAGGCGTCGCGTGTGCCTCGAGACACGAGGGATGCATGGACGGGCTTTGTCTGGCTTCGATTTATGATTGTTGATAGAGTATGTACGAGTTATGAAGGTCGTTCGGGAGGGCAAGATAATATTCAAGCGGTGCTTATTTTTGCGTCCACGCTAAAGTTGAAAGAGGGAGGTGTGCAGTTTGAACACCAACGTTATCGAGCTGGCGAACGACGGCCACGGTGAGCACCGGGCTTCACGCGAGGTGGGCGACGGGGCTGATTGTGGCAGAGAGTGATAAAAGCTTTACCCGGACCGAATCGGTAGCGAGGTGGTCGCGAGAGGGGCGGGCGTCGTACGAGGCAGAGAGAGAAGCTCTTATGCGATTTTTTTCTTTTCTTCTTTTCGACCGGGTGTAAGGTGTTCCAATCAGGCAGAAAAATATTACACGAGAGGGGACGGGGATTTTTTTCCCTTTCCGAGTTTTCGGTTTCATTTTCATTGTTTTTGCTGCTGTGTGCCGTGCTGTGCTTTCGCTTTCTTCGTACATACAGTAGTACAGACATAGAGCATATCGAAAGAAGAAAATAAGTACAGACAGTAGTACCCTACCTGGGGTATGTACGTACGTACGACATCCGCGACGCGAAGCGTATATGTGACATCCAAGCTGACGTCGGAGCTGTTTTTTCCTGAAGCATGGCGGCGGGACTCTTGGCATTATCAAGTCGCCGGTTTGCAATTACGATCCTTGCAAAAACTAAACTCAATCGTGGACCTCTGTTCGCTTCGCATAATTTGATGTACTTTTTTCCTTCCTGAGCGAGCGTAGCGGGCGGCGTAGGCCGCCCGCCGAGCGAAGCGCCTTGTACATACATACATACATACATACATACATCCCGTACACGAGCGTAACATACTTGTTCGGCAAGGTGGTGCACGCGCACTGCCGCTGCGTGCCTGGAGCGATGCGTACGAAGACAGGACGCTCCCTACGTACGTATACACTGGTTGGTTGATTGGGAAGGGGGTAGGGTTAGGGTTGGGGTTAGTATTATTCATGTCGTACGAAGTCAGTGACCCTCAACCATGCGTAGCGTCGGAAAAATCGCAAAGCATCATCCATTTATCGGCAAAAACTGCCGAATCCCTCACGAACATGCCGGGCCCTCCAGTACGTGGGGCGGCGGGGGGGGGGGGGGGTACTCGATAGGAGAGATGTACTCGATCCCATGATGGCCGTAGTCAGGGGCGTACTCATTTGTTGCTTGCCTTAGTCATTTGACCATTGACCACGCATCCCTTTCGAGAGGGAGAACCGTTCCTACTCGTAATAGGATCGTAATAGGGACACAATCAACACTTGGGCGCTCATTTCGTTGTTTCCATACCTGGTATATTACATAGGAGGGGGGGGGGGCGTACTCATTTGTTGCTTGCCTGAGTCATTTGACCATTGACCACGCATCCCTTTCGAGACGGAGCATCCCTTTCGAGAGGGAGAACCGTCCCTACTCGTAATAGGCACACCTTCAACACTACGGCGCTAATTTCGTTGTTTCCATATATTACATAGCAGGGGGGGAGTATTCAGTACCATGCATGGCCGCAGTCGTTTGACCATAGATGGGGGGGGGGGCGTACTCATATCATGCAAGGCCGTAGTCGTATGACCATAGACCCTCGCATTCCTGGGGGCGGGGGGTATACGTTGTCCTCCACTGATAGTCCATTGGTCGAGCTGGTCGAGCTCGAGCTTTCATGGACTAGTGTAGTTTTGACGTCATTTTCGTGGGTGCCTGCACTTTATTTTTTTTTCACCGCTCCGCTCGAAGGACTCACCCATATGGGCGCCCCAACATATATAGCTGGTACAAATGCGTCAACTGTGAGTCCGACCGATTGAATGGTTAATACTCGACTTCGCAAAGCTGCGTACCATTCATCCCATACACGTCGGCCGCGTCGCTATCTAAATTGTTTTTAATAATACATACTGGTACGATATTATTCGTTAATTCGGTCGATGGGTTACAGCAGTAGTTGATACTCAATTTCCGTTTTCCATTGTATGAAGCGTGAGGAGAAGATATACGAGCCAGGCATTCGTTTAGCAAGAACCGGGAAACAAAACAAAGAAACAAAAACACCGGACTGCCATCTGTCCAGCACCTCCATTACAGCACTACCCTGCCCGGGAATATAATACCCGGTTAGTACTTAATATCATATCCCAAATGTGGTTTATATTACAGGCCAGCGTGGCACAAGTTTACGTCTAGCGGACTACGCTTACTGTGCATGCAGGTTACGAGGTGGAGTTGTCCGGACAAGACTCTGCCGCTAACGCTCTGGTGTTCACCTATACCGTGCAAGACGGTCAAGAAAGTCCTGCCTTGGAAGTGACGTCGGCGTTCGCTCTGAACGGGACGGTCCGACTCAACGCCACGTGAGATATTTGCTGCAGTTAAAAGCGTCGCGTCGTAATCATATTAATTCCTACCACCAGATACGTACTTGTTTATAGTTTGGGATCGACGAGGTCTCTCTCTGCTGCGGCATGGTGAGAGAACACGCCTATCCATCATGCTTTTGTTGTCCATTCGCTATAATTTATCTTATGTCGCCGCTTGGCTTTGCCTCTTTATCTTTGCTGCTGGTTGTACTTTCTTCTCTTCCTCATGTTATCCCCAAACTTGCATCCTCACAGCCCCCGTCAGGGGTCCTCCTACTGTTGTCGGTTTTTGTCCCGTAAGGAACGCTACCAATACGCTTCCACAAACTGATACTGTTGTAAGGAGGCGTTTTGCTTCTACGGAGGGGAGTTCACCAGTTATCCGACACTATCTATGGCTAAGAGTCGCTGCTGTGTACAATAAGAATATAACTACGGTAATCCTAACCCTAACCCTCCGACTAACCCAATCAGACCCAATCAACCATTGTTTAGCGTTAGCCTATTTTGTCTCACATACAGTGTTTGTCAACCATACCAGGTACCAGCGTCAAATACGTCGTGGTGCACTCTGCCGCAGCTATAAATATGAATGAATGCCGTGTCGCGCAACAGTGAGACGCCAGCATTCGCTCTGAACGGGACAGTTGCACCAGAAGTATAAAGATTTCCGACTCACCATTCGAGAAAACGGTTGGCACACATTGGTTGATTCGGTTCGGATTGACTCAGGGCTCGAGGTAGAGTCGATTGCCACCCGTCTCGTACACAAGGTGTGTCAACCATGTTCTGGAGTAGGTGGTAAACTACCTTCAGTTTACTCGACGTCACGCGGTAATTACTCCAATTCGAACACACGTTCTGAGCCAACTGACTGCATCCCGAGTAAAACCTTGCTCCGATAATCTGGAAATTGGTGAGCGGGTCACGGTCACAAAGGAAGTAACACAAATTTCGGAAGCTACGTGCCATACCTGAATGGCGCCACCGGTTGAAAAATCGAGGTCTGAGTGTGTAGGATTGATCGTAACCTGTATTTTAACTACCCCATCCGTCAAGCGAGCGCATGGTACGCAGACATGTTTTACGTACAGTGGTGACATCATCATCATTATTGTGTTTCTCATTCGACAATTTATATAGCATCAGCCTCAACGTTGATCACTCGTGAACATTCTCAGAGGGAAGGAAAAAAAAAGCCCAACCGGAAAACAATCAAGAGGCCTACATGTACATACATACGCACGAAGTCGTACGCATCGTCTATTTTTTTCAGACTGTTCATCTTAAAAAACACACCCACAAAAAACAACAGGTACGCTACATCGTCCATCAACATCACTCTACCGGAGGCCGGGGAGTCGGAAAGCCTCAGCTACGGCCGGACTATCGCGATCGACACCACCGCTCCCGCCGTCGTAAACGTGACAAGCACCCAGCCCAACGGGACTTATACCACGGGTGCGGTGGTGGGCGTCGCTGTCCGGTTCAGTGCAGCGGTTGTTGTCGTTAACGGTGGGTACATTAACTGCACCAGCAACAACAGCAGCAGCAGCAGCAGCAGCGGCGGCACCGGAGACAGCTCGACGGCAACCGGAAATGATCGCGTGTGCGAAGGGTTGCCTGTGTTGCGGCTCGACTCGAGCGGGGAGAACGGAGACAAGAACGCGACGTATGTTCGAGGAAATGAGACTGCCGAGCTTGTCTTCGAGTACAAGGCAAGTAAAAACAAATTCCCGCGCCGGGGAGGGGGAGAGGGAGGGAGGAGGGAGGGAGAAGGGGGGACGTTAAGTTGGTCTGGGGTGTTTTTTTAATTTTCGTTAGCGGGAGGGGGCGGGGGGAGGGGGGGGAGGGACGCGTTGGGTGTCCGATATCATGTATGGGCCGTTGTCATATAACCTTATACCCTCGCACCCCTAGCATGCCGTGATGGGGCACGTCGGGTTTCCAGGGTTCATTTTATCTGGGACAGTTTTGTTGAGTCATCGTTGACAAGAGGAGGGAGGCAAATTATGCTTGTGTTGCTGGCGTGGCTTTCTTTTAACCGTATTTTACCCGCCGAAAACACTATGCACGCTTTGAGAGAAAAACACGAGACGCGCAGAGCCACGTGACCTCGACCGCAGCCGGGGTAATGTAACTGAACGGCGTGTAAATCGGGTTGACCGAAAAAACGAAACATCCTTTTTAGTCCAAGCAGAGTGATAGGCGGAGCGAAAAAAGTCCCGGGGGGTAATGAAACCTTCAAATAAGCAGCAGCTTGATGGTGCACCGCCGGGCCTCTTCATCGACCCGGAAGAAAATGCCCCTGTGGGGGTGGCGCCTTGTGATTTTGTGAGCTCCTTGCATGGGGAGTTCAATGTATCCCCCGAAACATGACTTGGAAGAGGATTGTTCCCGCAACCCGACCAATCCTTCTGTACGCTATAAATGTTCCATATCTATATATTCCAGATTTCCCCCCGGCCAAATACGCTAGCGTAGGACCAGACCACCGCACTGTCACGAGGAGCTCCCTAGTTTTCCTGCGATATGTTGCATGTCTTGATCGGGATCTTCGTTGGCTGGTCACACTAATTTTAAGTGTAATTTGGACCAATTTATTTCTTGTTAAAATAAGCCTCCGTAAGAGTCCTGAAAATATATACCAGGTATAGCAAACGTGTAGTACAACTACAGTACCGTACTGACCGGTATACTAGTAGTTGGTTACTTGGGGAGCCCAACCGGTCAGAAAATATTGAGCGAAAAAGAGAGTGGTACTCCTACCGTGGGATGAGTCTCGGACGCTGACGAAACGCCTCTTACCAGAGGGGGGGGGGAGGGGGGGAGCACAGTAATAAAAACTCCCGATGGACCCAAATACCACACACTCCTCTTTGTTTGCCTACCGCAATCGGTTCTAAATATGCTACCAGTATGTTCACTCGTGATGGAGAAATTTGTCTTGCACGAATAGGGTCACGGGGAAAAAGTATTCCCCCACCATCTTAGCCGACCTCGTGAACAAATCGAGGGAAGAGACTGACTTGTGACGGAGAAATTCGGAAGGAGATACGTGCATATTAATATATATGGCCGTGGTCGATGATGTAGTTGATTGTGCTACGTACGTTGCTGCCTTGGAAGGTCGGTATTTACCTAGGATCAGGTAAAGAGGGGCACGCATTTGTATTAGCTTGGAAGGCGTATCGCACGTGAGTAACAACGAGAACCTTGGTCAATAGGCAAAAACCTGCCAGGAGATAGATACTACTTGTCGATCAGCATATCATAGCAGCCATCTTTACAAGTGTTATCGATGTCCAACTGATCGCACACAATTCTCCGCTGGGCGGCAACGAGCGAAATCGATCCCGTGCTGCCGTAGGGGTTGCAATTAGGGATTGCAAGTAGGGGTTGCAATTAGGGGTTACAATTAGGGGTTGCAAGAAATGGGTGCAATTTGTGGTTGCAAGTAGAGATTGCAGGTAGGGCTTGCAATTAGATATCGCAATTAGAGATCGCAATTAGGAGTTGCACTTAGGGGGTGGAATTAGGGGTTGCCCTCAACCATTTCAACCGACTTCAACTATTGCAACTGAGAAACTACCCAAGCGATGGGGATTTTTTTAATAAATCGTTCGATATCTAGCTAAACCCTGGGACTGCCCGTGCATCATCGATCGGACTTATATACAGCTTTTGCTTGCACCTGTACTCTATTTTCTTCCCGCTGTACATCTAAATCAGTTGTCTTCAAGCGAGGCGAGGGGCCTCTGAAGATTTAGGTAGTGCATGCTACGCCAATCGCAGCACGGGCCAATCAGTGAAATCCATTCGATGCTCCCGTCGTCGTCGAAACGCTGCACTGCCCGCACGCACCAACTCTGAAGCTCATGTTCCGCGTTTTATGTACATTGATATCCTGCCCCGACCTTTGCTCGCATCCACCCAGGTGGAGGAGGGCGACGGATCAAGCAGGTTAGGGTACACGTCCTCTGCGGCCTTGTCCGCGGAAGAAGGAGACATCCTTCGGGCGAGCGCAAACCCCACGACCTTGGTTGATCTCACGCTGCCCACGAGAGGGGCCGCGGGCAGCCTCAGCTGGTCTTGTGAAGTGGTCGTGGACTCCACTGCCGCCCGTGTTGTCAATGTGAGAGTCTTCATCCTGAGTACAGTGGTGGTCCCTCTATACCACTGGTTGAATAGTGCCAGTTGCCCGGAATCTCTTGGCACTTGGGACTTACCCGCGTGGTAGGGTGCGGAGTAGTGCTGGTTGCTGCTGCAGTGCCGATGTTGTTGGCTGGCGCACAATCCTTTTTGCCAGGGCTGTTCACGGATCCGGTCAAACCTCACGGGTCAGGTCAGGTCGGGTTAGGTCGGGAAGGGTGACCTGACCCGGCCCGTGACAGTATAAAAACCTCCCGACCCGACCCGACCCGACCCGTTAGAAATCTAAACCGTAACCCGTGGAGAGCATTGCTCATCGCTCGAAATTTCTTTTGCTCGAGTTGTGGAAATCGTTTTCCATTGACCGGAAAAAGTGCTTGATATTTTCGGGTTCACTGCGTAGCGGCGGGGCATGAGTATATACACGCCACCCAGTATATTACTCTCTGCCTGTGTGCCCTTCGCTGGCCGCCGTTGCTATAAGTAACCCGCGGCATGTCTTGTCCGTCTGTCCGTCTGTCTGTCTGTCTGTCTGTCTGTCTGTCTGTCTATCTGTCTGTCTGTCTGTCTGTCTGTCTGTCTGTCTGTCTGTCTGTCTGTCTGTCTGTCTGTCTGTCTGTCTGTCTGTCTGTCTGTCTGTCTGTCTGTCTGTCTGTCTGTCTGTCTGTCTGTCTGTCTGTCTGTCTGTCTGTCTGTCTGTCTGTCTGTCTGTCTGTCTGTCTGTCTGTCTGTCTGTCTGTCTGTCTGTCTGTCTGTCTGTCTGCCTGTCTGTCTGTCTGTTTGTCTGTCTGTGTGTCTGTCTGTTTGTCTATGTGCCTGCCGCATTCTTGTTTTTCGTGGAATTCAGGTCAACTCGAGTAAATCAAATGGGGTGTATGGTGTTGGTGAAGACATCTACATCCAGGTCTACATGTCTGCCCAAGTGGTGAGAGACGGCAGCGCCCGGTTGACCCCATTGGGACTCCGAGGTAGCGACCCAAATAAATGGTCGGTAACGTTGGTGTTATCTACCGTCTATACACGAGCAGCGTGAGGGCCAAGAAGAACTACAGTAGAAATACGGGTATAATATTAATGTTGCGCCCGTGACGTACGACTCCTTGCTTTCAACCCTTGGAACTCGGGCGCTAATGTTGTATCATCCCTCAATCACACAGTGCCCGTTTGGGTGATCGTCACTTCTCATCGCCAGTATTTCCCTCTGAAGCCACAAGAGAGATAACCCCGACGGTGAAACTAGCAAATTTGCTATTTCGTGATTGAAAAGAGGACACTGAAACCGGCGAATGGCAATAGGTAAAGTTTCGGTTTTCTCCCCGAGGTTCAACGTTTCGAAAAAACATGGCATTAAAAAAAAAAGTGCAGCGTGGATGGCGTATTTTACTTAGCTTGGCGACCATTGTTTTGTCGGCCAATCATAAGACTCCTTTCAAAAGTTTGACCAATGTAAGCAGTCGACCAATCAGATGGCTCTTTTCTAAAACAATGACCGACAAGGAGTCCACCATTCAGATTACCCCTTCCAAAAGTTTGACCCATGGGGAGTCGACCAATCAGATTACTTCTGTCGAAAGCTTGGCCTGCATTAGAAAAACTGCGGGCGGCGATGGCCATCAATGGGGTGGGTTTGGCGTACTAAAAACACTGCCAGGTATGATGGCGAGCCGAGAGAGATTGGAAAATGCGGCGGAAACGATACTCCTGTTGGATCGAGTCAGCCGCTCATTAGACGCGATTTACGTTGACTCCGAGAAGTGCGCGGTCGGCCGAATCGTTCCTCTTTTCGTGGTGTCCGCTTCTCCCGCATTTCCTTCCACCCGGTAGCATGCGTACATACCTTAGGCTCCCACAAAGTACATAGGATTTGGTCCGCCGCAGAGGGACTGGGTTAGTTAGCCTACGACGAACGCTACACAGCCCTTCGATCTACGAATCTGGTAGATCCGCCCCCCTGTTCGAGCCATCAAAACTCTGAAGCAAAGAACGACATATAACCGCGAGCTGAGGAAACATGTGCTCGTTAACGTCGGCAAGAGCCTTTCGTTCTGTATCATACCACCACAACAGCAGAGCGCTACGCAGACACACACACGGTAAAAACACAAAAGCAAGGGCCAGGTACCATACCTTCGGCTTAGTTCTCAACCAGCTATTAGTAAACATTTTCCGCAAGAACAATGCCGTTTTGTTTTTTCGTGGCGACTCTTTGATGGTGATCAACGATTGTAGGTACGCTTTCCCTGTTGCCCCCCCCCCCCCCCCCCGCCACTCATCAGGAGGTCGAAGGAACGCCGTTTTTGGAACTGAACGCGGGGTCCGACACCACGGCCGTGTACGTGTACGGCGGGGAAAACGACGGTGTGCTTTGGTTTCTCTACACCATCTCAGAGGGAGAAAGCACCGGAGACCTCGACACGAACGGTCAGAACTCGCTCGTCATTCCGGAGGGTGCCAGTATCAAGGTGGGGGGGGGGCTGTATGCGATTGATGGAGCTGTGGGTTGGCTGACTTGACCTAGCATAAGTCGCCGACTAAACGATTAGTCGGCTGTTTGTATTGCAGTTGAAGCAGTTTCGCGTGTTGTTGTAGTTGGCTATTGTATTACGGGGGACCATAGTAAATAGGACCAAATACTGTTAGTAAAAGTACGAAAATATATAGGTTTTTGTGTGTATCGTAGGTCCTTTTAACTGTGGCCCCCCGTAATAGTTAGTTTCACGTGTTGTGGATATTTGGCTGATCTACGGGGTATCGCGGTTAGTTTTGCGTGTTAAGTTGGCTAATGTACGGGATATTACATTTAGGGTTGATTGTTAAGTGGGCTAATGTACGGGGTGTTGCAGTTCGTTTTGGCGTGTTAGGTGGCTAACATGAGGAGTATTGCAGTTTGTTTTTCGTCTTTGTTGGCTATTATGCGGGGTATTGGAGCTAGTTTTTTGCGGCGTAGTTGGCTAATATACGCGTCTTAGTTGGCTAATCTACGGGGTATTGTACCTAGTTTTGCGTCTTAACTGGCTAGTATACGGTGTATTGCAGTTAATTCGCGTGCTTGCTGGCCAAGTACAGGGTATTGCAGCTACTGTGGCTTACCTGGGGGGGGAAATATCACGGAGTTCTGCATCTTTAAAATTTCTGACTGGCTCGTTTTTGAGTCGGAATCATGTTTTTTATTGCCAACTATTTAGTGCTATTCACGGGTCACTACCCGACCCGCGGGTTGGGTCTTGAGGTCTTCAACATCTCACGGGTCGGGCCGGGTCGGGTTAGGAGGTCTTCAAAACCTTACGCCTTGGTAGCCCACCCGCGAAGTTTTGATCCGACCCGCAAACACTGAACTCAGTTCGTTGGGTCACTTCGCCAGTCAATCAACAAAACACCGTCAATTCCAGCCATGGCACGCCTTACTTACTCACAGCCCTACCTTATCTTAGGTTCCGATGCCAGAGAAGTAATCTGAGCACTTAGTTTATTTTGGTTGTATCGTACTGGCCATTAGATACAGAGAGACGACGGGTGCTGAAGACGGGGACGCGTCCCGTTAGGGTAGGAGACTCAGTGGGAAAAAACACGTTGTGGATGGAGACATGGTGTGTACTTCGTTCCAGCAAACTCCCGGTAGATGCTGCCACGGGAGGCAAATAGCGTATCGACTGTTGGCAGCGCAAAATGCGCGCAAGTCACGCGGCGCGATGGCGTTGCAATACTGTGTGTAGTAAAGAACACGTGCATGTGGACTACAGTATAGTTATACATGCGTGGATGACCTGACTTATGCTGAACAATGACTCCATGCCCCGGGCTTGTTTTACCGGTCTTCGAGCGGCCGCTGGATGTGTGTACGTACACGACAATCAATGAAACATGACGACGAAGGGCAGTTGGACAGCGCGCGACCACGTGGTAGAGAGTTTCTCGCCCCTCTGCCTGGTCGGTGAAAACACGATGTGCTCTGTCCCGGCATTGTAGGGATGCGAGGGTCTATGGTCATACGACTACAGCCATGCATGAGATCGAGTACATCTCTCCTATCGAGTACACCCCCCCCCCCCTCCCCCCCCCCTATTTTATATAGGTTGGGTTGGCGTCGGTTGGCAACGACACTGTAAAACATGCCGCTCACTACGTGGGCTAGACAACCAGGGTACCGTTTTTTTTTGTTTTTTTTTGGCGGTCGCCCACAGCTGGTTGTCGAGTTAGATCACTTGTGTGAGGTAAATAACCTTTACTCCGCACAAGTGGGAAAAATCGTATCACGTAGTGTTCAAGGTAAGGCACCCAAGAGACAGTTACATAGTACTCCCATTGCTGTCTCTGGAAATGCCTACACCGGAAATTCAATCAACTCATTGAAGCTGTCGTCCATATGCAAGTCCGCCTCACAAGCGGTTCTTAGTAGGATGCAGCTCACCCTTCATGCGACTCGCCAGACACCTCACGGCGCTTCGCGCTTGGTGTAAGCAATGTCTGCCTGGTCGGTGAAAACCCGACATGCTCCGTCCCGGCATTGTAGGGATGCGAGGGTCTGTGGTCATACGACTACGGCCATGCATGAGATCGAGTACATCTCTCCTATCGAGTACACCCCCCCCCCCCTGTGTGGGTGCTCCATCTCGAAAAGGATGCGTGGTCAATGGTCAAATGACTGAGGCAAGCAACGAACGAATACCCCCCCCCCCCAACCCAAGAGGCAGTGACATAGTACTCCCATTGCTGTCTCTGGAAAAACTTACACCGGAAATTCAATCAACTCATTGAAGCTGTCGTCCATATGCAAGTCCGCCTCACAAGCGGTTCTTAGTAGGATGCAGCTCACCCTCCATGCGACTCGCCAGACACCTCACGGCGCTTCGCGCTTGGTGCAAGCAATGTCTGCCTGGTCGGTGAAAACCCGACATGCTCCGTCCCGGCATTGTAGGGATGCGAGGGTCTATGGTCATACGACTACGGCCATGCATGAGATCGAGTACATCTCTCCTATCGAGTACACCCCCCCCCCCCCCCCATGAAATTAACTCAGCATGATACCTATTAATAGTACACCGTACATTCTCCCCCCCTTTTCCACCCCCTCCGGCAGGTACGTATTCCGTGCAACTATACGACGTTGGGTTAAATCTACTTAGAAGTGCGTATGACGGATAACGAAAGACGTCTGTAATGTCGATGCCGGGTGCGTTTCTCTTTGAACCCTTAACCTTGCACACCTCGGATAGGTCAGACAGATAATTTCTTCTTGATCATCTACATATTTCAGGGAGGATAGATAGATAAGATGCCTCCTTGACCTATAGGATAACAATCTAGCTCATGTTACCGGGTTTGTTGGGGCCGTACAACTTACACGATCTACAGCAGGATGTGTTTCCCGGGTTGGGGTCTGTACTGGACAGGTCCTGCGCAATCTCTCATAACGACGGGTCAGGATCTAGATTATCTATCTACAGATCATCTATCTGTAGATTACCTATTTGTCCGAGGGGTGGGACGCTTTTCTCTAGTAATGTTACCGCCCTTTTTTTTCCAGAAGTCCCTTGAATTTATGTCCTGTCGAACGTAATCTATCAGCGAGTGCACCGCCCTCTCGGCTTCCTCACCAACGCACATATAACGCAAAACCTAATCAAATCTGCGCTGCTTGCGAGGCGAGTCCCGGGAGGGGGAGGGGGGGGGTGTACTCGATAGGAGAGATGTACTCGATCTCATGCATGGCCGTAGTCGTATGACCATAGACCCTCGCATCCCTACAATGCCGGGACGGAGCATGTCGGGTTTTCACCGACCAGGCAGACATTGCTTGCACCAAGCGCGAAGCGCCGTGAGGTGTCTGGCGAGTCGCATGAAGGGTGAGCTGCATCATACTAAGAACCGCTTGTGAGGCGGACTTGCATATGGACGACAGCTTCAATGAGTTGATTTAATTTCCGGTGTAGGCATTTCCAGAGACAGCCATGGGAGTACTATGTAACTGCCTCTTGGGTGCCTTACCTTGAACACTACGTGATACGATTTTTCCCACTTGTGCGGAGTAAAGGTTATTTACCTCGCACAAGTGATCCAACTCGACCAGCTGTGGGCGACAGCCAAAAAAAATAAAAAAAACGGTACCCTGGTTGTCTAGCTCAAGTAGTGAGCGGCATGTTTTACAGTGTCGTTGCCAACCGGCGCCAACCCAACCTATATAAAATAGAGGCGGGGGGGGGGTAGCATTAAAACAATCCCCCAAGAATCCTTCCACAAATGAGGGGCTCTAAATTCCACCCAACAACCGGCTTTTGAGAACAAACGTAAGCTAAGCCTGATACACAATCCCAATGGGTAAGAATCCAACAAAACGATAATGTTCATTTTTACATCGGGTTCCAAGAGTACATGTTCTTTCCTTGTCCACTCCCCCTCATCGTTTGTTTATCGTGTTGCTTTGATGTTTCTCACCGAATTATCTGCGACCAGACCCTGGACGAAGGAAGGACGCCTATGGTCCTCCTGCAAGCTAACGACGACAATGGGCAGGGGTGGTTGGCGCTGAACAACGATCTGGTGGTGCACACCGTCCCTCCCTACGTGCTCAATGTTGAGTCCGGCAAACGAAACGGTAAGAACGATTGTTTGTGGGTTTCCCTTGGGTTTTTTTTTTCTTTTTTTTTCTGGGAATGTTACGTGTTGTTACGAAAACGTTGAAGTTTTGTGAGTGGTCAACGTTGAAGGTCATGCTGCATATTTTATAAAATGGACAAACAACAGCTGGGATATCGAGAATTGCGTCGGAGCCCATCTTTGCAAGCCGCGTGTTCATATTATCGGATATAAACCTTACCGCTATTGGTCATGCCTGGTTTTCTATTGCAACACCCCTTTGCAGAAGTGTACCATGTTGAATACAGGGAATTCAGGAAACAACGCGCCGGCTCGCGATGTTCTCATCCCGCTCGATCCGTTGTTGTGTGCATTCGTCACATTACTCGCGGTTTCCATTGCTCGGCATAAAACGCACGGAGAGAAGGAGGAGGGGGGGGGGGGGGGTACTCGATAGGAGAGATGTACTCGATCTCGGGTGTACTCGATAGGAGAGGTGTACTCGATCTCATGCATGGCCGTAGTCATATGACGATAGACCCTCGCATCCCTACAATGCCGGGACGAAGCATGTCGGGTTTTCACCGACCAGGCAGACATTGCTTGCACCAAGCGCGAAGCGCCGTGAGGTGTCTGGCGAGTCGCATGAAGGGTGAGCTGCATCCTACTAAGAAGCGCTTGTAAGGCGGACTTGCGTATGGACGAAAGCTTCAATGAGTTAATTCAATTCCGGTGCAGCCACTTCCAGACACAGCAATGGGAGTACTATGTAACTGCCTCTTGGGTGACTCACCATGAACACTACGTGGTACGATCAATTCCCTTGTGCGGAGTAAAGGTTATTTACCTCGCACAAATGATCGAACTCGACAACCAGCCGTGGGCGACCGCCAAAAAAGACAAGACGGTACCCTGGTTGTCTAGTTCACGTAGT
Source organism: Nereocystis luetkeana (assembly GCA_031213475.1). NCBI lineage: Eukaryota > Phaeophyceae > Laminariales > Laminariaceae > Nereocystis > Nereocystis luetkeana. Next base: position 5,292,992 of record JARUPZ010000019.1, read on the forward strand.
GAGCGGCATGTTGTATAATGTCGTTGCCAACCGACGCCAACCCAACATGGGGGGGGAGAAAGGAGGGAGGGGGGGGGGGGGGGGGACGTACCGAGTGTTTCACCTTGGGGAATCGATTCCCTGCGATGTTTCAAACAGGCTTAGCTAACTTAGAGATGTAAGTCGGGACGCAGCCAAGCTCCGAGCACGATATTCTCGCTGCATGTACACACCCTCCTATAATAGTCGCTTTTACCTGTGCCCGTTGAAGTTTGTGTAGCGTCAAACGACGAACTGTATCTCCAGCACGCCCGACCCATATTAAGTTTTGCTTTTCGATGCTTTGGCAGATTGCTAAGAAATACCGCTCTGTCCCAAAATGTAACGACTTTTTCTTCTTCTAAACATGAATTCACAAACGGCACGTAAATCTAGGGACACAGATACCTTAAACTCGCCACACTTCCACGCCTTTGATCCCCACCCCCCCCCCCCCCCGTTCTCAACGCGTCACTTTTTCTCCAGAGGAATACGGCGCGGGCGAGGAGATCGATGTTACGGTTACCTTCGACTACCCCGTCGTGCTTCTACCCGGTGCAGTCCTGTTGCTCGGTACCGGTGGCGATCAGTCGTCGGGTATGGCCCCCTACCTGTCTGGCAACGGCAGCAACGCCCTCACTTTTCTCTACACCGTAGCAGATGGAGATGAATCGGTGGACCTAGGGACGTACGAGGGGGAAGAGGCCGGCGCGGGTGGTGGCTTGATCGGCATCGTCCTCCGCAATTCCGACGCACCCACCCAGGTTAGCCCGTACGACCAAAGTGCAATACTAGATGTACCCTGGTATTTCTTCGTATATTTTATGCAGAGTGTGTGCCTTACCGCCGTCGTTATCCAACTCTTAACTTCAAGTTGGTTTGTCCCCAAAACGCGCGCGGCTGACGTTGACTTTTTTCGCTACAATCTATATGACTGATGGGCTCCTAAGTCAAATAACTTCCCAAAATCGTTATAGATGTGACACTCGATCCACCAAAAAGTGGAGAGAAAAATATACATATCAATATTATTCCCCGATCGACGTCTCCTATTATACAGCAATCACGCGCCGAGGTTGCCTCCCTGCCCCTTTTGATGAAAAATGCGTTCCGCATAGGGACATCTCATCATCCAGAGGAACAACACTGTGTTGGGTTCGCTCCAAAACGTCTACTTCCTTTGTCCCATAAGTCTAGTCGGTTATGTTTGTGCAAGCCCTTACCGGTGTCCGACCTGGTTTTCGATGTTTTTTTCAATTTCTTCGCCGTTTTTTTAGCTAGAACCATAATTTTGTTTTGGCAGCACGCTGTTGAACCCTGCGGCCGGACGGCTGGAAAAAAAACGGTCGGCCCAAAAATGGCCGTATTTCGCCCCTTTCCCAGGAGCAAACAAGTGTTGAGAAAAAATTATCAAAAATATCTCAAAAATGGCCAAAATGGGGTATATTTTGACCTAATTTTCGTATTGAAAATGAGCTTCTCTCTTTTTTTGCATCTGCTTCGTCTGCGCTGTATCTTTCTACAGAATCCAACTATAAGGTCATCGTCAACGCCGTTCCACCCAAACAAAAAATCGCCCATAACCGACCAGACTTATGGGACAGAGAAAGTAATAGTATTTTATATTGCGTTTGGCTATCCGACAATATTTTGCAGCATGAATGAGCTTCAAACGTTGATTACTCGAAAGAAATCCGGAAAGAAGAAGAAGGCAACCAAGGTAAACCAAAAACAAAAAAGGGACTCCAACGTGTCTATGCACGCCGTCTAACTCCTTTCTGCGCCTACGTCCTGCTTAACCTCTTATCTACTATTCTTGAGCACCCACCAAGTCTATATCTATCGTGGGGTGCTTTTTACAAAATAATCTCCCCAAGAACACCTGATCGGAACTACTACTACGGTAAACGGCTTCGACATGACGTGAGACTAACAGGTGGCGGACACCACGCTGCCAATTTCTGGAGAGGACGGTAGCTTGATGATCAACAACGACATCGTGATTGACACATCAGCACCTTACGTCATTGCCGTCTTGTCCTTGAGGGAGGGGGTGTACACCATGGGGCAGTTCGTCGACCTGCAGGTTCGTTGGAATTAAAATTTAGGACTGCGCACCGGCAACAGCTAATATATGCCTGGTACTGCCAGTAGACCGCTACTGCCTGTACGTAGCCATCTACTGATTGGGCATAGTCAGTGTATGCTGCCAGTAGGTTTTTGGTTTTATGTGACGTCCGTCCAAGAAACACGCCATACTATAAGACGGAAAACGACAAGCCTCGTTAGATTCGGAATCTCGCCGACCGCCGAAAAAAACTGCTCATTCGTCGTCTATTCGACCACAAGCGACGATTCGACCATTGCCGAGGTAATTGTAGCGGGTGCACAATACGTGCAAGTGCTCACCCTTACAAACGAGGCGTACCCGCTCGTATTCACCTAGCCAGACAGCTGCCCTCCCCTCGCTCCGTTTGGTCACATTGTTCTGCTCATGTATGTGTGCTATCATATTAAGGTGATCTACAATAAGCCGGTGAATGTCAGCGGCACTCCCCGCCTATCCTTTGTCCTGGACTCTGCGAATGACACTTCGCCGGTGTCCTACGCGTACTTCGACAACTCCTTTGACTCTGGCAGGTGCGTAGCGTAGTAAGTGCGCGGGTACCATAAATAGTGGCACACACTGCTGTTTCTTTTCAGCAACCCTAAGCAACGAGAAAGAAGTGCTGTCTTACCGATCGTGCAGCAAGAGCGCAGAGTGGTGCTGGTATATTTTGTGTACCTACCAGCCTGATGCGCGCGTGTTGTACGTCTCCTTACGCTGCACTTGGCATGCGCCAGCTATATACCCCGACCGTCTGGACTGCTTTGTGTAGTCGATGCTGCTTGTAACCGCCATTTATAGCTTGGACGCATTTTCCCCTCTCTTAGGTTTATCCCTCGATTTTATCACACCGCTTTGTAGCTCGATGGGTCGCGTCGGACGCTCGGCGTATCATCGGCGTCTACACTGGACTGAAAACATCGCTAAAGTGCCCGATTAGGAGACCAAAGCGTCGTGGATGCAACTTTTCGGCAGAAGAGCAGTCCTGCTACGTATCTATGCCGACGAAAGGTGTTATGGCAGGTGCTACAGCTTCACTTGCACGGTCTGATACTACGCGTGTATTTTATGGCCACATAGGGTGAAACGGCGCGGCGGCGTAGACTCGGTAGCACGGCCCTCCACCCATCCATCCGCCCTTACGGTACATCACTCGTAATGCAGTGAGTACGCGAGGCCCTCTGGTTTCAACTCCCGCACTTTCGTTTTCTGTGTCCATTCATGCGTGCTGCGTCTATATACGCCGATCTTCCCCCTGCCTCGGTCAAACCAACTACCAGCTGCTTTTGATAATTCCCCTGTTTATCTTCCGTCCCCCCGCCACCTTGCGCGGCAGGATACCTGTAAACTCTTTCCGGGCTGCAGCCCCGTTCGGAGACGAATCACTCAAATTCCAAGTAGTTTGCCCCCAAAACGGTAATGCAGTCCCCAAAAAGGGTTAAGAGTACGAGCACTATATGGGCGCGTGCTGCGATAGGGGTAGCAATGGGCACCCCGGTTTAAGAGCGCCTCGTGACAAGCTAAAACAGGCGCTCTCAACCACTATATACAGCGCTTATACATATAGTGGGCAACATATAGTCTTTAGTATAGGCGGCACACGCCGATTTGACCGCTCTTTATAATCCCGAATGCCCTTATATTAGGGAGCTCTTGAATCGGGGTACCCACCACTGTATCAGGTTTTGGCCGAACTATTTATGGCTGACGGTGCTCCCTTAGGACGCAGACAACACTACCCCACGAAGGCATGCTTCATCCCATGTGCGTTTGCGCGCTACTTTTCGCTAGCACCCAGGCCATGGGATTGATTGTTCATCGGGTTAAGCCTACCTCGTACACACTTTCAGAAGACAGTTTTGGGTGAGGTATACTAGAATTCTTAAAGTGAGGAGGCTCATAGATACTATCCCCATAAGGCCAGCACGCGTCACTACGTATATATATATGTAAGAGGAAGACTTGAGATGTACGGGAAAAAAAAAAAATGGAAACCGTTATGATGCTGATTCTAGCGTAGGATACATTATTTCCCCAACAAGAAATCCAGCCTGGGCCAGCTTTCCTGTTTCTTACTGTGTTTCCCGCCTTTTACCACCGCAACGGACCGCCCCAACGGATGAAACAACAACAAAAAACAAAAACAGTTTTGCCGACGAGGACCGCGCCTTGTCGTTCGTTTACGTGGTGCGGGACGGTGATGATGCGACGCACTTCAAACACGCTGGCTCGGACTCCTTGGAGCTTTACTTGAACGCCACCATCAAACGCGCGTCTACGAACCCCACCACAGACGCGCTCACCAACCTGCCGGTGTCAGAAGGGGGTAAGTCGGTGTCAGAAGGGGGTACATCGCGCTGGCAGGAGGGGGTGGGTACGTCGGTACCAGAAGGAGGTACATCGGTGCCAGAATGACGTTCGGCGGTGTCAGAAGGAGGTACCGGCACTTCGGTGTCAGAAGCGGGTACGATAGTGTCAGAAAGGGGTACACATCGGTGTCATAAGGGGGTACATATGTGTCATAAGGGGGTACATCGGTGCCACATGGGGGTAAATCTGTGTCAGAAAGGGGTACATTGGTGTCAGAAGGGGATAATTCGGTGTCAAAAGGAGGTACATTTCGCTGACAGGAGAACCTAGGTACGCCGGTGTCAGAAGGGGGTACGGCAATGTCGCAAGGGGGTACGCAGGTGTCGCAAGGGGGTACCGGCACGTCGGTGTCAGCAGCGAATATCTCGGTGTCAGAAGGGGGTACACGTCGGTGTCAGTATGGGTACATCAGTGTCCGTGTGGGGTACCTCGTTGTCGGAAGGGGGCACATGCGCTAGTATCAGAAGGAGATCCGTGGGTCTCAGAAAGAGGGTAAGTCGCTGACAGAAGGGTGTACGTCGGTGTCAGAAGGGGGTGGGGTAAATCGATGTCGGAATGGGTTACGTCGGTCTGCGAAAGAGGCTCGTCGGTGTCAGGAGGGGGTTACATCTATTTCAGAAGGAAGTGTATCTACCAGGTATCTCAGAAGAGGGTACGTTGTTCACAAAAAAAGATACGTCGGTCTGAGAAGAGGGTACATCGGTATCAGAATGGGCTACGTCGGTCCCAGAGGTATGTTGGTGTCAGAAGGGCGTACCCGCTGGTGTCAAAATGGAGTACATTGGTGTCAAAATGGGGTACGGTGGTGTCAGAAGGGGGTGCGTCGGTGTCAGAAGAGGGTACATCTGTGTCAGAAGAGGGTACACCGGTGTCGGAAGCGGGTGCATCGGTGTCCCAACTGGGTACATTGGTGTCAGAAGGAGCTAAGTCAGTTTCAGAAGGGGGCATGTCGATGGCAGAAAGGGGTACGTCGGTCTCAGAAGTCTCAGAAGGGGGTACGTCAGTGACAGAGGGGGGTAAGTCGGTGTCAGAAAGGAGGGTAAGTATTATTTATTGCATAAGAGCGTGCTTCTTCCCCAAGTCAAGAGAGGGGGGGCTGTGCGACCCCCGGTCATTCTAACAGGTGGGCTAAAACAAACAATTCTGCGATTTTACCGCAAGAAACACCCCTTTTGTCTGCAACTTATTCCTCGTCCCGGCTTCACTTGGCACGATAACTGACATGGCTCTCTCTTACTCGCTTTTCCCAGGGTCCCTGCTAGATCTCGTTGCCAAGACCGAGGTCATTGTTCGAGGGCTGTATCACGCCGACGCGTCGGACCTCGATATCACCTTGATGCACCAACAGCACTCTTGTATCTTGTCCGCATCGACCGAGACAAGAAACCGACCTGCCGCAGTGCAATTCGGAGTCCCTGAGGACCGCCGCTATATGCAAGGCTTCGGGCCAAATCCTGGTGTGTGTTAAGTGTTTCAAGCTTCCTTAGCTATATTAATAGATAGAGTAATGTTTTACTAAAGGAATGGGAACCGGGGTGGAGCTCAGTCGTTTGCAAGTGAAGCGGAGACACATTAAGACTTGGTGGGCAAGAAGGCAACATTGCAACAATTCAATACCAGGGTAGTCTTTTAGTTTTCGGCGGTTGCCTTCGCGTGGGTGCGCTCACGTAGATTGAATCCCAAACTACATCATAACGCGTTGATCCAAGCCGTTCCCCGTTCGCCCACGGTCAAGCGTACATGTATCAGTGTATCACACCGGCTCGTGGTTCATTTCTAACGCATCTGATCCAGGCAGTTCCGTGTGAATCCGTGAGAACCTCCCCCCCCCCCAACGCCCGCGCCCTATGGTCTTAACTACGGTCATGCATGACAGTAAGCACCCCGCTTGGTGCAAGCAATGTCTGCCTGCTCAGCGGAAACCCGAGATGATCCGTCCCTGCAATGTAGGCATGCGAGGGTTTATGGTCATACGACTACGGCCATGCATGATATCGAGTACACCCCCCCCGCCCCGCGTCTACGGTCATACGACTACGACCATACATGATAATGAGCCCCCCCCCTTCCCGGCGCCTATCGGTCTTACGACTGCGGTCAAGCAATATAATAAGTACCCCCCCCACACCGGAAATTATATTAACTCATTGAAGCTTTCATCCATATGCAAGTCCGCCTCACAAGCGGTTCTTAGTAGGATGCAGCTCACCCTTCATGCGACTCGCCGGACACCTCACGGCGCTTCGCGCTTGGTGCAAACAATGGCTGCCTGGTCGGTGAGAACCCGACATGCTCCGTCCCGGCATTGTAGGGATGCGAGGTTCTATGGTCATACGACTACGGCCATGCATGAGATCGAGTACATGTCTCCTATCGAGTACACCCCCCCCCCCCTCCCCCCCTGAATACACCTCCCATCCCCGCCCCGCCCCCGATCATCTCCACGCAATCCTCACTGCTCACACTGCTGACGAACGTATGCTATGTGGACTTTGATACCATGACAAAAAACAGCTGCGTCAACGGGCGCACCTTCACGGCCGGCGTATCGGCACCGAGGGATAGGCTACGACTATGCCTTCGCCGATGTGGTTGGGGAGAACGTGGTGAGCGAGCGAGGCTGTGTTAGATAGTACCGTAGGGCACGAGTAGATAGGTATTACGGGGGACCATAGGTAATAGGACCAAATACTGTATGTAAAAATTGTTACGTATAGAGGTTTTTATGTATACCACAGGTCCTGTTAACTATGGTCCCCCGTAATACTTTTAAAACAACATGTCTTCCCTACAACGGGCAGCGTATAAACAAGCAACACCGATCCATGGAAATAGATCGACTACGAGTAGGTGTCTCCAACGCCACCATTTTCGTTTTGTTTGTCACGGCGCTTCGCAAAGCTTTGGTGCAAGCAATGCCTGCTTCTTGCATGCCAAAAACCCGGAGTGCTCCGTCCCGACGTTGAAGGGATGCGAGGGTTTATGGTCACACGACAACGGTCTTGCATGATAACGAGAACCCCCCCCTCCCCCCCCCCGCCCCCCCCCCCCCTCCCCCCCCCCCCCAGTGTTTGGGAGAAAATTGGCTCTGAAAAGTTGTCCGAGGGAGTGTGTTGTCTTGCGTGTTACTTACACAGTAGAAATTTACGTCCGCGCGGATGCTGCAAGATGACAGCCGCCTTCTCTATAAAACAAGAACAATCCGACGACTTTTCCCGAAAAATGTGACCCAATACACCTCCAATAAATGGTGCAGGCCAAACACGAGCAAGCGGTTTCGAGGCAAAGTTCCACCTCCTTCGGAGGCGTGTCGGGGGCAGCGGTGGACGGGAAACCTAGCCGGTTCTTCTCCGACGGGTCTACCACAATGACCGCTCTCGAGGAGGAGCCCTGGTGGCAGGTAAGCATAGCAAGATAACTTTTCACCTCAATACATGCAGGACTGTGACTTGGCTGACTGTAAGTCGCCGACTATGAGTAGTTCGGGGTATTAATTGGCTAGGTATTGCAGTACAATCGAGTTTCGAGGTGGAAGTTTACGAAGTTCCTCGTACTGGTACGTAATTGTGTACGTATCTGACTGGCGCGTTTTGTGGTTTGACGCGGGGGTTTTTTATTTGATAAAAAAGCACCAAGTCAGCTACAAATTGGCTTATTATTTCGCCACCCAAGTACCGGAAAATACTGCGAGTCGTCAAATCGGTTGGTAAGCAAACTTACAGGGCCCAGCAATGGTTCTGATGCGCGCCGCAACGTTTCACCTCGCATCCAGAGTGCGGTGGAGCCCCCTCTCGCTTTTTTGTGTGATACAGGTCAGGAGAAAGGAAGGCAGAAAGTTCATTTTTCTCTTTTACAGGGCTGACTATTATCATCCACCGACTAGTCATCAGTCGGCTAGATACGTACCAGATACCTGGTAGGTATTTACGGATACTTGCGCGTGCGGAAAAAGTGGCGAGGTTCTGCGCTTTTTTTAATCTGGCTGGCGCTGTTTGTGGTGGCCCGACGTGTGTATTTCTGTATTGGCGAAAAATATGAAGTCAGTTGGTTGACTCGTTCCACCACCACATTCCAACGAATCACTCCGCCAAGTCCAGCCGAGACATGCCTTGCTCACAGCCCTGTATGTAAAAAAAACGCTATACCTATGGTGGAATGCAGAGGGTTCATCTGAAGCTCAGCCCCGTCTTTTTAAGGTTTCAGGTTTTTAATAGCTGGACATCCTCGCAGCACACGTCGACGTGTTTTTAGAAAACAGGTTACTTATGCTGTCCACATTTGATTGGTGGCCTGGAGGCTGAGCTCTCTATGTACTGGTGAGAGGGCAGGTGTATGTAGTGCGTATGCCCACTCTGACCCTGTGAGCATGTATTACTCTACGACCATGTTTAAGGTGGCGCTCGCAAGCTCGTACACGCTGGGTTACATCCGGCTGTTCGGACAAGAGGAAGAAATCTTGAAGAACGAGATCCAGACGATAACTCTCAGGAGCAAGAACGCGATAGGCGGGAGCTTCACGCTGAATTTCACGGACGCTAGGGGAGCCAGCGGTTCGACTGGTGAGCTACTGCAGCTACGATCCTTGAGCGAACTAAATTCATGGCGAAATATTAATATTATGGCCATCCGTCAGCATGGCTGGCTTGGTTCGCCACCCGACTTCAGTAGCCACTACAGTAGTCGTGAAGTCCAGCCAAAGGCATGCCTTTCTTACACACCTGGAAAACGTGTCAAGCGGGTACGCCATAGCAGTGGCATTAACATCCTCCAGCGCTCACGCGCCACCCCTTCTCTTGCTTCCGGGTTTTGCCTATAAACAGCGTCTGACAAGCTACTACGGGCAAAAGAGGGGTGGGGGGGGGGGGGGGGGGGGGGGGGGGGGGGCGTACTCATTTGTTGCTTGCCTTAGTCATTTGACCATTGACCACGCATCCCTTTCGAGACGGAGCACCGTTCCTACTCCTAATAGAGACACCTCCAACAATTGGGCGCGCATTACGTTGTTTCCATATATTACATAGAAACTTTTTGCTAATCTTATCCCCTTCCTATTTCGCCGCCTGTGGCCACCATCTATCTCCTACCATCTATCTCCTAGGATAGCGATCGTTTTCTCGCTGCTATCTAGTGTGTCAAGCTCCTCCAAGTCACATTCGTCTATTTCCCTCATCTCCTCTTCTAACACATCTCGTTCCTCCTTGTATATTTCACATTCTCCTACTATGTGAGTTCTACTCTCTATCGCTTTGCCACACGGGCACATCTGTGTATCTATTTCCTCCTCCTCCCGGCTACTGGTATACCTCTTGCTTCTTTCTGGCAAGCCACTACAGTAGTCGTGAAGTCCAGCCAAAGGCATGCCTTTCTCACACACCTGGAAAACGTGTCAAGCGGGTACGCCATAGTAGTGGCAATAACATCCTCCAGCGCTCACGCGCCACCCCTTCTCTTGCTTCCGGGTTTTGCCTATAAAAAGCGTCTGACAAGCTACTACGGGCAAAAGAGAGGGGGGGGGGGGGGAAGGTGTACTCGATATCATGCATGGCTGCAGTTGTATGACTATAGACCCTCGCATCCCTATAAATGCCAGGACGGAGCACGTCAGGTTTAGACCGAAACAGGCAGACATTGCGAGCACCAAGCTTTGCGAAGCGCGGTGAATTGTTGGGTGAGTCGCATGAAGGGTAAGCTGCATCCTACTAAGAACCAGCTATTACTGGGGGGCGGGACATAGTATTCAGAACCAAACACGGCGTGTAAACATTCAGGGATATAGGGTTTTGCGTCTATCGTGGTTTCTGATTACTCTATTACCGGGAACCATAGTAAATAAGACCTACGGTAAACACAAAAAACCTATATATTTCCGTATTTTCACTGACAATATTTTATCCTATTTACTATGGTCCCCCATAATACTTCTAGTCCCTCGCGTAACAATAGCTGCCTTTTATAGTTTCCCTCTGTCAAACGTGTAATGTCTGCTTTCGCCTCAGTTATTTATTTATTGCGATTTTCAATCATACAAAAAAAGGCGATATCTACTATAACGCGGTCGGGGCGCTGGGGGACGAGCAAGGAAATGCCACAGGCACGGGTCGCGGAGAATCGTTGGAGTCGAAGCTGGAGGAGCTCTCCAGCATCACTTCGGTCGAGGTAGGAGAATAATGATGATGATGATGATGATGATGACGATGATTATATACGCGCACTATGTCTGTCGGGCTGATATATGTTTGATTTCCGCAAATGCGGGTGTTGGTGCGTGGGAGGTTTCGCACATGAGTAGGTGCGCCAGACAGACCATGCAGAACTAACTCTCCATGCGCGTCGTTTTCGTGAGGTGATAAATGAGACGTTCTACCATAGACGTTCACCCTGGTTCTTCTGAGGCTCCTCACTTAAGGAGCTCCATATCTCACCCGAAAACTGACTTCAGCCAGAATCAAATCGCATCTCGATGAGTGATCCCATGGCCCAAGTGTTCAAAATTGTCATTTTTCGAAACACGATTGGCATTTCGAGAGATTTTGGAATAATGAACCCCGTTATTTCAGAATACGTTCAAGCGGAAATGTGCTACCTCTATCGTAGAACGCGTCAAATCACGAATAGCTTCGTCAAGGTATTATTCTACATCAGCCCCTGTCTGTTTGGTGATAGGAAAAGTCTTAGCAGTAGTCGCGAGCGATGGTTTTGTGTGCAGACAAAGATGTCACCTGTTCAGCATAGTATTGGCTGCGGTAGCATGTGCCGTTGCGATGGATACCACCCTCAGCTGTGCAGGTGAAGTACAAGGCCACCGATGGGGCTACGCTCACGGCAGGTACCCGAGTTTTGCGAAAGTTTGCCGGTTTTACAGCTCGCTCGGTCAGGGCTTTTGAGGTGGTCCGGAAACACCAACAACGTCGAAAACTCATCGCTCTTACAACGTCGAAAACTCATCGCTCTTCACCCCTATAACCCCGCGCATTTGGATCAGCACTAGTGTATATGAGGCCTGGTACATGTTAGGGGTTTTTCTCATAGTGAAACACTCCAGCCCCTAGAGCTAATCGATTCCTGCTTCATGATACGCTGTAGAGCATTCAGGGCAGGTACATCCCTGGCCCGCATGATCGAGCTCATGTTGCCCGATAAGACCCGCATAACCTGCACGATGTCGCATGTATTTCCTGGATTGTATATGCACTATACAGGTCCTGCACAAACATCCCATGACGGCAGATTAGGATCTACAGTAGTAGATGGTCTACAGTAGCCCGACGTGTGAAACATTCCAACGACGACTCTCGTGAGAACCTTTCACTTTAGCTGCAAGCTCGACGTTTTACACGACGCAACCGAACGACTCACTGTAGAGTGACCTTCAACGAACCGATTGAACGTTCAACGACCATTTTTGTTTTTACGTTTCAAAGAAAACGATTAACGTTACACCAACCGATTTGGCGTTGGCGTTCACCGAACGGACCGATTGACGTTCAGCAAACCGGCTTGACCTTGAACGAATAATGCGATTGCGATTCACTCTGATTTCAACACTTTTCACATATATGTTACGCGTGTAGCTGCGGGTGACTCTAACAAGCTCCACACCACCACACTGATTGTCGTTTCACCGAACCGATTGACCTTATTCAACGGACCCATTTATTATTTTTCAACGAACCTGTTTGATCTGTTTGCGATCTGCATGTTCTAAAATGTTAGATTAAACACTTTTATTATATTCTGCGCGCACATGTACTACTACACTGCTACTGCTACTGCCACTGCTACTGCTACTGCTACTGCTACTACTACTACTACTACTACTACTACTACTACTACTACTACTACTATTAATACTACTACTAATACTACTACTTCTACTATTACTGCTACTACTACTGCTACTACTACCACTTCTACCACAGGTGACTCGATCGAGCTCATCTTCTTCCGCCGAGCTGTACCAGCGCACCTGGACGGTGACGTTTGTGTCGCCGGCGGGTGACTTGCCTCAGCTAGAACTCGGCTCGGACGAGGGCCTCACCAGCTTCGGAAACAGTTTCACCTTCGCCACGATCCAGGACGGCACCACGTCCGGAGGGTGAGAAGCGCCTGCGACGATGGAGGCATGGTAGCATTCTCATCGCCCAAAATAAGCTGCAGCTCACCCTTCATGCGACTAGCCCAACACCTCACGGTGCTGCGCGCTTGGTGCAAGCAATCAATGCCTGGTCAGTCAAAACCCGACGTACTCCGTCCCCGGTATAGTAGGGATGCGAGGAGGGTCTACGGTCATACGACTACGGCCATGCATGGCATATGTGCACCCCCCCTCCCTCACCCCCTCTTAAATCGACGCTATCATCCACGTGCAAAAACGTCCGCGTCACAAGCGGCTCTTAGCAGGAAGCAGCTCGCTCTTCATGCGACTCGACGAACACCTCACGGCGCCTCGATCTTGATGCAAGAAGTGTCTGCCTGGTCGGTGGAAACTCGACGTGCGCCGTCCCGGCATTAAGGGGGGATGCGAGGGTCTATGGGTATACGACTACGGCCATGCATGCATAAGTACCCCGCCCCCTGAGTACACCACCCCCCACCCCGTCCCCGTGCACATTTTTCTATGTACTATACCGCACCGCCAATACATATCACCCCCCCCACCCCCCCCACCTGCGGGCTTCTTTTGTTTCTGTTTTCCGTACCGTGCAGGATCTATGTGAATGGAGTCAGTCACACTATCACCGCAGTGCATGGGCCAAGTTGGGTGATGGTGTTCAACTCCACGGAGGCCGCCGACGGGCAAGTGCAAGCCGCGTCCGGTTCGCCGCGGCGTGTCCCCGACTGATTAAAAAAAATGACGTGGTTGATCCTTATAGTCTCGTGAAAAAGCGTTTTATTACGTTTATTATCAACCCCCCCCTCCCCCCTTTATAAGTCGAACTATCAAACACAGCTTGCAAATATGAGTTTCGCCGAAATCCCTGACATCACTGCTAGTGTTTTTTTTCATGGGTACTTGTTGCATCTGTTGTTTGCCTGCATTCTGCATTGAGAGATCAATTGCCCCATATATATATATATAATGACATACACGTTGCGTGAAAGCTTAAGCTTTGGCCCCCTTGCCAATAATGTGCGGGAGCGTCTTTAGCGTAAAAGAACAGCCGCCGACAGGAGTGAGTGTGTTGGTCACTTGCCCCGAAATCTTCTGCCGTCTGCAACATCATACAGAACCAAACACCATATTGTCGCAAAACTACACGTGTACCGCGATGCGGAGGATAGCTCATGGTGGCCTACATCGGCGGCCAAAAAACGGTGCCCGACTGGAAGCATAATCGAAAAAGCACAGCTTCCACGCAACACCATATAGAATCAAACACCATGTTGTCGCCAAACTGCCACGTGTACCGTGATACGGAGGATAGCTCATGGTGGCCTACACCGGCGGCCGAAAAACGGTGCCCGACTGGAAACATAATTGGAAAAGCACAGCTTCCACGAACTGCTCTCCCGTATGACCACTTCGCCGTCAGCCATACCACAGGGGCTCACCCAAACTTTTTCTGAGGCTCCTTCACCTGAGGCACTCTACAGTATATACACACCCTCAGCCCCCAAGTACTGACTTTTCGAGAAAAAAAAACGAAAGTGGAACCCGAAAAAACCCGATCCAATTGCTTGATGAATAGTGGCTATACATCGAATTTATCACGTAAACACACACAAACGATACTCCTAAAATACATAATTGGGTCTAGTGCTTCAGTTGAGGACCCCCGCCCCCCATCACACAGATATATATTTTCGCCAGAAGTTGCTACATATACCTGGTAGATACATGTGTGTCCCTGTCATATTGTAGCACGCCTTCATAAATCGTCCGTTTTTAAGACTGCAGTCCCGTTTTGGGGACATACAAATTAATATCTGACTGGTTTGTGCCCCAAGACGGGACTGCAGCCCTAAAAGGTTTACTATAGGTCGCTCCCTTTGTTTTCCTCCCACGGCACCGCCCTGCGTAAACCACACACACAAACAGGTTAGATTCGCTCGAGCAGGCTAAAGCCAACGCGAGCTACTCTGTGTACTTACCCGACAACGAGCCGGAGGTGAACATCCCCATCGCCGGCGGCGTCACGGGCCGCGTCATTCGCGTCCAGTTGGAGGGGACGGGGTACCTGTCCATCAGTGAGCTGCAGGCGTACGAGCTGTCATTTTTGCCCCTGTCGAAGTGAGTGCAACCATAGCTACTTGGGGTGAGCGGGTTTGCTGAGCGAGGGCCGGAGCCGGTGAAATCTAACCCGAGGTTTGCAAGTTTAAGCAGCCGGGCCATCGCGAAAGGGAAATTACCTGGGCTGTTCACGGGTCTGGTCAAACTTCGCGGGTCGGGTCGGGTCGGGTCGGGCAATCCCGACCCGACCCGATCTGTGAAATCTTGAAAACCTCCTGACCCGATCCGACCCGACCAGATCCGATCCGACCGAGACCGGTGAAACCTAAACCGAGGGTCGTAAGCTATACTCTTTTTTCTATCGCAAATATTATCCAACACCCTTTTGCAATTGTATTTATGCCTAAACATCGTTGAGTATAGTTCTGAGAGGGTTTCAGCGGCACGGATTTTGTATGCTTAGGAAGTCGGGGTCACCGCAAAGGGAACAAGAGTCGCTTTTCCAATGCCCCAACTCACTGTATGACTGATTCTCGTTACATAGACGCAGTACCCTGGTATATATTTGGTATTTATCAAGAGGAAAAATACTACTGTACTGTACGGCAGATAAAAACTCTCTTGAGTCAGGTGAGATAAGAGTGTAGAAAGTTGTAGGCGACACCATATTTCGTCCACGCACCTCACGTTCGTGTCTTCGATGAACAGCAACCCTTATTTTCTCCATTGACAAAGAGAGAGATAGACATGCTTGCAGTTGAAAGTACACAGCACGAATCGGTCGGCCTGTTCGCCGGGAATCGCTCCATATATTTCGCTTGCGGCGGTGCCCTGTCCGCCTGGAGATGCATAGTTCGACACCCTCATAGAACGGCGCATGGTTTGTACACCTTCCCGCCGGTGATCAGAGCTACGGTGTGGGGGGTCACTCTGAGGGCCTTTGTGTTCCGGCGGCTGAGAGTCCTTCGTGAGAGTGGCCACCCTATCTCGCCGCAGTCTTACGTACTTCTTAAGCATTTGTGGGTTTCAGGTGTCGCGGTATGCAGCGCCATGAAGTTTGGCAGTGACGCTGCTCCAGCAAACCTTTACCAAGTCCGTGTCTTTGAGCAAGTTCACAGAGAAACTCGAGCAATCACTCTAAACTCGGCAATGGAAAAATAGGCCTACCCCCTCCCCTATATTATATATACGTTGGGTAGGCGTCGGATAGCAACGACACTGTAAAACATGCTGCTCACTCTACGTGAGCTAGATATCCAGGGTGCCGTTTTTTTTTTGGCGGTCGGTCATTTGTGCGATCGAATTAGATCATTTGTGCGGGTTGGAGAGTGGAAAAGCTTTACTCCGCATAAAGCGTAGTATCTCTAAGTTCACGTGAGATGCCTGTTTTGTTCACAACCGACGGAATTGATTATTTGTAGTCATGGTCTCTACCGACGGAAATTAAATGGCTTAATTTGTTCAGAGGCAGAGAGAAGAGAAGGACGGCCACATTCGTCTCGTGCCCCCTTCTAGCTTGTCGTGATAGGTGCACGAGGAGAGCACGGCACTGCTCGCTGCCGATTGATAGGCCTAGAGGCTAGGCCTACCGTTGTGGTTTCTCCCGCCCGCCCGCCCTTTCTTCTTTCGAAGGTGGGTGCAACGGAGCGGCCACATGGTGCTGGCCACACCGTATTACATATTTTGTTATTGTTTGTGATTTGACTGGTTGCGATTCGGGGCTCTCACTAGGAGAGTGGGGTATGTCAATGGTTTTCTACCATTGGGGGTCTCGGTCGTCCGAGACTGCGTTTGTTAGAGCCCCGACCAGTCGGCTGGGGGAGGGAACTCCCGGGTACTGGCAGTACGATAGGCAACGAGAGTCAGCGGCCGGTGTCACGGCTCTCGTACCACGCCAGTGGACCCCCCCCCGAACGTCGCTGAAAATAACAATAACATGACAATTCGAAGGATATACAACAAAGGGATTGTTTGCATCACTTAGTGTTCATGGTTAACCCACGAGTCAGTTACATAGTGCTCCCATAATTGTTTCTGGAAGTGGCCACACCAGAAACTAAGTTGATTCATTGAAGCTGTCGTCCGCATGCAAGTCCGGCTCACAAGCGGCTCTTAGTACAACCCCCCCCCCCGGGTGAAAACCCGACATGCTCCGTCCCGGGATTGTAGGGATGCGAGGGTCTATGGTCACACGACTACGGCTACGCATGAGATCGAGTACATCTCTCCTATCGAGTACACCCCTCCCCCCAAAAAAATTATATACCTGGTAGATATAGGTTGGGTTGGCAACGACGCTGTGAAACACGCCTCTCAGTGCGTGAGCTAGACAACCAGGGTACCGTTTGTTTTGTCTTGGACGGTCACCGCGGCTGACAATCGAGTTAGATCATTTTTGTGCAGGGAGAACCTTAACTCCGCCCAAGAAAGATGATCGTATCACGTGGTGTGTACGTGGTAAGTCACCCACGAGGCAGTTACATAGTATACCCATTGCTGTCTCTGGAATTGGCCACACCAGAAACTAAATCAACTGCTTGACTCTGTCACCCATACGCAAGAAAATCCTTCATGCGACTCGCCCAAAACCTCACGGCGCCTCGCGCTTGGTGCAATCAATGTCTGCCTGGTCGGCGAAAAACCGACGTGCCCCGTCCCGGAATTGTAGGGATGCGAGGGTCTACGGTCATACGATTACGGAAATGCATGGCATGAGTACAGCCCCCCCCCCCCCTCCCCGGTCGTAAGCCTTTGTCCGGTCGCGAACGCTCAACCCCCGCCATATTGTTTTTACAGGTCGATGCGGTCGAACCCAGTTCCCGCCCGCGAGGAGTGGGACCCGATCCAAGCAGAAGAAAGCTTGGCCGCAGCATTCATGGACACGGCCTTGAGCGGGCGGTGGGTCCTGCGCTTCCGGGATACAACGATGAAGGAGACCGCGACGGGCATCGGCAGGGCGGCGGTTCGAGACGCTCATGGTGAAGGGGGAATCGCTGGTTGGGAGGTGAATGCTACCCTCCGTACTCCAGAACTTTTTACGCCGCAACTATATAGCGCTATACAAGTATCATGGCGCACAGTCTTGAACTTGTGCCCTTGCATATATTATTTATACGTTTCTGTTTTGTGACCACGAGGCTAGATTTCAGGGGAATGAGCTACTCTGCGAACATGATCGTCATGATGTTCGTCATGATCGCCATCATCATCATCATCATCATCATCAGCTTCATCAGCCTCATCACCATAAGTTGCCGGTCTGTGGAATAGCTACAAGTTGGTCGTTGTCTATTGAGGATGGACCGCCATTTTTGCAGATGTACTCCGTATCGTGTGTCTAACGGACGGTTGTCTCTTGCTGTATAAGCAGTGGCATCTCCGTGTTGTCCCGACTGGATCAAGTCAAGGTTGCCACCAGAAATGCCTGCCTCTCTTATCCGCACTAAAGGAAGGGAAACCACGGCGTTAACTTCTTGTCTCCGTACATCGTGGCACACAACCCGGACATAACCCCCCCACACCCATTGCTGTCTCCGGAAGTGACCACACCGGAACAAAAAATCAACTCATTCTACGATGTCATCCATGTGTAAGAAAGTACGCACAAGGTGTCGAAACCCGCCTCAAAATACATCTTCAATGCGACTCGACGAACACCTCACGGCGCTCCGCGCTTGGTGCAAGCAATGTCTGCCTGTTTCGGTCTAATCCCGACGTGTTCCGTCCCGGCATTGTAGGGATGCGAGGGTCTACGGTCATGCGACTACGGCCAAGCATGGCGATGAGTGCACCCCCTCTCCCCCCCTCCCCAATGGTCGTACGACTACGGCCATGCATGACATCAAGTACACCCTCCCTCCCCACCCCCACCCCTGGTCGCACGCACAGCTAGTGGTGACGGACTTTTTCGGCAATGTTTTTCGCTTCGCGACGGACTCGTTCGTAACCGTGGAGACGCTCCCTAAGTACGGCCGCTTGTTCACGGCATCAACGGCTGCTCAGGCAGCAGCAGCAGCAGCAGCAGCAACAACAACAACGGCGAGAACATCCACCAGAAAAGGTGGCGACACCACTGTTGCGTATGAGATCACCGCCGCCCCGGGTTTCGGTCGCCACCTTGGACCCTGCCGCGGGGTGGGCGGCGGCGGCGACCCCTACAGTAGCTGCCCGGATGATACGTTCGGGGTCGGCCCCAGCCTCTCGACGCGTGTACTAGGTGCTGTTGCCGCTAGAAACCGAGTGGACACCTCAACGGGGGGAGGCCGGGCGAAGGTGTGGTACGTGCCGGAGGAGGGCTACCTGGGGCCGGACGACTTCAGCTTCAGCGTGACCGTTGGTGGTGTCAAGTCCGAGGAGGCTTGGGTAGGGGGGGTGCACACACGAAGGCAAGTTTGTTTCGTTCAATTATAATGAATTTTCTCAATAATCCTCCAGAGGATGGGATGGTCACCAGTAAAGAAGCAAACACCCCTTTATTTAGAGCTGCAAAATAAAAGCTATCCTATACACGTAGTCCAGTTGTAATTCCAATGGATTGTTGACATGTCGGACAGATCGTCGACTCCCCCTTGATCCTCTAGCTTTTTCAGGGCATACATATTTTTGATCGGTACGATGCAGATGTTGCCGGGCGGAAACCGTGGAACCCGGAATTTTCTACATTAAGGACATAGTTCTTGGGTTGGATCTGTGCCATACAGATCCTGCGCGACATTATCATAGCGGCAGGTTAGGTTCTACCCGGTAGATGATCTAGATCGTGATCTGTCGGAGGTGTGGAATAGTCTGTCCCAAAACAACTTGGGGTGCAGTTCTGCACACAAAGAGGTTATTGCCACTTTGGCGGGGAACCTGATCACCGTTCGGAGTATTTTGACACTGGTATCAAATGGGGGGACAAAATAGGCGTCTTGTGTCAATTTTACTACGTTGTACCTGTACTTACTTTGGTACTAGAAGCCTTTGTTTGGGTTGGATGGTGGGTTAAGCTTTCACCAGTAGTCCAACGGACTAATACCGTAACAAATGGCGTCGTCGGCAGAACGAAGTACTCTCCCTGGGTCCTCAGGAATTTGAACCGCGTGTTGGTGACACGTCGACCCGCATATCCGATCCCTTCCAGGGGTGGGGGGGGTGTTGTAAGGCTAAGTTCGGGTTAAGTGATCGGTTAGCCTTATGGCAGTAGCCCGATGGAATTTGACCTTAGCAGTAGTACACAAGTATTGCTGTACTGCAGCGTATACCCAGGTACATTGGTCGAAGGAGGGGGTTTCCGAGGAGTGGGAGTCGTGGCATCTGTATTATCATATTTTTAATGCAACAAGTTGTGGGTGGGCGCAAGGTACGACCTCGGGAGGTGTCGCGACGGAAGGCTTTGAGTCTAGAGATTCCCGGGGGAGAGGAGTCCATAGTCTCCCAACACGTTCTCGAGGCTAGTGGTTGTAGCTTACTCATGTATGTGACGTGTATGTAGGTGTTATGTTACGTACGTTGTTTTTCCGACGCCAGAAACCAAAAGAGCAGCGTTCATCGTTCATCTGGGGAAATGTTGTACCGGATATCCATCCTGTCGATAGGCACGCCCAAAACTTGCGTAATCTATGTACACGCCCAAAACCCGCCCCCAAAGGCCATAGAAGAAGGCTGCTATCGATAGGTACCATGCCAACACAACGAATACATGCGCTGTCACCAGCCGCTTCCATCTTGCGGACAATGAATACCTTGAAAAACAATTACGTCGTGACATCTCGTTGTCACAGGTAAAAAAACAGAACTCGTGTATCCTCCGCATGCCACAGATAACGTATCGACACGTACGAAGGTATATACCACAAAAAAAAAAACATCGTGACTAGCGCTTCGCTCGCGCGGACTTATCCTTGAACGATCACGACGCACAATAACACTGTCTTTGTAACAGGTGCCGCTTATTCGAGGAAGGCGACGCGCACGATCTGTGCGAATGCCAATCCCCAGTCATACAGGTGGACACAGACCAGCAAGGCCTTTGTTACGCGGCCGTCGAGGGCGTTTGCGAGGACGGATGGCCCGGTCTAGGAGGCAACAAGACCAACGCCAACACCAGACTGAACAGCAAGATAAAGGTGGCAGAAAACAACAACGGCGCATGTAATGTCGAGACGCTTGATTTTCGTTCATGGGCGTATCCATTAACACCAACCAACACCAGAATTGAACTGCCAGACAATATGTAACTACGTAGAGGACAATGACGGTTTTTTGTAATCATGGACGCGTATCAAGGCACATGTTCAGTTCTTCTCCAATATGCTAGATCCTGAACTTCGAAGGAGCCGCCGCCTGTACTATAAAGAGACTTGTTACTGTAGTATGGAGATACTGTACACTGCTACAGGCAGGTGCACCGTAACAAGGCAATTTCATCACTGGGCGTTGACTTCTGTCTGTCGTGGTTCGTCCCTCTGTGAACACGTTCTTTGAGGATGTTAGCAAGCAAGCAAGATTAGAGCACAGGCCGTAGACTTGAGAAATCTCCCCTGCCACCCTCGCGATGCGCACGTGGTGTCAACCAAAGCAAATTAAACCGGAACGAATTACGAGAATACGACCTCGATCAACCATGTGAGCACGCCCCCCCTTCCCCCCCCCCGCTCTTCCTGAAAAAAAAACAAAAAGGTCCGCATGTGCAAGGCGTGCGACGTGACATTCCGCGGGCAAGTCACCTCCACACCCGCTTCCTTCTCCGAATACACCTCGGAGTGCCTCGCGGAAATCGGCAAGGTGGGCAACTGGCTCGTAAGGGAGGGCTATTGCGAGGAGACTTACGCTTTTCCCCTGTGCGACAACGAGGCGTTTGACCCCGTGGGATCGCCCATCGAAGGCCCCGATCTCGGAGTGGCCAGGGCGTTGAGGTTGGAAGGACTGGGAAGCCGGCAGACCGCCAGGACCGACTTCAGGCATCGGGCTGACGGCGACAGTGGCGAGTGTAGATGCACGCAGGCGCCGGAAGAGTGTAGTTGTCGTACAAAAGCGTGGGCCAATCGCGGAGGCGGGTGATGTGTTGTTCGGTATAGAATAGTTGTCGGGTGATAAAAGGTCGCGAACTGACTCCCTAAGAGTCTACCAGTAGCTTTTTAGTCTAGTTTTTTCGTTTTAACGCGAGAGGTCGAGGAACGGGGGGAGGCAACAAGGAAATCTCGTACGTACTGCTCGAGGAGCGCTATGTGTGGAGGAGCTAGGGGAGGAATATAATGCGCAAGGAGGGAGGAAAGAAGCCGGCACCCCGAAAAAGACAAAATTGAGAAAAGGCTTGAGCCGAGGGGGGTGATTTATTGTTTTCTTGCGCACCGTCGGGGGGTGGGGGGTAAAAGGGTGAGGAATAGGAGTTTTGTGTTAAAAGGGTGAGGGATAGGAGTTTGTGTGGAATACAACAGTTAATAAGGTCGTGTTCAACAATAGGTGAAGTGCTTTTTCCAAGATTTTGTACGTATCGCTGACGAAGGTTCCAGCTTCTGTCAACGCGCTGTGTGATCGGTAAGCGAGCGGCAGTTTTCGTGAAGCGTCAGTGTACGCGAGAAGAATAGAGACGCGTTGCAAAAAAAACGGCGTAGTGACAACAGTCGCCGTCAATGAGAGTCTTGGTTTTGCATCATGACACTGTACGAGCTGTTGAAGCGTCGAGTTGCCCCGTTAATACAGAGGTAAGCCCTCCGCGTATCCCGAGAGCACAAATCGCGCGTGTGGTTGGCATGAAGTTTTTTTTAATTGCGAACTTATCCTTGAAGAGACAACCACGAACCTACCCTGCATATATCCCTATTCGCAGCTTTCTACCCAGCTCAAAAATACCGCGTCCACGGCGAATAAACTGATGCACGCTTATGTCATGTGACTCTACCGTAGACCGCGACGGCTACGACACATCTGATTATACCTCGCACGTCCAACGTGCTGGCAGTAGCTTAATATGTCTAACACGTGACTATCCATGTAAACCCAACCACGATTTCGCGCACGCCGCCTCAAGCGTCCAGCGGAAAAAACTGCCATCTGAGCGCTCCCTTCTGCAGAGAAAACTAGAGGATTCCGCGGTAAAGAAGCTGCCACTTCTCAGCGTAATACTAGAGCCACGACGAGCTCGAGCGTTTTTAAAGCGCTAGACGTTGATTCTTTTGGCGCGTAAAACACGGCACGGTCATAACCACGCCCGCGCTGCGCCTCTTACCCAGACCATACACGACACGCTCTACACCAAAGCACCTGCAAACCCACTACCTGGCTGTACCCTAGTCATACAAAACATGCAAACATCGCGCTACCGCTCGCTCGAGGCCAGGCGGAGCTATCATCGGCTGGAAAACCCGAGCGAATTTAATCGCGCAGGTTTACACACACCGACCCCTTCAACTGCCGTGGGGGAAAACTTGCGGCACTAGACTCATGCGCACCCTACCTTATCATCATGAATTAAAGGCCACGTAACCGTGGGCGTGCAAGCGACGGTTCGCCCACGCCCCATTGTTTCGGCCAAGCTCTCTACCAAAATGTGGCCAGCAGCGAAACATCTTATCCGTATCAAACCCCCACCAATCGACCTTCCCTCCGTACCTTTCTGGTGGTCGCAGTCACAGGAGTGCACAACTATTGCCCATCAGCCTCCCTCGTGTGGCGAGAGTCTGCGACCGCCCTTCTCCCAACATCTGCCCACCCGCCGCCGCCCTCTAGTAGATAGGCACCGTAAGCTGGGGTCTAGCGAAAACAAAACACGCCGAAATGAACACCCCGAAAAAAGCCACGCAAAGTATCGCGATCACGGTGAGGACCAAGACGGTCTTAAGAATTTGCTTCCCTCTACCAGAAACGCCGCTCCCTGCTGCCGTTCTGTGGTGCGCCAATGCAGCGGCGCCGGGGGCAGCGTCCACAGGAATGGCCGCCGAATTCGCCTGAATTGGGCAAAGGGTGAATGCGGGACCGCAGCCGGTTGGAACGAAAAAAAAGGTTCCGTCAGTGCCGGGCCAACGTCGCGTTTACGATATCGCTCGGGCCTCTTCAAAGTGAATCAAATGCCAGTAACATGGAGCACGGACGGATGAAACTAATATTCTTCAAACCGGGTCGGGTTCGGTCAGTTTGACATGTATGTAAGAAAGGACTTATTATATAGTAATACACCGCACGTCCAACGCCTTGTAGACTTCGCTTTCTTTTCAGGCAAACCTGCATGATTCTATATAGATCGAAACCAATCGGGCATCTTTGAAAGGTTCGATCTCAAGAAAGCACGTGCACCTAAACAAATGAGCAATAACTTGGCACCTGCCTCGGCCATGCCCTTCACTAGATTTACCCACCCCCGAGAAAATCTTCCGCGGCCTTCCAAACGCGCTGGCCAGCAACTCAACACAACGGTACCGAGAAGCCCGGCTCGAAACCGTTTTCCATCAACACGCCCCATGAAGTTTCACCCGGCCGTGACAGCACAGTGGGCTGCCGTGGGGGCACACTCCATTTTGTAAGCGTCGCTTGTCGTAGAGGACACGTCCCTGCCAGCGCGCGACCGCCCTGTGCGGCGACAGGGGGAATCTCGACGCCGCTTTCCTCCCGCGAACGAGCACCGTATGAAAATGTTGCCGACCCGTTCCCGAAATATTCCTTGACAGTCAAATCTCACCTTGAGGTTCTGCAGCACCGCGCCAACGGTGACGCCGGCGTCGAAATCTTGGGCAGCACGTTCGCCCCGCCCCCCCGCCGCCGCCGACGCTGCCACAGCATCCGCAGCAGAAGAAGAAGCAGCAGCTTTGGCTTTGGCCGCGGCGGTGGTTGCTGCTGCAGCAGCAGCAGCAGCCGCAGCGGCCGCCACGGAAGACGTCGAGGTGTACCGGGCGCAAGCACCGACCGAGGCATTCGGGAGAGAGGTTCGGCCTTCGCTCAAGCCGCCCTCTCCGGCGATCGGCTTATCGCCGGCTGACAGCATCCCCGTGATAAACCTTCGGGGTGTCTCCTCCTCGACTGTTTCGGTTTCGGCCACTTTCGACACCTGTGGCACGAAGCGCTGGTCTTGCTGCCAGGACTTCCCGGCCAGGCCTGGTCCGCCGAGGATTCCCCTAGGCGTGGAGGCAGAGAGAGGAGGAAGTGCGGAATGGAAATGCAACGGTTCGGGGGTAGATAGAGTGAGGAAAAAAGTGGTTGCAGCGAAACAATTATCACGAGGATAGTACAAAGAACGATGGCTTGGGTGCAGATACCAGGGTTTCAGGCGAAAAGGAATCAACCAGGAGCCATACGCGAATCAGAATAAGCAGCAGGGTAAGGTGGTGTGCGGGCGGCAGCCACACCCGCGACGCACAACGCGCGAAGGAAAACGACGTCCCAACTAGCCAGCATAGCCATGCATAACGCAAAGCACATGTAAGTCCACGCCACCCTTGCGTTCGCAGCGCTAACGACGACCCCTCCCCTCCCGACTGGCTCTGCTTCGGCGATATCCATCACACATCCCACTCGACACCAAATGCCCACAGCCACGGCTGTCGCCGCCGACTCTTCCCATCAAGCGAACACACACGAACACATACGAACACACGCACACACGCACACACACGCGTACACACACCACACGCACAAATACGCGCCAACACGCTGACCAAGTACTCTCGCCGCAGCCAGAGCATGTAACAAGTCGCGGGCACCTGATCATACGCCGTGGGGTCTCCGCGCTGAGCTCCAGGAGTGCCATCGCCGGCTTCGGCCGTCTCGGCGTCATGGCCGACCTTCTCGAGCCCACGGTCGACCTTCCAAGCGGAGATTTCGGTGCCGCAGACCTTTCAGGAACCTGTTTGGGGGGCGAGTTGGTGGGGGGTAAGCATGAGCCCCAACACCCCGCAGCGATTCGCTTGAACTATTCCTTGCTTTCGTAAGACATACCTGACCGCCGGCGGGGACGTATGTATCGCTGACCACGGGCGAGATTTCAGGGAAATGAGCTAATGTGATAACATCATCATCATGTATATGCCCTCGGGTGGGTGAAATGCTCGCCTCGCACTGCTGTCCTAATGCAGGCATCTATCTATTGGTGTCGCTGGGCACGGTGGTTACGTTGACAATCAAGGTCGGTTACGTGGCAGAGGATTGCTGGCCAAGCATCTGCCACGATGGTTCACGAAGTCAACAATTTGATGCCCTTAGAGATACAAAATCCCATTTACGTTTGAGGACATACCGCGGCACACCGCACATTGAAGGCCCCGCGATATGATTTTGGTCGGCCATCCAACGACAAGAGTAAATATATACACAGTAACATCGAAACGAAGACATGAATGTAAAAGTTCCGTGAATCTGTTTCGGTTTGTTTGTTTTCGTATTCCAAAACGAAACGCGCCAGGTGCGAAATCGACCAAACCTTAGCAATCTTAAACCTTGCAAGCTGCGTAAATAATCGTTCGCGCGTGTTGTTGACTTTACTTCGCCACAAGGGACGATCGCACCTCTTGACAATAAAATAACCTATACAGCAGTATTCTGAACCTGTGCAGTATGCGCAGCCCCAAGAACCCGTACAGTAGTGCGCGCGATCGAAGCATCATACTACGCAGCTTGCAAAACACGAGTGTCGACGAATCCTCGATCTCCTGGCTGACGTTTTGTTAATTTGAATAAATGATTTGAAATTGATGTGCCAAGGTCAGAAGATCACGACGCTTCTTCATAAACAACACTTCGGAAGGGGAAATTACCACGGCAGCATTGTTGGTGCAGCGATGGTGGCCACTTTGGCGTTTACTACGCGTATACAACCCTGCCCGGAAAGGTATGGACCGTCATGGTATTCATGTACACACACGGTCCTTACATTTCCGGATAGAGTGTTGAGACAGCAGCAGTGCCGTAATACGAGAGTATTTGCGATAAAATGTCTTCAGAAAATTCCTTTCCTTCCGCTACAAAAAGTGAGTCCCTTCCCATCATAATCTCGGTGTGTTCGCGGACGAAGTAAACCAGATCCTGCAGGCGACGCTTCCGAAATTGAGGAGGGAAGTGAAGATGTGCGGCAACGCGGCAAACCAAAAAAATAACGAAAAGCGAAAAAGCTGCGTGCGAGTAGCAACGGCAGCCCAGCAATGGTGTCAGCCGCAGAGTTGACCGCAGTGCCGCCACTGCCATCCCACGATCGCAAGCAGCAGCACAGCAAGCGGCAGCTAGCTAGCGCTAGCCGCAGCTAGGGGCAGCATTAGCTCAAAACTAAACAGCATCAACATCAGCATCAGCACCAGCCCCAGCACCAGCTTCGGTATTTGTATTTTTCGATTGCTGCTACTGCTGCTTTTGCTGGTGCTGCACTCGGCCTACGCGCGCCACAGCGCCGGCGTGGTTTACTCCGCCGCCGCCGCCGCCGCTACTGCTGCTGCTGCTGCTACCGCAGTATGATGGAATTGAAATGATGCACGAGCTGTCATGCTGTCGCGCTCTACAAGCAAGGCGGTACGAGCACGGGTACGAGTACGACTCCTTTTTGGACGACGCATCCTCCACGACACCAACCGGGCGAAAGCGTACCGTAGCAGCGGGCCGCCGGCGGCCCGCTGGCACAATCCAACGCCGCTCGTCTGCGGTTTACTCCAGCTACTCTCTCGAGCCTCTGTGCTCCCAGCGGTTGTCGTGTTGTGTACAGCAAGTAGCATGGGGCGTGGAGACATGGAAAATTCTCGGTGTTTATAAGCCAATGAATGACATGGAGAGCAAAAGCGTACCGTACATTCCGTCAAATTATTACCTTCGCTAAAATACTTTTTTTGCTTTTTTTTCAAGAATTGACCTCAAAACCTACCTTCGGTGCTTATTTTGGGGAAGGGAAGTAACAAAAAAAATACTTTCGCAAACACTCTACTTACAACTACTACCATAGATTTCGTACTGGTACGAGTATACCTGGTATTCAGCATTTTCGATAGGTCGGTTGAACCAAGAGAAGCGCTCATTTCACAACGTCAACCGAGCTTTCGGGGACCAGCCACCAATTTTGCGTCAGAGTTGGGTAATGTCAACGTTTGAAGCAGTAAAAGGGTCGACCGGATTGATGCCTCCTGTGTATAAGTCTGAACTCCTTGCGCGCGCAGCTGCCGCATTGAGCGAAACCTACCGCTGATATTCTTATACGTAGCAGGTTGTGCCGCATACGAAGTATGTCTGCCGAATACCTTATACCTGGTATAATATTCGGTTTTCCAGTTTGTCGCTAATTTACGGTTTCCCGTCAAGGCAAGATTTAACATATCTACAACTGCGAAATTTGCTTCAAAAAGTCCTATTACGGGGGGCCATAGTTAACAGGACCAAATATTGGTAGTAAAAATGGTTAAACATATAGGTTTTATGTGTACCATAGGTCCTGTTAACTATGGTCCCCCGTAATAGAAAAATGCTGGAAATGTGCTTCAAAAATGTATGAACTCGTGCAGGGTTCGTTCCCCGAGAGGGTGACCCAAAGAGTGAGTGTAAACGTAGGGGGTCTAAAGAGTAGTAAATGCGCAAGAAAGCGCCAGCAGTTGACCAAAAATCGCGCGCAAGCAAACTCGCACAGCACTCTTACTACATTACTGCTGTAGTCTCCCCTCGTATCATATTATGCATACGTACTCGTACATGCCTGGTACAAAAAAATACCTCGTACGTGCATATATACGAGTACGAGCATACGAGTGCGTGTACTCGTACTGCTGCTGCTTTCAATTTTGAGCTTTGAAATCCTTGCGCACTTGAACGTACGACCCTTCTGAATTCCGAATACAGCAGTAATTTTCGATGAAAAAAAGTTTTGGAATTCAAAATCTGCAAAGCTCTCAACTCCCAAAGCTAAAGTCGGCCCGGATCGCAAGCCCACATGCTATTTACCTCCGCTTCCGCCGACCCTCCTGAACATCCTCGACCAAGGAAGCTTTCCTCCTCTTCCTCCTCCTCCTCCTCCTCCCGAAAACTTCGCTCCTCCCGGACAACAGTCCCGCATGAGCTACTACTAGCAACAGCACTCCCACCTCCCACCGTGATCATCGCCGCTAGACTCGCTGCTGTCGCTGGTGTGTCCGGTAGTTCTTCATCCTCGCGCACCGCGGCGTGTGATGCACGATCGCGGGCCGCGTACATGTAGTGGCTAGCTGTGCTGCAAGATTTGCTGTTCGCGCTCTCGGGCACCGCCGAGCTAGCGCCCAATCGAAGGAGAGCCAATGATGCGGCCGGGGTGCTCTCGAAGTGGTTCGTCGTCCCCTCGGGAGGAGGCGAAGCTTGGAACCCGGCGAACCGTGGGGTCGCTCCGCCGACACCGCGCAGGGCGCTCCCTGAAGACGCGTTGTGGATGTGAAATATCGGCGACGCTGCCGTCGACCCTTCCATCTTGTCATCCCCTCCGTGCCCGGGCCAACCTCTGCTGCTTTTGCAGACGCCGCCGCCGCCGCCGCTGCTGCTGGTGCCGCCGCCGCTGCGGTGCACCGCTGCGAGCGAAGACGGGTCTGGGGAGAAGGCCGCCCCGGTGAAAGAGCCATCCGACCACTCGCCGTCGTCGTTGTGGGCGTAGTTCCTCTCCTCCGCCGCGGCGTACGAAGGAGAAGACTGGTACGGTTCCGCCATGGCCGGGGTCGAGAGAAGATGTCGAGCGGCGGAGTCTCCGGTGAACCCGTGGCTGGAGGCGTAGGCCGCTGTGGTCGGGGTTCTTGTTCCTGGCGGTCCGTGAGATGTGTTGGACGACCGTGACTGCTGGCGCTGCTGGTGCTGCTGGTGCAGGTGTTGCTGGTGCAGCTGTTGTTGGGGAGAGGGAGTATGGGACGAATTCTCGGGGAAAAGAGGCGCACGAGTCGACGGGGGGGGGAAGTGCGACTTGCTGTTGCTGCCGCTGCAATTCCTGGCGTAGTCAACCCTGTCGCCTATCATCGTCGGGTCCGGTCGGGGAGCCTCTCCGGGAGAGAGTCTCAGCGTCCTTTGCACGGGAAGGGTCTCGAACCGCCGCGCGCTCAGCGCCGCCCTGGACGAGCTCTTCTTGCTGGAGATCGACGACGATAGCAAGGCCAAGGAGGACGGAGTACGGGCGGTCCTAGATGTATCGGGCGTATTGGCGGGCACCGGTTGGAGGGCACAGCGCCGGCGAGAGTCGGTGGAGGTGATGCTACTCCCGGTGGACATCCTGTCCGTAGTCGCAGCGGATAACGGTTCCCCTCTGATATTGGTTCCACCTCCCTCTCCAGCGTAGTACCCCGTTTGGGGCGTCCTCTTCGCTGGGGAACGCTGCAGCCCGACGCAGTTGAAATCATCACTCTCCATTCTCGACATATTCAATGGCGGCTTTGCGATCGTCCTCCCGGGCGTGGCTGGTTTCGGGGCGCCGAGTGCTGTAGGGTTGGTACAAACTATTTTATTTCCCAACCGTTCCCTGGTCGAGGCCGAGATGGGTTTCAAAATAGTAGTTGGCAAAATGTGTTCGGGTGAATTTGTTTTTCGTCCCCTGTGTGGGGATTTGAGTACAACGCACAGCAGCAGTACTGGTTGGCGTGGTACTGGGGAGCTGGAACCATGCCGAAGTCTAACTTTCTGCGAAAGAAGTCATCAACCGGGGCAACAGCAGACTTCAAGCGGCTGAAAGCGAAGGTAAGGTCCTCGGCGCCGCGTGCACGCCAAAGGCACTGTCGCAGACTTGTCAGCCCCGCGTGCGTAACCAGAGTGCACCAGTATCATAGCTCGACCTGCTGGTGGCAAGGCAGCAGGCAGATCGCATCGAAGACTGAAAGTCTCCTTGTTCTAGTGGCTTAGACAGTCTGCTGGATGCACCACTCTGTCTGCATGCTCACAGAGCGTGCGGGTTCATGTCCACGTGGAAGGGAGGAGAAATGGCCAGTACAACTGTAAAACTCACTCGTAATACGACTCACTTTGTTTGCTCCAGTGATATCAGGGGCGGGTGGTGCTTGCTCTACGCACTCCTACGCCGATCGCGCTTCTCCGCCACCCTGATGGGCACATCGCGGGACATAACCAACCAGAAGTCACCACGAGCCCCGAACCGGCAGCCATCCGAATTGTGTCAAGCGTACCCCCCCCCACCTCCTGCAGAGCTTATATTTTATACACATGGCGTCCTGTATACAGCAGTATCGTATTATAACGTAGATTTTCCGCAAGCGGACAGCACTTCAAAGTCACCCGAAAGTACTGCCGTCCACTACTGCTGTCCGTTGTTCGTA
This sequence comes from Nereocystis luetkeana, assembly GCA_031213475.1. Taxonomy (NCBI): domain Eukaryota; class Phaeophyceae; order Laminariales; family Laminariaceae; genus Nereocystis; species Nereocystis luetkeana. Next base: position 5,323,869 of record JARUPZ010000019.1, read on the forward strand.
CATGGGTGCCTTGATGAAATTTGCATACCTGGTATACTGATTCATACTGATCAATAGGCTTGTGAGGTTCGGAGCCGAGAGTTTGTCACCCGCCACGCCGACTTTCTTTTTCTTTGATCTTGGAAATGTACCACCCTACTCGCGGTTCGTAACGCTGCTGGCGTGCTCCGTTCTACAGCAGTACGTACCAGTATGTCGTTTGTGCCGGAAAACAAGTTATTGGCGAAGTCGGTGCAAGACTGCCGTGTGCTACAGCAGTACGGCTCCGATCCTATGCCTGGGGAACATTTTTTAAGGCATTAGGTTGTCGGGATGTTGTCCGCGGGGAGAGTTCGTTTAACTTCGTTTGAGAATTGGTTTTCAGCTTTTCTCGTGAACAATATACCACTATGTCCGATAATGTAAGGGACTCTTTGAATATTAATATCACCACCGACAACATCTTACATTTCCGGACAGAGTGGTGCTGGTACTACCACTATGTCCGGAAATGTAACGAGTGTTTGGGGCTTAGTACGAGTGTCAAAACTCTCTTAGATTTCCGGACAGGGTGGTAAGATTGGTGCTGTACGAGTAGTAGTGCTGCCGTTTGAAAATTGACGGGAAACACGTCCTAGCCACTGCAAGCACGGGGTTTGTCCGCTGCTGCAGGCAAGGGCCAGAGCTCGGATTGACGGAGACGAAGCTACTCCTGCTGGTATTGTAGTTTGGTGCAGGTGTTGGTGTGGTCTGGCTACGCACACGCACTCAAACTTGCGCCTGTGGTCTCTGGGCGGATGAGGGTACGTAAAGGGACAGCAGGCTGAGCAGGCCCCGACTTTCTACCCTCTCACAGGGACAGAGCGTAGACTCCGAGACACACAAGGCACATACTATAGGGGGGAGACACCGCCCAACCAGCATGGTGTTGGGGCCGCCCTCTGCTGCGTCGTGTCTGAACTTACGAGCTGCAGCAGAGTTCTATCTCTTCCTCGCGCGCACCACCTCTCGTCTCGTCTGACAAAGGCGGCGCGATCGTGGCGCCAATCACGGACGTTTGTCCGTACAAAACCCCTGCAAAACTCGTCTGTGACTGGGGCTACTTGGAAAAAAATTCCACGGTTTTCAAGATATGTCCCAACAAAAATTGCCTCAGGTATAGGCGCTATGCCAGCAGTACGGAGTGTGGTCGTCTACTCGTCGTGGCTTCCATGTGGTTCCATGATGGCTCCGCGTCGCCTTGCCCTCCAATGTTAATACTTCGAAGTATACGAAGTATTAATACAGTACCAGGTAGTATATTGTACCTGATATTCGTATAGTGCGAGTACACGCTACTTTTCCACATCGAAAGGAGGCCAGTGACAGCCGTGTTGCGGGGACACGTGCAGACGTATGCAAGGGAAAATGCATACAAAAAAACGAAACTACGAAAAATACACATGCATGTTCGTATCATACTCGTAGAACTACGAAAGGAGTGAAGCAAAACATGTCTTTCGTACTGGAGAGCTAAACAATAAAGCCCAACCCACGCCATGTATGGGATTCGGTTTATTTCACTCTTTGTAGGTCGGTAAGCGGGCTCCACAGGCGGCCAGCCACACAGACACCTCGTTCAAGAGCAAGCGCGTGAGAGTCTCGGCCCAGAGCATCCTCCACGACCTAGGCGATGCGGACGCCGTTACGGCCAGGGGACAGGGAGTTCAGGTGAGGCAACTCGGCTTGGTAAAAAGGGTGCGTCGCAGATTTAGACATTTAGACAGAACATGAAGTAAACATGCTGCTTCGTACGTACGACTCGTATTATGCGGGTTGTTGTTTTGGATTTGACAACCCCCCGTATGGTCAAGCATTGCTGGTAGTCGTGCTTCACGCGGTTGTTCGGAAGCGGAGCGTTGACTGGCGCCGTCGGCAGTTAGCCGGGTTGGCGCAAATCTTCCGGTAACGACATGCTTTGGTCGCTCAACGGATCCGGGCAATGCACGCGACAGCTACCGAGTAGGTTGTACACCCGTGTGATATAGTGAGAGCGTGTGCTCCAAGAAGCTCTTTGGTTGGAAACGGATGGGAGAGCTCAGCACCCTATATACGAGGCAATTCCTTCGTGGTTGATGTGTTTTTTGTTAACGTTTCCATCAATTCCGTTGCGTTGGCTCGGCCGCGCTTTTAGATCACCGGCATGTAACTGCACCCGCCTCCGGTGGGAGTCACACCCTCTCCTGGTTGTCATTACCATAGTAGTGGAAACTCTTGGCATCAGATATGCGACAATAGTTGAACCCGCCTCCCATCCTGCCGCCTCGCCCCCTTCCCCCCCATCAAACAGGAGCTAATCGTGCAACTGCGCCACTACAACTCGACCAGCAAACGAGACGCCTTAGCGGGCCTCAAAACGATTGTAGATCGACACCGAACGTTCGCCGAGGTCAACTTCGCGCGGCTGGCAGAAGCTAGTCTCGAACTGGCCGTGTGCTTCGACAATGAAGTTCGAAGGTAAGGACTGGGGTGGAGAATCTCCAACTGCAGAAATCTCTCTCTCGCGCGTGTTCAAGCGAAGGGCATCATAAACTGTTTCGGGGGCGCAGGAAAGGGCAATTTTTGCGCGGAGATCCGCCGAATGTCGTCATCAAAGCATGGGGCAGCGGTCCAGGCGTGCTCGCATCCTTTCCATGTGCTTCAGAGCGTCAGTTGGGGATGCGCACGTCGGCGCGCAATGCGGACCTTCCACGTTTGATTTCGCTTCCCGCAGCAGCTCCTCCGAAGTACCAATTGCGAGACGTTCGTCGCTCGGCGCGTCTTTGATGTGATTGTTCTGGTGAACGCGCCGCGCCCAAGAGCTTTACCGCGTGACTTGCTGGTGTGTACCAGGGTATGTACGTAGTCGTTCTGGCTCTTGCAAAGTGTACGGCCGAGCAGAGCTTCCTCGTGCCCTGAATACTACGCCACTTGCCTAGCGGCGGAGCTTTTCGCCGATATCCCTGACGATGTCGATGTGTCTATTGGTAGAATAGTGTTCGCCCATTTTCCTCCAGACTTTTATTGATGCATCCAGCGGCACATTTTCGACGTTAAAACAAGCATCCTAGGGCAAGCAGAACGCGTCAACGCCTTTCTCCCACGCTTTCGACAGCCGCACTTGATCACTCTCTGCTCCGCTGTCCTTGATATTTGCGTCGCTTCAACCAGGGGGTTGCTCGCTTTCCAGGAGTCATTACTGAGTTGCGTCTCGGCTGGGACCTTCTCTCCTTTCGCGAACCTCTACATGGCGTACGTGGTGAGCGCCATGACCAGCCTCGACGGAGGAGTACGGCGTGATAGCCTCAGGCTCCTCGCCCTTCTGCTCGCGCGCTTCCCGGAAGCCGTGGCCGATCGCGCCGAGCGATTGGCGCCAAACTACGCGACCCTTCTGGCCGTCGACCCGGCCTCCAAGAAACAAACGAGCAGATCGGAAGCCCTTCAGAGCCTGGTGAGATTGTTCAGGGCCGTCTCGCTGCGCTACGGTCGTGGCGGCGGTGGTGGCGGCGGCAGCGACAGTGGTGGTCACAGCGTTGTTGGCGGCAAGGGATTGGGCTCGGTTCGCCTGTCCTGGAAGCGGGGCTCGCGCAGGAACGGCGCGTTGATGCTGTGTGCGCGCCCAGCGCCTGCGACGACCGAGAGCGCGGTCGAGGGCAGCGGTGGTGGCGCCGCCGGATCAGACGCGCCCACGAAAGCGCTGGCGTTCATTCTCCCGCAGATGCTGGCGAGGCTGAAGGAGGTGTGGATGGAGGCTCTTGCGGCCGTCCCTCCGGATATCGGGTTGATGCAAAGCGTCGTGGATGTGCTGCTTGAGGCGATCGCTTCTCCGGCGTGGACGGCGGCAGACAGCGGTGGTGGCGGCGACGGCCCTCAAGACGGGGTCAAGGTAGCGAACAGTGGCAGCGGCGGCGGCGGCGGCGACCGCGCGGCAATGGTCTCATGGCGCGGCGATGAGGGGCATCGCGGGGGCGGCGCACCCGTGTGGTTTTCCCAATTCGTCCCGCTTATCTTGGAAGCATTTCCCGTCCGCCCGCTTGAAGGGGAGCTACTGGGAGACGCCGAAGCGGAGCGTCTGCGCGCCATCCAGGCGCTCAACATGGGGCTTTGCGAGCTTGTCGTGGCGGCCTGCACTGGGTCTGCCGAAGTCGCTGCCGGCGCCGCCGCCGTCGCCACCACAAGCGCGGGCGCAGCAGGGAAGAGGGTCGGCGAAGGAGAGAGTCCCTCTGATTGGCTTACGCCCGTTTTGGCGCACGTGCACGACGTGCTTCAGAGCGGGGTCGGGGGGAGCGGCATGGCGGAGCCGCAGGTTACGAGCGTCTTGCGCGTGCTGAGAGCGGCAACCCACAATTCGACGGGGAAGTCGAGTGGTATCGCGGACTGGACAGCCCAAAGGCAAGCTAATTTCTGTCGTTGGAGGGGAGGGGTGCAGGTTTTCTTGCAGACGCGGGTGAAACGTGGCGATCGTTGCAAGCCGTGCCCTCGGAGGCGTCAGAGCGTTGGTGTTCCGAATGCATGGATGGATAATTGCACGCTCTACCAAAGGCGGAAGAGGGTCGATCTGTTTCGTACTCTCTGTCTTGACTTTTGACACGCCCACTGGATGAACGGCACGTGCCGTGTCCTTGATGCCATATTTGCCATGATTTCCCCTCTGCCATGTTAAGCATGGCGCTCGCTCACAGCTTGTCTCTTCCCTCAACGTTTCTCCCCAAACCCCCTCAACACGCCTACAGGCAGCGGTTACTCGCGGCTTTCGGCGATTTTTTCGAGTCCTTGCTCCCCCGCGACGAGGCCAAGGTGATGTGCGTGAAGTTTGTCTGCAGCTTAACCAGCACGCTCCTTCCGGGCTCCACACCTCTCGGCGGGGGCGGTGGCCGGACGACAGTCGGCGACGACCCCGACGCCGCGCGTGAAGTCTGCCGGTGGCTCCAGTTGCTGCCCGAGCTTCTGTGCCGCTGGGAAGGGGAGCTGCCCGAAAGCTCGGCGGCAGCGCTCGGAGCTCTTCTGGGGGTGGCGAAGCATGCGCCATCTATGCCCCAGTCCGCCCCGGGAACCTCCGACAGTACCCGCGGAGACGGGAGGGCGAAGGGCAAGACGGCTGCGGCGGCGGTAGTAGCGGTATCGGGAGGGACAGGAGGAGCAGGAGGGGCGTGGGCATCAGCGTCGTCGGAGCTGATCGGCTCCATCTCACCGGCGTTGTTGGGCGAGTTTTTCTCAGGGCGAGGGTTTCTCGCGCTCCCACCTTCTGCGCAGTTGGACGCGGTGTCGCTGCTCTTTCACCTGCCCTCGGTTCCGGCTTGTGTGGTGTCCGCGCTCGCCGCGGCGTGCTCGGACCCTGAAGCGCTTCGCGGCGACGTACGTTCTTTCGTTCTTGAGGTAAGCTCTACCTACACGATTGCTGCTACTACGACGGCGATATAGTAGGATAATTCACGTTTGAGGTTTTTTTCAGCGTTGTCACATTCCAGCAGGACTCGGGTTTCCTGCGTTTCGCGCCCGGTGTGGCTTGTCGTCGCTTTTTGTTTTGCTCTTGTCTTGGTTTTTCATCGTACGAGTTCTCCATGTACGTATAAGTTGTAGCGCAGCAATCGATCGTTTTCGCGACACAAATGGTACATATCGTCGGTGTATATGTAACGTCACTTGAGTCGACCCCCCCTCCCCCCCTGCCTGGTCGGTGAAAACCCGACATGCTCCGTCCCCGCATTGTAGGGATGCGAGGGTCTATGGCCATACGACTACGGCCATGCACGATAATGAGCACCCCCCCCCCCCCCCCCCCGAAATGATGCTATCACTGTATTGGTTTCCTGCATCAGTGTTGTCTCAAGCGCTTGCGCACCCCATTGCATTTGTGCGCCCCCCCCCCCCCCCCCTCCCTGCTGCCTACGAAGGTGATGCACCACCGCCGTCGGAGTTTCAGCCCCAGCGCGTACCTCGGGTTTCTAGTAGGCGTTCTGACCGGATATACCGGCCCCCAACCCTCGGGGCGGGGCAAGAGGACCGCAATACAAGCGGGGGGTGTTGGCGCAGGCGGCCGCGGCCGCGGTGGCGGTGGCAAGCGGCAACGACAAAAGTCGGCGGCCTTGAAGATCAATGTAAAACGCAAGGAGGAGGAAGAGGAGGAAGAGGTGGAGGAGGAGGGGGCGGGGGTGGAGGGGGAAGGGGAGGAGGAAGAAGGGGAGGAGGAGGCGGAGGAGATGAAGGAGGCGGAAGGTGCAGCCGTTGCGCCTGCTAACCTGTGGAAGACGGTGTTCGGGAGAGACGAAGTGACCGGAGCTGCGTGCAGCTCATTGGCGATGATAGGCACTCGTGGGGCCGTGCTGCTGGAGGCACTACGGCCGACGCTGCTGCAACTACTGCGGCCAGGGTGTGGTCGGGGAGGAAGCGGAGGGCGAGAAAAGCCAGGCGGTAGCGGCAGCGGTGGCGGCAATGGAGGGGTTACGCACATGCCGTCATTGGACGAGGGCTCCTTGGCAGCGGCGCTTCAGGGCCAAAGAGCTGCGATGGCCTGTGTGCTTTGTTGCTGGGAAGGGCTGGAGGTGGAGTGTGCCGCAGCTCCAACGACCACCAGGCCGGAGTCCCCGTTGACCCCCCTGGAGAGACCCATGGCCGCGGCCTGTGTTTGGGCGATGAAAACCGCCGGTACGGCCGAGGCCGCGGAGGATTCGCGCGGGGCGCGTCTGCTACGACCAGTGATCGTCCTGGTCAAGCGCTGGCCAGCCCTCTTGGCCATCATCTTGGCGCTGGTCGTGGACGCAACATCCGAAATGAGCGCTGCGGTTGCTGCGGCAGCCGGGGGGGGCGCCGCCGTGGTGCAAGATGGGGGCGTCGGGGTGGGCGGGGTTAGGTCCTTGGAGCCCTTGCTGCGATGCCTGCAGGCGGTTGTTCGTGATCCGGGGCTACAGGGGCAGCTGCGGCGGCGGCATCTCGGGATCTTGCGTGACACGGCGGGGAGCCTGTGCGCAGCTCTTAGTGGGTCGCCGTTAAAAGACATCGTAGTGCAGCTACGGGCGGACATTTGTCTTCTTGGTGGCGGCGGTGTGAACGTGTAGCTATAGAGATTAGGGACCGCAGTAGCTAGGTGCGTGTGGGATACGGGGGTGGGTGGGTGGGTGCGGTGCGTGCTCAAGTCGACGTAGCGCAAACGATTTTTCGTTGCTGATGTTTCGCCGCGTTCGACTTGGCTTTATATTCATGAGTAGAAGTCCTGATGTTATTTGGATAGAACTTTGGGAGAGTTTGGTGGCGCCAAGCCTCGGAAGATCCGCATGGCGCGCGCGATTTTTTGCGTTTCAGAAAGTACCAAGCTCTCTTCACGAAGCGGCTCTAGTGTTTCTCCATTTTCTTTTGAATTTCGGCGGAGGAAACAGGTGTACATGTTTTTTTTCTCGTCGAGCTCCCCCCGAAAGGAGAGAAGCACCCACCCACCCTTTCGTGGCAACGGACCCGGTGCAGAATATGTAACTCCCGTTCGGCTGTCATTTTTTACGCCATCCGAGAGGAAACACGTTATTCCACTATGATGGTTGATTCCTTGAAAATACACCGTCGCCTTCAATGCGAAAAATGGCAGGAAAAATACGCCTCCCCTTTGCTACGAGAACGGAAACTATTTTCTTGTATGTCTTGAAGCTGCTTTTCTCACTCAAACGTGCCCCTCGATCAAGCATGACTCTGCCCGAATTTTCAATGTTGTTGCGTCAAACGATCACAAACGGCTGACCCTCCTATGTAGGGCCATGAACATCGATAGCTGGAAAACAAGCGGCCAGCCTGCGCCAAATCCTACCTTCTGGGGTGCCGTGTGTTTGCGCGCCACGTTTTGACTGCAAACTCGTCTCCCAAGCCATGATGTGTCCAGCACGTACCAGATACAAGATGTGCAGGCTTCCGATTTTCTTTCATGCATACGTAGAGTTTCGAAGCATTGGGTTGACCGACACAACAAGCAACCTCTGCGCCAACCCGCAGCGACCTCACCACCACCGCATTCCACACAACTACTGTAGGTACTACCTCCATCAAGTCCTGACCCCCGCATGCCCTTGTGCCCGCATCGCGGTGAGCATCGGCGAGCGCCAAGCCTCAGCTTCTCGGTTACCACTCTCCCTACCCCAAAACTTGCTAACTCAAATCCGAAACCGAAGGGTCAACCTCAGAAACCGTCCGCAACTCTTCGCCGAGAGGAGTACAGTCCAGAACATGTTACTCGTGATAGTAGGCCTAGACAGGAGGATTGGGAATTCTGATTTTTTGTAAAATTCCGTGAAGATTGTTGAGTTCGCACAGGGAAAGGTGCGATCGGTTTTCAGCGCTCGATTTTTCAAGAGTGAGGGGAAGGTTGCCAATACCGAACAAGCAAGCAAGGTATTTTCGGGAAGACCCAGTCGAGAGCCTTCCGAAAAATGGAGTGTTCGATTTTAGCACCCTTTACCGCGTTCATCGAGAAAATTAGGGATGAAAACGATCGCATCCCTGTCGAACTCAACGCTGTCTTCGGCATGATGAGCGGAATGCATCGCATGTCATTCGTCTTTCTCTTTTTTCGTACATAGAGCAAGCATATCATAAGAAGAAGATAATCACCCTACCTGGGGTGTGTACGTACGTACGGCATGTGAGCGAGCGTATGTGGCTTCCGAGCTGTTGTTTCCTGAAGCATGGCGGCGGGACTCTTGGCATTATCAAGTCGCCAGTTTGCAAATACAATACTAATAAAAACTAAATTCAATCATGGACCTCTGTCCGCTTCGCAAAAATTATAGTTCTACTTTTTCCCTTCCTGAGCGAGCGTAGCGGGCGGCGTAAGCCGCACGCGGAGCGAAGCGCCTTGTATACACCTACATTCATGCGCCGGCACCGTGCGCGCTCGATGGAAACTCTGCGAGCGCCTGGAATTTGTCGCTATCGCTCTCGCAACACAACAGCACGCGCTTTTCCCCGACAACCCACCGTCTCGATGGCGGGAGATTTCTACAGCCGGGCGTTGGCAGGAATTGCGCCCCTTTGCTGATGACGTGTAGGCTCGGGTCGAAAGCATGTTGTGCAACGAGAGCACATAGGACAAACTACATCTAGACCAGCCCTACCTCCCCCGCCCCCGTCCCCGCCTCCGCCTCCGCTCACGGTCCCTTCACAAACCTTGCCTGCCCCCCTACAGTCGCGACAATGGCGACGGAGGTGGCGGGTAAGGAGCTAACCCCCGCAAAAACATGCCGGCGTCGCGAAACTGTCGTAGGCTGTCCGGGTTGGCGAGCGCCGAGAGGTTGTTTACCGCCTCTCCGTGAACGGATTTTGTCACAGCGACTTCCACCTTGCGGAGCACACGTTTGGCGACGGCAGCCGAGGGGGGAGGGGGGGGGGGGGAAGTCAAGAAGAGCGGTGGGGAGGGGGGGGGGGCACGCACGCCAGCCAAGACACGGGACAAAATATTGGATGGATGTAAGCAAGGCATAGCAGCCACGGGACGCCCGGGTGGATAGAGTTTTGAGGCACAGCACTCATTGCGTGAGGAGGGAGGGAGGGAGCGGGGGAGGAGGGGCAAGAAGGGGGAGGGGGAGGGGTGTATTCGATATCACACATGGCCGTAGTCGTATGACACCCTCGCATCCCTACAATGCCGGGACGAAGCACGTTTTGTGTTCTCATCGACCAGGCAGCCATTGCTTGCACCAAAGCCCGAAGCGCCGTGAGGTGTTCGGCGAGTCGCATGAAGGGTGAGCTGCATCGTGCAAAGAACCGCTTGTGAGACGGACTTTTATATGGACGACAGCTTCAATAAGTCAATTATTTTCCGGTGTGACCACTTCCAGAGACAGCAATGTGAGTACTATGTAACTGCCTCGTGGGTGCCCCACCACAAAAACTACGTGATACGATCATTCCCACTTGTGCGGAGTCAAGGTTCTCCACCCCGCACAAATTATCTAACTCGATCGCCAGCTGTGATCGACGGCCAAAAAAAAACAAAACTTCAACAAAATGGCACCCTGGTTGTCTAGGTTTCTAGCTCACGTAGTGAGCGGCAAGTTTTACAGTGTCGTTGTCAACCCACGCCAACCCAACCTACCTACAATATAGAGGGGGGAGGGGGGGGCTGCAAGGATTTCTTCTCGTGTTGGCGTTTCGACGTTGGCGCACGCTTCTCGGGGGAGTAAGGCGTCTTTGGAGCGGGGGGCTGACGAAACTGCAGCTCGTGTGCTGTGTGTGCGGCAGACGCAAGCGGGGACGATGCGATGGAGCTGTTCAGCGGCGACACTTTGTTGCAGTGTTTTTCGTGCGTGCTAAATGCTTCCCTGCGACAACAACGCTTGGATGGCGTGAGACGCCCACCAGGTACGATGAAAACAAAATCTGGAAGTCTTCGGTCCGTTGACCCGACGTTCACCTTTTTGCCGCTCCTCGTGTACGGAATGTCGTTCACCACAATCATTCGTGAGGGCACATGCCTCGCGGTGAGGTTGGACCTGATGATCGCCTTGATTTTTCGCTCCAAGTCGCCTGTAAGAGCGTAACAGTCACCCTGGCCAGCACAAGAACAAATAATGCATTGCATGGAGGAATGTCGGCGAGGGGGAGAGAGAGAGGAAGGAAGGGTGAGAACATTGGCGTCGGCAGCAACAGCATTCCTGAACCGCCCGTCCTTGTGTGGGCCCGGGCGGATCGAGTGTACCTCGCCCCCAAATGTAGCACCCACCTGATAATTTCAACGATATGTCTCGTATGTTAGCTGCGTTGAACTGTGACGTCGCGTGCCCCCTACCGTCTCAAGAACCGACCGCCATCTCGAGCCATCGCTCGGTCGCGCGTCTCGAGTGGGTACTCCCTTGACCAATTCAGCAACGCGAAGAGCACGCGCATACAAGAGGAGGGCTGAACAGCCGTGCTTACTCAAGGAACCGTTTCAGGGCCCGAACCCCCCCCCCCGCCAAAACCACTGCACCCAAGACCGCCTCAGCACTCCTCGCGCAGGGGCTCCTTCCTCCCCCCCCCCTCTCTTCTTCCCCCCTTAGTCGTGACCTTGACTGAAAAAAGTAATCGTGCTTCTTCTCCTCTCACCCTTGGCCGCCCGCCACCGTCGCCGCTGCTTGTGGGCGCGCCGTCTTCAGTCAGCGCCAGCTTGACGAATAGCACCACCTCCACGTCCCCGTCCCCGCGGAGCCCGACCGCAACCGAGTCTTCTACCTCCGGCACCATCTCCACCTGCGGCCGGTTCCAGAGAGAGTTCAGGGGGGGTTTGTGGGTGAATAGGTAGGGGCGGCGCTTAGATTATCTCCATTGCCGAATATTTGCCCCGAGGAGTCGAGTGAAACGCACAATTGAGAACAACAACGGCTAATGTACCGTCGTATAGAGAGTTCTACAGCTAAAAATTGCGAGTTCGTGACACGCACCCATCAAGAGACGAAAAACCATCATCATCATCACCAGCAGCAGCAGCAGAAGTACCAGAACCAGCAGCAAAGCAGCAGTCGCAAAGCGAAGCAACAACACGCAACGAAAACGAAGCGAAACTCTGAACCAAACAAACCCAAACAAAACAAATGCAAAGCACATCAAGCCAGAGCTCCAGACCGAATCGAAGCTCCAAATCTTTTTGACCAAAAAGATCCATATCAAAAACAAAAAACAAACGATCCCAAATCTCGCCTGTCTGTATATCTCCGCCGTGCCAATCCGGACCCCTCCAGGGTTGAGCACCGCGTCGCTTCGCCCTGAGATGACGACGCCTCCTTCTTCGGTCACCTGAAGAACAAAAAGCAGCCGTATCGAACGTAAAGCACGAGTCAAGGGCCGGTCGACACACCCGCCGGGTGCCGCAGGCGCGGCGCGATTGAAAACTAGCGGGAAAAAATCCTGCGTGAGACCCGGTGCAGTTACTTGGCATGGAAGACAGCGCAGGGACGAAACGCGGCAACGAGTAGGCACATGTTGCACAATCACTCAGGGGAAGGGGAAGAAAGTTGAATGGCGACACCAACGTCGCTCCGGCCTTCACGTACAGCCGATGGGACGTGTCGCGTCAAAGCTGCCGCACATCAGCGCAAAGCAAGTGGGTTTCCAACATAAAGTGGCATGGTTTTTAGGGATGATCCGCCTCTTTCCCCTGCTTCAACCCAAGGAGTGTGCTCGTTATGTGTGTGTGGTTGCTTTTGGGAGGTGGAGCTTGTTGCCAAGGGGGTCCATGCTCACACAGAAAGAACGCGGAGCCAAACACAAGCATGCTCAAGAAGTATATGATCTTACAGCCACGCTCGGCATAGAGTCTGCGCGGCTAGACCCTTCCTCGGCGCCACTCCGCGGACCCCGCAACTGCCCACCAGAGCTACAGACGGGGATGAAAAACTGCCCCGCGCCAAGCAATTCCGGTGCTACTTCGGGTGCCCGCCTGAAAAACAAAGGGTGCGCGCATACTGTACTACTACACGTTCGGAGCACTTTCAAAACGGGGCTGCGGTCCTGAAAAAAAAAGGTTGAGTTTCAACTTTTTTTCAAATCTTTTTCATTTTCAAACACACAATTTAGTCATTTGTCTCCTACGCATCACCTTGATGTAGTCTCCATGCGCCCAAACGTCCTCCCCCTCGAAGGCCTCGAAGTATGCCGAGCGGTATTTCGACCCGTCGGAATCGCCCCAGAAGCACACGGGCATGGAAGGGAATGGCGTTCTGCGAGCACGCGCAGGACAATAACACGAGGGTTATGGAACGCTGTGCTAAAACACAGAGTGCCAACGTAATGTCTGGGATGAAAGGAGAAAAACTGGCCTCCCTCCCACGCACTAGGGTTTCTCCGGTATGTATATAGGCAGACAGAGGAGCGCGCACAAAAGCCCGAGAAGCTCTGCAACAGCGCTCGAGACAAGCCACGCGCGTTCCACCACCGCCACCACAAACCTTTGGGCTCGGAAACAAATCCCGACAAAATTTGTGTCTCACCTACACACCAACTCCCCCATTTGCCCCGTTGCTGCCACTCTCGAAGACGCGGCGGAACTCTCAACCCCGTTCCCGGCCCCACCCCTACCACCACCATCACCACCGTCACCCTCGTGACTTCGGTATGCGCACACGTCCATGCCCAACCCGAGGCACTGAAGATGCCCGGCGCGTACTGGAAGGGTCGGATTACCGAGCGCGAAACAGCCCAGAATGTCTGTGCCGCCGGAGATGGAGGCCAGGTGAACATCGGGTTTGACGGCCTTCGTACGCCGGATTGATGCGGGGGGGTCACAGCGGGTGATATGGGGGAGAACAGCGGTTAGGATGGACACTCGTCTCGATTATCGTGGGGTTTGAAGGGTGTTGTCGGCCCGTGGGCCATCGGGTGGGGCAGATAGTTGAAGAGATTCAACTCGGTGGCGCAAGCCAGCCGTAGGGGCGGTGCGGCGCCACCGCCGTGGCGCAATCCGCCGGAAGATGCCGCACAGAGGACGAAGGTGCGCTTGGCTGAGATGGGGCTATGTAACAAAAGACAACATCGTTGCGGTCTACCTCCAGGCGCGAGATTGCACAACTCTGACGGTCGATAGAGCCCATCGTCCGCAGCTGAGCGCGCCACCGCCATAGTTTATCGCTTTATTTGCGGCAGAACATCGTTGGACACATCGGAGAGATCACGTTTTGGAGCGCCTACTGTAGATCCTGCCCTACCGTCATAAGGGTGTCATGCGGGACCTGGACAGAGTACATGCCCACCCCAGCAAACCTGCCCAAAATCACGTACTGGTAGACTACACGGCTCCCACCCGGCTGACATGAGGTATGGATCATACAGATCAGGAACATCTCTGCCTTGAAAAAAACGAGATGGTGAAAGTGGGGATCAACGACCTGTTTGGGGCGTGCAACATGAGGTACTGTAAATCGTACAGATCAGGAATACATCTATCTGCCCTGAAAGTTCTAGATCACGAAGGAATGATCTGTAGATGATCTGTCCGAGCTGTGCAACGTTGGAACAGCAGTGCACTCGGTTTTATGTATACCAGGTGTTCATGAATGTAAGCGTATTGACGCCGGGTTTACACTCGAAAAACACCGGCCCCCGATGGCCCGCTCTGCATCCTTCTATACTAACAAGCAGAAGGGAATTTTGTGGAGTGGCACAAGGTTAAGGGTACGGTTAAGGTTTACCACCTTCCACCTCGGCCAGGCGTCACGAACAGCGCTCTGGCCAAAACCCGCCCCCCACCCGAACAACCTATCGCCGCCTAATACATAATGGGGGTAGTTGCTCGGTAAACATCCTACGGGAGTCCTCGGAAAGGTTCGGTACGGCCTCAGCACCCTACCGAACACTCCAGTAAGGTTCGGTACGGCATCGACACCTGTATCCGGCACTTCGGTAAGTTTGGTACGCCCATCAAAGATACCCCGGGTACCGTTGTACCCAACCGAACATATCCTTACAAAAGTATATCGTACTCTCTCACTTGGTAAACCCATTGGAAGTGCTCTGGCAGCAGAGGCGACCCCGTCGAGAGTATCGCCCGCAATCTCCCCAAACCTTCCCCGTCCGCCGCGCAATCTGTAGAAGGGACAACACCCTTCTTCTTGCACGCGCCGAAGTACCTTCGGTGCCGGGAAAGGCGAGGGTGAAACGGGTCGAGCGATATTCACCGAGCATCACGAGACAGAAACACAAAGCCATGAATACAAGTGCCACAGCAAGACCCAACCTTGCTATGGTGCAGCTTGCCTGGGTGGACTGCAAGGTTCTATATACTATTACATTTAGGGGTTTGCAAGCTGCTGTAAGGTAGGCAGCCTGTGACGCATGTAGTGAGTGCATACCGCCTCAGAACCTCGTCGTGCGATATCTCCACATGTAGGGGGTGAGCAAAGCGCGGAGACAGCCAGGCAGCCACAAGGCGGCCAGGTCTGCGCATGCAGCTACCAAAGTACAAAAAAGCTGAAACAACACCAACATCAACATCAACATCAACACCATCACCAACAACAACAAAGCCACAACTAAACACAACAACAAAAACCTCCTCCGAACCCGTCCACACCTATCAAACCGTCCACATTCGCACCCAAGCTCATCGGCGACAAAGCCAATATTTTCTCACTTCGGACTAGCGCCAAGGTGAGTGACGCCCTCCCTCGAGGCCACCCTCCACAGGGCCGACAAGTCCGGGTGGCCCGGGCTTCCATCGAACGCGACGAGCGTGGTGCCCTCCACCGACAGGGCAGCGGCGGCCCAGTTCCACATCATCCATCCCAGCGTGGAGAAGAACAACAGGCGGTCGCCGCTCTTGAAGTCGCAGTGCAGCTCCAGCTCTTTCTTTTGCTGGAGGAGGGTGCCTGGCGGGCACCGAAGACCCGCCAATAGAGGTAAGCGGTGGCCGTGGCGGGGTGTGGCGGGGCAGGACAGGGCAGGACCGGGTGGGGCGGGGCAGGGCAGGGCAGGGCAGGGAATAACGAGACGGGGGGGAGGGGGGGGGTTGCAAGGTTTCCAGGGTGCGCGAATAAAATCGAAAGAGCCCACCGGAAGGTATTATCTGGCTCTTCGACTCGTTGATGAGACATGGGGACAATCCACAATGTGGTGCCATCCCACGGCGCCTGTGCAAAAAACACAGTTGCCTTCCCCGTGACGATACGCCAACGTGGTGTGCACATGATACATACGTTAGTGAAAACGTGCCTAAGCTTGCGGAGGGACGCGTGCGCGCGAAAGCACTTTTCGCACGCCTGACGCGCCTGACCATCCGAACGGCGGCGGGTTGGTGGAACGTGCCAATAGCGGCGGAGACAACAATTTATCGATGCGCCACTCGACGAGACACCGCCTACACCTACAACCAATCACCCTGGCGCCTAGCAACGCCACAGCACTCGTGCCCCCGAACGCGGGCGGGGGGGGCGGGGGATGGAGAGCCTCAAGAGAAGCTCTCTCGCATGGAAAAGGAAGCCAGAACCACACGCACCCCCGGCTCCGTGTACCATGCACTTGGGCAGACCGGTGGTACCCGAAGAGAACATGATGAACACCGGGTGGTCGAACGGGGTGGGCTCAAAATGGATGACCTCGTCCCCCGGCCTGTTCCTCCTCCCATGCCGCACTTCTCCTCCTTCTCTTCTCCCTCCTCCCTCTCCTTCTGCTCCTCCTCTCCCCCCGCTTCTACTTGCGCAACGACTGATGCTGCTGCAATTGCCACTGCCACCGCCGTCGTCGCGGCCCCCTCCGGACGCAGCGCCGAAGAGAAAGTCGTCGAACGACAAGAGAGGCGCGGGAAGGTCCGATGCGGGCAGCGGATCGGGGTCGACCCCTCCGCCTCTGCCGCCCTCCTCGGCAGAGCTATCCATAGCCCAGTAGGGCACGCCCACGCCTCTCGGAGGGCCGTGTTCCGTATCTGCTCCGGAGGAGATGGGCGCGGGGCATGCATGGCATTCAGGTGAGGAGCACGCGGCGCGCGCGGGGAGAAGGAGGGGGCGGAGCAGGACGGAGATGGGGTCAGTTTGTTTTTTAAGTGCGAGCGAAGAAACAGGCAACAGATCAAGGGAGGGGTTCGGGGACGCATAAGTACGGAGTCGGTTGGGGCTGCATCAGGGCGGTCGGGTTGGTGATGGATCGGTGGCGGCGGCAGGAAAGACCGAGAGAAGCCTCTTTCCCCTTCAATATCGACAACAGGATCATTTCATGGTGTCAACGGGGCGTTCATAGCATCCGGTTTTGCCGCGCTGTGGCGGAAAACCAACGAAAACATGACGACGAACGAACGGGTCATTCCGCTCGGTCTGGCCACTTGCGTGTCGTCGACCAAGGATAGCTGAAATGCTGTGTCCGGCGACACCGCTCTTGTGGACGGATGGTACGTTTCACGGAAAGAGGCCGCCTTCTGGTACGTGCGGCGAGCTCCCTTGCACGGTAGAAACGCTGCTTACACTCACATCCTCCACGACGAGAGAGTTGCCCCCCTCACTAGTCTATGGGCATACGACTGCGGCCATGCATGACATGAGCACACTTCCCCCAGTGCGTAACCCCCCACCACCGCGCACTGTGCCGCAGGCGGAACAGCGTGCGTCGGCGCAGCAGAGGGTCGAAAGCGGAACGCATCAGCTCCTCTCTCTTCCTGTCCCTCTCTCTCTCCTTGTCACTCGTATACACCCTTTCGGCGCACAAAGAAACACCTTAGACATTTGCAGCCCCCCCCCCCCAATGTGACAAAACACGCACCGGGCAGCCGTGCCAGCACATCCAACGCCAGCTTTCGGCAGTCGAACCACCGGCCGGAGTACAGGTACCCGAGGCTGAAAAACACGAACTTGGGTGAGATCTGGCCTAACCTGTCCGACACTCCGCCTACGCCAAAGTCCGGAGAGCAAGAGCTAAACCGCGAGCGATAAAGCGCGACGCAAAGCGAAAAGAGCGAGTCGGACAGGGGGGCAAGTCAGATAGGGGGGCGACGCATTAGGCGCTTTACTGCTGTTACACCCAAGGCCTCCCAAATAAACTACTATGAGGTCGACGAATGATGCAACGCGCGGGCGCAAGGTGCGATACTTCTCCGCGTTACAACTTCATTTTTGCAGCGCGTGCTATTTTATCTACTTCAACTACATCAAGAACGAACGGCAAGGCATTGGCGCGAGTCGGTACTCAGACCTTCGGTTACTGTCAAATACGTCAGCATGCTTTGAAGATTCACGGGGCGTTCGCATGTCGACCACGCACTACGGAGCTTCCCACGACCCACTCCACTACGGGTGCGGCAGAACCGAAACGCAACATCTCTCAACACCAGCAACAATAATAAAAATACCAACAACAGCAACACAGAAATGACAGTAACGACAGCAACACCACTACCAAGACCACTACAACCCCCACCACTACCACCAGCCCCACCACCTACACAAACACCAACAACTGGGTACAAACCCACACCTCCAGACAGCTCCAATAGACGTCGCCCCGAGCATACAGACAAGGGCCTCCTGCGAGTTGACCATTACCCCGGCCACCCTGTCCCCCTTGTGGACCCCGGCCGATCGAAGCGCTCGCGCACACCTGCAACACCAGTTTGTGGCGGGGGGGCGGCGAGGGCGCAGTTCAAAGACGCATGCGAGTGTCGGTGTGGATGATGCTGTGGGTTTCGTGGAGATAGCAGGCATGCGAAACATGCCTTGATTGCAGATGTCCGAGGTGATTCGTGCGATCGTCCTGACTCGTGGCACGCAGGCACCCACCCAGGCGCGAGGGCGGCTCCTTAGGTCAACCCGCCGTCAAAGGGCGAGAGAACGCGCGCACAGGACGCCGCAAAACAAAAACCCAGCCGCTCTTGGGGGTTCTCAAGATCAAGCGCGACTTCTAGCGTAAGAGTATTGCTGTTGCATCGTGACGTACCCGCGGCCAGCTACAGCCCCATGGGCGGGGTCGGCTTCGGGGGCGGCGGCGGAGGTACCACAAATATAGGGCGATGGCGCTCAAAAACAATAAAAAGTGACGCTTTCGTCGGCGTCGTCGTCCAAGACACGCCTCTCACGATACAACTATAGAGCTAAAAAAACAGTCTGCCAGCACAGCAATACCAACAACAGTAGTTTACGTGACATGAATAGTGCTGCACTCGCCTCGCCACCAACACCCGCAGTTCGTTGCCGGTCAGTCTTCTAGACGGCAGGTCAGGCGATTCGGAAACAGAAACGAGGACCTGTTATTCCACGATGAAAGGAGTCCCGTGTAAGGAAATACGCCAACCAGGGCAGGGATGCATGCCCGGACGGGGAACGAGCGGGAAGGCGGGGAGGCGGTAGGGGTGGGGCGGCCGGCTCGAGCGTGGGGTGGCGGGCATGGGCTACTACTGTACTACTACCGCATCCCTATCGTTGCTAAATGACGGTTTCACGAGTACGTGGGTCTTGTATTTTACGTCGTACAAAGACGAGGAGGGAAACGCTTACACAGGTTTCAGGGGTGTTTCAGGGGTATTTTCCAGCAATCGGTATTTTCGCTTGAGCAGTTGCTGTCGGGGGCTGGAAGAAAGCGGAGGCAATACTGCCCGGTGGTGGATCCGTCACAAGTTGCACACAAAATAAGGTACGTGTTACATGTACAAGGAGCACGTCACAAGCCGCAAACAACAAAGAAACGAGCACCTGCCTCGTCATCGGTCGGGGGGGGGAGCAGGTTGTGCGCGAAGTTTAGTCTGGCGCCCTCAAACCACCGGGCGTCTGTCATGGCGCCCCCCCGATGCCCTCCTGCCCTCTCCGCCGTCGCCGATACCGCTTGCCCAGCAGCAGCAGCAGGGGGGGAGTACGATTTCCCGCTCCCTCGCTCTAGCCACTTTATACCGCAGAAGTCGGACACGGTCTGCCAGAACTCCCCCACCTCAGAAACGGACCACCGGTGGAGGTCAGGCCAGCTGAGGGTGCAATGCATGCGGTCCGGCGATTCAAAGGGCGGGGGTGAGGGCGTCTTCTTGGCAATACAATTGCTACTCGTACTGCTGTAGTACATTACACGTACATGAGCTACTCGTATACCTGTACAAAGTACATAGGTTGACGCGTCGGACGAAGCCAGCGAAGAACAGGAATATTCATTGGGCTCATAGGGCGAAATCTAAAAAGATGTGTACCCGTGTACACCTACGAGTATGCCTTTTGAGTCGTTTATTGGTACGCTGCATACCAGGTATTACACTCGGGAAAAGGCTTCCTGGCCCTCCCTCTGAGTGGCCAGCCCCCGACCTTTCCAATTGTTGGCTGAAAGGCTCCAGACGCACACCTCTTTGTCTACTCAAGTTGGGCTTCACGTATTATTTGTGGCTCAATTACAACCGTTCAAGGCACAATTTTTTTTTTTTTTTGGCAAGACTGGAATACGGCGACAGGACCGTTGGAAGCAGGCGACCCGAGCTGTCAATAAAAAAACACGACATTTTTGCGAAATTACCTTTTGCGGGAGAAGAATGTGTTCGTATTGTCACATTGTCACGGAGTACCGCACACTCAGGTTCATTCTTATCGGAGAGCGTTTTTTCCATAATTTCAAAAAAGTTTGGAAATAATTGGAAATATGTAACAATATACGGAGGCGTTCCGTCACTATTCGTGAAATTCTCCAGAACCAAAAATATCAAGTCCGTTAACATTCCAATATTTGGAAAACAAGAAAAATAGGAAAATATGGAAGAATGAAAAATTGCGCGAAAAAAACGTCGAATATTTGGAAAAAAAGCTCTCCTATAAGTATGACCCTCAGTGAGAACAAGAACCCGGTAAGAACTGGGCTGTTGGCTAGGAGAAGCTTTCATGCTTGGAAAGGAGGCCCATTTGTAGGTACAGCAATTGTAATTTATAGGTGCAATTGAGGCCAAAAATAGGCGAAGCCCAACTCGAGTAGACACACAGAGAGGTGTACCACCTGGAATTTTTTAACTTTTACTGTAGCCAATAATAGGAAAGATCGGGCGCTGGCCAATCAGAGGCAGGGCCAGGAAGCCTTTTCCCGAGTGCACTACCTAGTGTACCTATAGATGATTCAAAAGGATTAGGCATACGTACGTACCTATTGTTGGTTCCATTAATATCAGTAGTCCTATTTCATACCAGGTATCGTGCAAACGGAACGCTGTGTGGAGGGCCTGAAGTTCTGGCCCAGAACACAGAATACCAAGGATAGACGCCTACAGTACAGCAGTACATATATAGCGCATCGCATCCCGTCTGGATCAGTCTTTTTAAATTTAATAGCATCTTGCTACAAATGAGGAAACACACATGCTCGGCCAAGTATGATAGTCCGGCCGTAACGTCGGCTCGGCGCATCAGGGATTGGGAGCTCACTACTGCGACTTCGCCAACTCCGGGCTAAGGCATCTTCCACATACATACGTCGTTGTCCGTACTTCCAGTTTACAGAGAGTTGCCGTTACAAGTTGAACTACAAACAGATAAACGGCAGTACAGGGGGCGACAATCGTGTGGGGGCCGATTTCCGATCTCCCCAAAGAGAGCTCTACGTACACGGATTTTTCGTTCCCCAGCGTCAGTGCGAATGTGTCAAAAAGTGCATTCCTGCAGTCACTCCACCGCCGCACCGTTGAGTGCTTTAGTCGCAAGCGATGCCAGGAGTTGCAACGCAGGTATCACGGCATCGCGGCGTCTTGCAGGCGACGCATCGTCTAGGTGTTGACAGTCCTGTGGGGCTGTACAGCAGCCTTCGAATGAGCTGTCGCTCAGGCTGGAAGTCATCGGCATCGCCGCGGTAGCCAGCATCATCTAGAGAAATCACAATAGAGCCAGCTTATATCACTTTTTGCGCCCACCCGAAGGCACGAGATGGAGCATGACCGTTCTGACGAGCTCCTCTCACAGGGCTGGCCAAGGGGTTTCGCAGGATCATTTTGGTTCTCTGATACCGGTACACCACAACATGGTTCTGGAGATACGGCTTGGTTCTCATTTTAGGCTTCGTTCCCATTTTTCCGATTTGTCTATTAGGTGCTGCAACACGACGTGGCAGGAGACGTATCGTCTTTTGCTGTAACAAGACTGTCTCACGAGTACGACACAGACAGGACAGGACACCCGCTACTACTATTAATAGTGTGAAAAAACAAGGAAAAAATAAGAAAAAAGGCAGGCTAATATTTCCGGGAAAATAAGAAATTCGGCGGTCGCTGTACTGAATTAGTGTACAGCAGCAGTACGCGCCCATTCTCATCAAGAAGAGAGGAATCCAGCCTTGACCAGCTTTCCTGTTTCTACACGTACGTGTACTTTTAGGGCAAAGAGGTCAGGAGATAGCACTTTCACCCATTGACAGACAGGAACTTTGCCTTGACATGCCTTGACGGACACCAAACTACAAGGTTTAGTGTGGAACACTCTGCGCCACACTCTTGACAGCGCACGTTTTGTGTTGCTTGACATGTCTCCTGACATATGTGCTTTAGGGAGATGTCCTCTACTTCATACCAGGTACGTACGTACACCAGCTGCTTTACGAAGCAGCAGCAGTAGGTTGTACGTCAACATTCAAAATCGGAGTTCAACCCCGTGGTCTTTGCAGTTGCACAGATACAGATTGCATATCGTGCCTCTATTGCCATTGCAACTGGCTGCAGTATGACGGTGTCTCGACAGGTAACAGATGGCTCTCATCGCTATATCCCACACCTTCGGAGGTCCCGTCCGCTCCGCTCGCCCGCAAGCCGCGAGAAGGCGAGCATGCGGCTTGATGAAACGCGGTCTTTGCTAGGAGCCCACATGACATCGCCCGTATCAACCACTTTGTGCTTCGCTGTGCTGCTAAACCTTTGCATGTTAGTTCGTCTGGGGAATTGCCGGACTCGGGCGATGAGAGGTGGCGCGCTTGACAAACGCCGAAGCATTGTCCCGCGATCCCGTGGGCTCGAACGACGCCCGAGGATCCCAGATCCCAGATACTGACTGTACTACGTACAGCAGTAGCGCTCTGTGTAACAAAATGTTGCATAGTGCGGGCAGACAGCCCGTAGGGAGCAGGAAGGCATTTTTCTAGGACGTACGTAGCGATTTGAAATACGAAAAAAAAGACCGCTCGATCGCACCGCTCATCACGGGGGCACGTGCGACGACTTCAATTGCTTGCTTATTTCCACGCCAAGTGCCGTGTGTGCACGGATTATCGAGCGAAAGGAAAAGCAAAAGCTTCACCCAGAGACTTGATCGCGAGTGTTTGTACGGTACGACGAAGATGTCAGCAGCACACCTCGCCTATGTGCGAAATCGTATCCGGATCCGGATACATATATGCGCACGTTTATTCCCATCTATGTGCGGCGAAAAATGTTGCGCATTACAGAACACGAAATGCGTGTTGGTTATTTGGCAGGTATGCGTGATTTCGCCGAAAATGTTTCGCTGGCGCAATGGCGCGACAGCGCAATGCCTTTCGTACTTTTATCTCTGTTCAAATGTGCTTGTTCAGCATTTTGACGGTTATTCATCTTTCTTCGCCAACAACCTCATCATGTTCATATTGGAGACGATGAATAATAATCTGGATGGACACTGCTGATGCCTGCTGCCGCGGTGTGGATGTGAGGATGATGCCGTCAGTACCGCGAGGCGAAACACACTTCCGCCGACTTCCATACACGACGTGCGGATACATACTACGGGCGAAACACACACGCACCTACCCCTTACCCCTACACGTGCAGATTTCGCTCGACGACCGACCGTCGAACATTAAAAGTGAGCAGCTAAGGAAAAGCAGGCCACATACGTGATGATTATTTATTGGCGCTGCGCTACTTGCATACCGATAAGTTTTTTCGCCGTACATACGTGGGAATAAGCAGGGCTTTTCGCGGGTCAGGTCAAACCTCACGGGTCTGGTCGGGTCGGGTCGGCGGGTGCAGACCCGACCCGCGAGATTTTGAAAGCCTATTGACCCGACCCGTGCGATTTGAAATATCCTTACCCGACCCGACCCGCCACCTTCCGATTGACCCGTGAGACACAGGTTTCATGCGGGTCGGGTCACCTTGACCCCCGAGACGATTTATCTTGACCCGAAGGTTCGACCCGCGGATCTGGCCCGTGGGTCAGCACTTCAAAATCAATTTAATGTTCGTTTTAGTGCCCTCCAGCGATGTAGATGGATGCGGGCGTGCGTATATGAATTTGGCGGTGTTTTATTGTTCGATTATGACACCAAAGGAGTAATATTGAGCATTGGTACGAGAGAAGCCTTTGTTGGGTGAGAGAGCTGGAAGTGATTCAAGTGTCAGATCGGCGAGCCGAATGCGCGGGTCCGACCCACGGGTCAGTAGAAAACAACTCGCGGGTCATGCTGGCCCGACCCGCGAGTGACCCGATTCTCGCGGGTCATGACCTGACCCGACCCGTGAGTTTTTCATCACCTCTTTACTGGGCCCGACCCGACCAGTGAGATTTGAAAAACTCTTGACCCGACCTGACCCGACCCACGATATTTGAAAAGCTCTTGACCCGACCCAACCCGACCCGTGAGATTTTGAACACTTTCTGACCCGACCCGTGACATTTTTAACACCACGTGACCCGACCCGCGGGTCGGGTCATGACCCGCGAAAAGCCCTCGAAAAAAGGTTGATTTGTTGCCAGGTCTTCAACACCGCAGGCGAAAAAAAAAGGGGGCCTGTTCTTCCTCGCAGCTACGAGCAAGCCAAATTAGGCCCCGTTTTCGCTATGAGTGCGTAGCATTTCAGAATTTGATTACCCATCGCAAGTGTACCAGTCATTTGGGACAACCAACAAGTTCAAAATAGTACCAGGTAAGGGATTTATTTTTGCTATTCAAAACGGTTTAAACGATCCGGCAGATATAGTGTGTTTCGCGGGCGTTTTCTCATGCATAAATCGCAAATTATGGCTTGTTCTTAAAGCAACACGAGGTGGGCTGTTTCTACTATTTACAGTTATGTTCAACCGAAGGCTCTGCATCGTGGATGACCAACGGCGTGCGATATCTATTTGGCTTTACGTAATGGTAGGCTATGCGTGCTGTCGCTGTTTGCTGTAACCAGCCAAGCACCACCTGATTTTTTACGGCCAACCAAACGCAACAAGAAAAAAATTGGCAGGTTATATATATATTATGGGTAGCACAAGGACACCGGCAAGCCAAGCGCCGCCGAAGCGACTATTGAGATCTACTATTAATACTGCGTGGCCAGGTCTGATCGACCAGAGGACATTCTCGGAGGCGCTGAACCACCCACTACAACAGCTGTAGTATGCACCCCATTGGAGATTAATAATGAAATTACTGCTGCTGATTCCCGTCGTTGTTAAGCATCTCTACCCACCCCCCTCCTCCACATCCAGGTCAAACGCAAACAACGTGTCCTCCTCCTCTTCCCCTTCCTCTTCCCCCGAAACCAAAGCGAATATATCCTCCCCGAAAATGCGCCCGCTAATGTGGGCCATGCCGAGAGGCAGCTCGCCCTCGCCGTCCCCCAAAGTCGGCGGCCCATCTCTCCACCCGAACCCCGCATTGTTCTTTTCGACCACCCTATCGCTCTCTTCCTGTGCCAACTCCCGGGTTTCCGAGTCTTTTTGACCGCTCCAGCGGTGGCTCTTACGGCTATCGTCGAAAAGTCGGCGAACGCGGCTTTTCTCTCCGCCCTCGACGACGCTGTCCAAAAGCACCTTGTACTCGTCGACGGTAATATGCGTGTCCCCGCCCACTGGGAGGTTGATCCTTGTGGAAGAAGCAGGCGCGGGAGGGAGGGGGCGGGGGGGGGGGGGCTTGCGCGTGAAAAGTAACTTCACTTATGGAGAATAATGGAACGGAAAGCGCTAACGTAAACAACACGCGCGTTCGATCGCATCGTCTGTCCCAATGACGAAAAAAACAGATGCTGCTAAAAAACAAAAAAAAAAAGTGAGGCGCGTGTCGAGCTCACTTTTGCACAGCGCACGCCTGGAAAAGGTCGGGCAGAGGAATCTCCAGCTCGTACGCCAGGTCTTCCAGCGACTCGTCCAGGTAGTTATCTCGTACCTTGACGGCGATCGACCGACCGACCGGCCAAATGAACGAACCCGTGGACAACGAATCAGACACCAGTGAGAGCGGAACAGACGAAATTACCTAGCTTAACCTTGGCAACGACGCAACATGATGCTGACGCATACTCGGGATTTTCGTGTCAACAAGTCGCAGACAGCATCAGCAAGCTAGGCACCCCATGGCCCGCGGTGCCAAGAGCAAGCCGGGATGCTTGTTCGCAATCCGCAATGCGGACGGCGCGTAGAAAGGGTGGCAGGCGGTACCAAAAACATGTAAAGAAAAATCAAAAATACATCTTTGCGGTTCATGTCCCCGGTATATCGAGGGGGGCCAACAAGCATGAATGCGGGTTCCTCACTTCCCGTACCTTGCGGCGTGGAAGCGAAAGAAAGGCCAGCAAACGCCGCGAACTATCTTGTACTGCAAGCAAACGGTGCATACACCTCTTTCCCCCCTGACAAGCGGTTCTTAGTATGATGCAGCTCTCCCTTCATGCCACTCGCCGAACACCTCACGGCGCTTCGCGCTTGGTGAAAGCAATCTCTGCCTGGTCGGTGAAAACCCGACATGCTCCGTCCCGGCATTGAAGGCATGCGAGGGACTATGGTCATACGACTACGGCCATGCACGATATCGAGTACCCCCCTCCCCCCGCCGCCAACTCATACGACCACGGCCACGCATGATAATGAGTACACCCCCCCCCCTCAACTCTCTCGCAACCGCACCGACGCCACGCCAAACGTAGCGTCCTCCACCCGCTCTCCCGAGTTGCATCATTCGGCTCACATCAGATCCATCCAGGCCCGTGAGAGCTTCGCACAATCCGGCCGCTTGCTCGGCGTCGATCATGTCCCCCAACCGCCCATCTTGGTTAATGGGCGGCGTCACTCCCCACCTGGGAACCACGGGAGGAGTGGGCGCCGGCACGGCACTTTAAATTTCGCGGCAAACGATATGCTACATACCCGGCTGCGGCTGCCCAAAGACTAGCTGCACTGCCGTTTATCTTATCTGCCTCAACAGGTGAGTACCGCAGCGCGAGGCGGCATGATTGGTCGCAAACAAGGGACAGCTGACGGTACTGCACAGTAGACGCGTTGAGGCCCGGCTTTGCTAGCAAGTCAAGAGGACCGGACGCCGGCCGATGACAAAGTTTCGTCTGCCGTCGACATCAAATGCGGTATTGTACAAAATAAAAACGGAAGCGCGGACCCCCGCTAGCGCACCAGGTTCCAGCTGGACCCTCTTTTTCTACTGCAACAACTATCTCACCCGATTTCGAAGTAGATTGTATCCAGAGTGTGTGTGCAAACTCCCAAAGGAGTTATAAACTCATGTAATACAGGACAATAACATCCTACACTAATTCCGAGAGTATTGTCCAAAACAAAATGGGTGCACTTCCAAAGGGGTTGGTCTGTTTCAGGCATTGAGTTTGTTGGCACGGGGATTCCGGGCAATGAAGTGACCGCCCCGGGATACGAGCGCTTGCACTGGGTTGCCGCAGAGACGATGCAATCAGCTTTGGCTATCCGAGCCTTTGTCCTCAAAGCCACACCCGTCGGGACCAACAAAGCAGCGGTTACGGCAACATATCAGGCAAAAACGTGCCCATGGGTATCAACCGGCGAGACGGAGGAGGGAATCCCCCGGCGTATCGACGAAGTCGCCACCGACTCATCTCCGCGACCCCCCTCCCGCCCGGGGCAAAAGCTACGGTAAGATACAACGTGTGCACGGGCAGGCACGCAGGCAGGCAGGTAGGCAGGCGGGCAGTGCGCAGTTAACCCAATGGGATGTCTGGAGGTGCAAAACCCTGTGGTGTCACACCTGCAGAGCGTGTCCAGGAAAAATTCCGCCGGGAACCCGTACTCGATGACCGCGTTGTTGATGCTGGTATCCATTAGGCTTCCCGTGTCCTCCTTGTCCTCGCCCTTCCCCCCGAAAAGCATCTCCCCGAACGGCACGTCGTAGTAGTCGGTCTGACACCCACGCGCCCACGGAGAGAGACACGCGCAGGTGCAAAGTTCATTTATTGTCAGCTTTCAAGATTTCAAAGCTGGCGTTGACCCACAATAACAACTCAACACCAAACTTCAGTTTTGTCACGTAGAAGTTACAGGCAGAAATTAGTATCCCTACTCGTATGCTAATTTTCAAGGTTTACCTCGCACAGCACTGCTGCTGCGGTTGCGAGTAACTCTCGTAAACGATTCCCAGGTACATAATAGAGCCTGCAACACCAACAGACAGCAATCTCAGTACATGTATACTTCGTACCTATATATTTCGATATTGTTTTCCACCCTATCTACTATCTTCGACGTATATCTCCAGCTCCCTCCCTTTCGTGAGACATATCCGGGGTCAAACAGCAGGCACCCCTCCCCCCCCTACTACGGTGCATGCCTCCACTTTAGTCACGAGAAGAGTTCAGCTTTTCTTCCCTTCTTGACGTGCATCGATTCGTGCATGCACCCACGCTGATATGCACGCTATATGTAATTGGCATCGGTAGTCAATTTTTCTTACAAGAAAATGTCCCTTGGGGGGATTCGGATTCACGCAATCGGCCTTGGTAGCCACGAGGTTAAACCACTATTTATATTCAAGTATCAATATCAATAGCACGGCAGCAGTGCTCGTATCGTATACCCCGGTGGTTCAAGTGGTTAACCTCGAATTCTACTTGTTTGAGTCCTGGGTTCGAGCCCCAGGTGGGTCGGACTTTGACTTTATTTGCAAAAATAAAAAAGGATTCAATTGTTGAGAGCGCCTTGCAGCGTGGGTAGGCACAATTCGTTGCGAGTCGACGAGGGAAGAAAAGGCTGAAATCTTCTCGCGATAAAAATGAAGGCACGTACCGTAGCGGGAAGGGGGGAGAAGAGCTTACTATGTGACCGCGGATCTGAGTTACGAGTTGGAAGGAGAGAGAGAAGAAGATGTGCGAAGATGATGAATGGGATGAGAAAAAAAAAAAAAAAAAAAACAGGTACGACGTAAACTGGGAAAAAAACAAGTATCACTGTCTGTTGCCACAAAGCATACCAGGACTCGCAGGTACCGGTATATATTTCCGATAACGAACGTGCGGGTACTCTGGCCCGTTGTGGAGGGCCGGTAGCAGCAGCTGTGTTTCGCACCTCGACCTCTGCGTTGTGCTCCTTGATCCTCTTCGAGCCGAAAGTGTCGTCGTCGTCGGGATCGAAGAAGTCGTTCAGCGGCTTGCCGTTCTCATCGATCTCCCCGGCCTCCTTCAGCATGTCGATAAGGTATTCCGGGATGGGGGTGTCGTCCATCTTCACGCTGTGCGTTGGCGTTGGCAGGGGCGGGAACGCGGGGGCAGGGGGTGAGCGCCGACGACCCAAACACGGCTTTGCAAATAACACGTACCAGGTACGAACTATTCATATCAATAGCAGAGGTGAAGAAAGGGTCTCAAGTATGTATTGTAGCTGCTGAACTTGTATTTTCTGGCGGCATGACAGAGGACCTCGTTCTTTTGAAGACGTGCGAGCAGTGAGAAGGCTTTCCGCGCGCATCAAGATGTGAGGTTCCCCACGATCAGGACGCGCATTTATTTGTGCCTTGAGACTGCCGTATGATCTTGTTATTATTACTAATATCACTGCTGTCTACTGCCTGCTGTATACTACCAGGTACTTGTATAGTGGTGGTGTACCAGTAGTATTTTAGTACCTGGTATACTATTAATGCTGTTGTAGCACGTCGTACGCTAGCTGAAGAACGTTGGCGTACACATGGGAGTGCAGAGTGCGACAGCAGAGAGCAGTAACAGTAGAAAACACGGTCGCCATCTGCTGACATGCTGCTTTATATCCACGATACCCGTAGTAAAATAATGCTGATTATATCCATGATCATACCGAGTACCTGGTACTCAGAAAGTACCACACACACAAGGTTGCCGCTGACAGCAGTATTGTACCAGGTACAAGTATGCTGTTTGTTGAGCATGCCCCTGGTACAGGCAGAGCCGCAGGAACCAGCAGACTGTAATACCGATCTCTTCGCGTTGTATCTCTCACCGTGGCAGTGGTTTTTTAGCGGGAGCCTCATCCTCAGGGCCTTCAGGCCCTCCAAGGCCACCAGGCCCCCCAAGGCCGTCAGAGCTCCCAAGGTCCTCAGGTCCCCCAAGGCCCCATGGATTGCGAGTTGAAGTCGCTGGTACCAGTGTCATCGTACGGTGTGGTGTACGTCTACACCTAGCTCCCGCCGGAACGCCCCACGCTGTCCGAGAACACGTCACCTCACTAACTCCACCGGTCGCTTGTCGAGACAAGACGCGGCTGAGCGCTGCCGGAGTCCATCCTCGACAAGGACATACACTGCACAGCACCGCTAGCAAGAGGTGGGGTCTATACCGACGCATCTTGATAGAACAAGCACAAGATTAGTCTGGCACAGGGCGCCAGCAGAGCGCGAGCAAGTTCTACCCGATATTGCCAGTATATTCATTAATATAAAAACTGTTTTTCTATAAACTAATTGATAGAATGACACTTATATTTTCGGACAAAGTGGTATTTTTTAAATCAAGTTCTCCACAATGCTTGAACGGCGTTACTGACTCGGGTGTGTGACATACAGCATAAGTTCCAAACGCCCCCCACAGCGCAGAGCGGCGCACCCAGCACCTAGCACCACCTTGCAGCACCATCTTTCGCTGAGAACAGCTAGCCAACGGAGCAATTGAGCAATGGACATGGCGGCGGGTTTATCTTCGATGGATGTTGTTCTCGAAAATCTTAGCATTCTCCTGTCAGCGCTCGATCTCGACCTGAAGGGCAGCTTTGATGGCGAGCAGGGCGGCTTCGCTACAGAGAGAGTGCAATCCGGCGAGCAGCAGGAGGACTTGTTCACAAAATCTTCCGACGTGGTGCTGGATCAAGTCCGGGCCCTAGAGCGGGCACTGATGGCGAAGGGACCCCAGCAGAAGTTGGAGTGGGACGCCGACAGGATCGTCGATATTGCCGTTGCGCACGGCATGGTGAGACCAGCTGCTGCCCTTTGCGGTGGAGGGAGCAACAGCAACGGCCAGACCGAGAGGTGAATCCTGTGCTTGACTGTTGTTGCCTCCTTGATTATCCAAACATCCTGTTCTATTTCCAAGTACTTGTCCCCAGTGTGGTGTGTGTGTCGTGTGTTGTGTGTTGTCTTCTTCCCAGCTTCATTACGGAGTACATCCAGTCTCCTACCCACGTAGAGAGATACCTGGTACCAGGTACTATCTTTGTGGTCACAGACTGATAAAATTGCGCGAAAAAAATGTCGAAATTATGGGGAAAAAAACTCTCCAAGATAAAAGAATGACCCTGAGACAGAGGAAGACCAAGAACAAAAATAATCGCAAATTCATGGGTCAAGAATGCCAGCGCACCGGGTACGAAAACGCAGCAACACAATCAACACCAAGAAAATAAGAACAAAAAGACACTGAAAAACATATCTATGGAATGAAACATAATGCTGGTACAAATGAGGCACGGAGATCAGAAAGGCTACTATTACTTTAATATTAATAGACGGAAATCATACGTACTCAGGAAGGACAGATAGCGGCTGCACGGACGAAGCAACACGAAGGAGAGTAACATACCGGCATAAGGGCGGCGGGGAGGGGAAAGGAAACAAAGCGAAAGACAAGGCAAAAAGCAAGAAGGAAGAGAGAAGGGGGAACAAATTAACATCGTACCCCATGCAGTGATAGTAACATGAGTGCCCATCTGACCTAAAAAATCGATTCGGGAACCTAGCCACAGCACACACACCCTTTGCCGTCTCCTCCCTACTCTCGGTAATAGCGGTGTCAAGTGTCAGTACTGCCGCTGTCGCCCCCCCCCCCCCATTGAACAACTCAATCAGAAACAAACGAAAATCTGCTACGGAGCTATTAGTAGTCGAACCGATACCTATTTATAGCCACCCGACATCATTTCGTTTCTGCATTTGTCTGCGACGGTTGCCTTGTGCTGAAAGAAATACGACGTAGCCCAAAGCTCAACACCCTCGGAAGGGTCCACGGTCCCGATCCCATCTTCTTGAATACATATGGGTTTGGCGAAAAGACCCGGTGAATCCACATCTTCAGGAAGGGTAGCTTGGATACTGCAGGGAGGAAGTTGCAGCCCGCCCAGAGGTAGGCGAGTACGAAAAGGCGTACCAGGTACCTTGGCAGGGTCATCCGGACACCAGCTGCGGAAGCCGTCTTCGGGCCACGCCGATTCGCTCCCGTCCTGTAGTTGGCAGATTGACCTATACACCCTGTTAACCAGGAGGTATATG
Organism: Nereocystis luetkeana; assembly: GCA_031213475.1. Taxonomy (NCBI): domain Eukaryota; class Phaeophyceae; order Laminariales; family Laminariaceae; genus Nereocystis; species Nereocystis luetkeana. Next base: position 5,355,681 of record JARUPZ010000019.1, read on the forward strand.
GTATCCCCACCCACCACTTGCCGCGCAGTCACTTCCACAGCCCCTTCGCCAAGTGGAGCAATGCGTCCGCAGCTCATTCCCAGCAAGACGATCATCCACAAGTCGGTGTCTGCGGATGATAGAAGCCACCTTGAGAAGCGTTTTCCCCAGAGAAGCGCTTGCCGCAACCACTCGCCTGCCTCTCTCCAGCCCACAATCCCCCCACTAGCAACGATTACGCTTTCCTGTACTCTCTCCAGGCGGCAGCCGTGGCGGTTCCACGACATCGGGGTGGGAGATGCTGCTGAGGGCCGCCTTGTGTCCCCTCGTCTTGGCACTTTTTCATGTAGCACGCGCCGCAGTCCAACGAGGGTGCGTGTGCCGCGCCACTCCCCCCCCGTATTGTCTAACGTTACGCCGTCCCTGTCTTGCTCTCCCACCTTGTACCATTTGCCTTGCTTATTTTGCTGGTTGCAAGTAGAACACCTTCGCGTTGCATCGGCCTTCCTGTGGCCATCTGAGAAGGAGAGGAAACAGTCTTCCCTGAAGCAGAGGCAGTCGCCATCGGTGTTGTACTTCCGCACAATCATCCCCGGCAGGCTCACTCCCTCAGCCAGACGCCTTTGGACGAAAGCGTGCGCCCATTTCTGGCGCTCAAGGCCGAGGTGCGTCGCCTTCCCCTCCTCTAAGCATATATGTCACGCAGCGCACAGGGCAACCGTCGCCGCATGCACAACTTCTCCCGGGCACGCTACATATTTAACGCCGGTTGCAGACGGCGCCCACCCGCAACTTGCTTGGCCGCATAGTTCCTTCCGGGGTCGTGGTTGGTGTCGTCCCAGGGATGCCGATGCGACTGCCTCCGGCGAGGGTCGACGCGAACGGTGTGCGACGAAGGAGAGGCACCCCACCCCTCCCCCCGTACTTCTACGCCGACCAGAACACAACTTTCTACTCGCCCTGACCTTCCTCTCCTGATCGTCCGCGATATCTTGCGCTCGGCGGACCAACTTCTCGTCGCGCTCTACCCGCTGTTGCTCGCGGTATTCCTCGATGTCCAGCCTCTCCGTTAAACAGGGTGACCCCTCCGCTGGCACGGTCTTCCCCTTGTGCCTCTTACGGTGTGACCTTGACTTGCCTCCACTAGACCGGGGGGCGCGCCCAGAATCCACCGCCGCTCGCTTGCCGGGTACTTCTGGATTTCTCATGACTGGGGCGCCCTCGACAGCTCGCCCATGACCATGTTCGGAGCAGGGTCGCGCTACCGGGTCCCCCGCTCCTCGCGCTCGGTATGTGCGGAGTCGACAATACCTCGGTCAGCCGCTCAACATTTGGCGTCTGGGGCTGCGTGACTAGCCCACTGCCAGAAAGACCGGGAAATGACTTTCGCGGTGTCGCTGGACGTGGTGGAGTGTAATTTCCGCCCACTGGGGCCAACCCTTGCCGTCGTGTGCCACCTGGAAAACCCGAGGTGGGGTAAGCGAGTAGACGCGCAACGTGTCCGGGGCTACCGGTGAGTACGTTCGTTTTGGCCACGACGCACAAACATAAATGACGTTAGTGTCCCCTACGACCCCCTGCGAACATTACGATACATTAGGTGTGTCTTACTGGGTCTTCGGACAAAACGCAAGGGTTGATGGAGTAGATGCATCTAACAGGGTGCACACGTATGCGAAGCAGGCAGCCTAGAGGTATTGTGATCGACGTGGGTCTCCCATTCTCTGCCCACCGCCTAACTTTCTCTCCCTATGAAGAGGGTCACACGCGTAGCCTCGTACCTTCCGTTTCACATACTCCCGCGTGCCCTCCACGTTTTCGTCTGTCGCTGCGCCGGATGACAGCGTCAACCTCCACGCCACCTCAGGATAAAAATGTCACAGATCCTGCTTGAATAAAGACGGCACATGGAGGAGGATGTGCCAGGAGCATCACACACGGCGTGATCTGCCTTTTTGGCGGAATACCGCATAGTTGTTGAGCATTGGTAGTAACACGTTTAGGTCGTATATCATACTGAACGTCTTGCAGCCCCACATAAACGCTCGACGAACAGCAGAAGATGCTGCCCGCGCACTTTGTGGAGGTAGTACGACAGGTTGGGGTACCGCATCACGAGCATGGCGTGTTGAGTACCGTATCACCAACGTGGCGTGTCGACCCGTGGCATACGCGTCTTGGCTTAGTGGGCGATCAGTTGGAAGGAATATTGCTGTAAAACATTTAGTGCTGCTGCTATTGCTCCTAATGCGGGTACAACTATTTCCCGCCCAGTTGTTGTGGGGGGGGAACGCGACCGTTGGGCCTCGTATATTGTCACCGTGATGAAAGAATAATAAAACGCATTCGTACCCACCACCCCGTCAACTGCACGGCGCATGATGATACTCGTACAGCAGTGCATGGTACGCAGCAGCACAACGAATTTGAATTTTAGTCGAGTCATGATCATGCAGATGTGCATGAAATCATCTAGAACCTTTACCATTGGATTGGAAATAAACTTGGCTCTACGCCGTGCTCATCGCTGGCGATGGACTGGAACATCGAGATGACCCAAACGGCTATCTCACCAAGCAAGGTCTCTTTCTTTGGCGCGGGCGTACCATCGTACGCACGCGCAAAATTGGGTATAGCGTCTCCCACCACGCCTTCTTGCAAAACACCCCGATTATCGCATCACTCCTCAACAGCTATTCGACACACCTTCTGCAGTTGCGGGCTTGATAGCTCCCCCGCCGCGACATGAGGAGCCCCTTCTGCTATATCCCCTCCGGATGCAACTGCGGAGCAAATACAGGGGGGTTTCCAACAAGGCCCTGTTTCCTTTCGAAGCTTTCCTTCTCTACTTAATCTCTCTGGAACCACACCCCTCGTGCAACACTCAAATACACAGGCGACGTTGGGGTTACCGTGGTATGCTCGTGGACATCAATACTGGCCCCGTGTGTACGAGGTATACACGTTTTGGCGCAGAGCACAGAGTAATACCGAATATGTTGTACCCGTACACCTGGTATATGCCACTGATGCTTCTTATTACACGAAGAGGCGAGATTGTGCATTCACTCTGACACGTTCACACCGCACGAGTAGAGAGGAGACGGGGGGGGAAGAGGGAAAAAAAACAAGGGGCGATCGGGTAAAATCCCCCGAGTTTCCGCTCTTATCAGACGGGTGTTTTCGGGTTCACATCTGACACGCATGTCGCTTCCATCCTGCGTGGAACACACACACGCGCAGGGCTGAAGCTCTGGGGTTCATGTGCTCCGAGCTGCAAGTTCTGTGCATTGAGGCGCACCAGGCGCAGCAGAGGCGGTTGCGGCAAGGGGAGGGCGCGGCGGAAGCCGCGCCGGCCAAGACGCCGGAGCTTCCGCCGCTTTCTGGAGAGGGCCAGAATACTTGCGGTGGTCGCGGTGTCAGCGCTTCGTCTTTAACTCAGGTTCGTCCTCGAGCGCAGCGACATGCACGCTGGTATATACCACTCTGCCCCTAAATATAAGCAGCGTTTTGTTTGAATATTAATGATAGTGTTGAAAAAAAAACTATATTGAGGGACAGAGTGGTGCAACTAGGTCATACGGATACATGTTTGTCTTATGTTTTCTCCTTTTGGCATGAACTTGCCACACAAACGGGAGGTGCGACCTTCAGTGCTGTTGGGATCGGGGGCTGCGTAAAGGGTGTCGACCCCTCGCGTGGATTGCGGCGTGTACTTTTCGCGGGCGGGCGGGTAGGCCGGCGGTTATTGCGCTCCCTCCCAAGGGAGAAGAGTCAGCGGCACCGGCAGGGTCTGTGGTTGTCGCCCATTCGGGGAAAATTCGGGGGAATCGGTTTTTCTCGGTGGCTGCCGGTAAGCACGTAAACACTCCCCCTCGCATTGCAAAGCCCCCAGCATCCTCCCCCCTCTCTCACCCATCCAAATACCCACCCACCCACCCACCCACCCACCCCGCGCTTGTCTGCCTGCCTGCCTCTGCCTGTTTGTCTCTTTTTGCGTGAAACCTGAACAAAAGAAAGAACCGTCAAATTCAACGGGGCGAGGCACTCCTCCTGCGGTGGATGGAAAGGCTGGAGCCGTCAGTGCCGGCAGCGGTGAGGACTCGCCTCTTCTCAAAGGGTTGCACCTCACGGCCGAGCAAGAGGTGACGGCGGACAAGGTCCTCGTGGCCTTAGCGGCGGACTTCGGGCTGCGGCGACGCATGCTGCTGCGGCGCTGCGACGTTGCGGTGCAGTCGTTTCTTCGCGGAAAGCGGGACGGCGCTGACGGAGCTGTGACCCTGTCCCCGGCGTTAAAGGTGAGCGAGAGGGATCTTGGAGCGCGCTCCTGGCCGTCCTGCGACCAGTGCGCTTGTGGCGCTGACAGTGTTCTTGGCGTATTTTCTATCCTCGCGTGTCCCTCGCCTCGGGCGGTGTCGTATTGTGACCTCGCCTCGCGCGCGTACTGGATCAAACGTAAGCGCGGTGGAGGCGGCAATCGGGGCGGGGGCGGGGTGGGGGGGGGTGCGGGGGGTCGTTGAGGGCTGGGCTCATCATGGAAGATGGGTCAAGATGACTACTCGCACAGCAGCAGCAGATTGTCAGATCAGGCAGGCGAGGTAACCCAGCGCAAAATCTCCAGGACCAGAAAGCAGGGTGGCGCCTTTCAGAGGGGCACGATCTGGCTCCACGCACCCCAGATGTACCTGCCTCGCTGCGAGATTGCCGCCACTAATTACGTCTCCACACGCCCCCATCAATGGCTGATGGTTTAGGCGAGCTCCCCCCCGGGAGGGGGGGCGGGGGGCGGGAAGGGGCGGGGTAATTTATTCGACGCCTTGCTCCTCGCGGCTTGATATTTTGATTTCGTGACAGGCGAAGCGAATGGCGCTCTTGGACGAGCCGTTGAAGTTGACCGTGGGCGATGCCCTCACGGCTCCAGTGGCGGTGGCCCGGTGGCACTCCCGCAGGATAACAGAGGTAAGAGCAGCGGATTAAAGTCATACATACTTCGCGTGTAACTTGTACCAGGTAAAGATATGTAAGAGCGAAAGAAGGTCCAACCATCTTCTCAAACAGATGCAGACCACCTCCCCCCTCCCTCCCCTTCTTCCCCCCCCCCTCCATATCAATACGAGAGACAAAAGCCACAGCCATTCTCACAGACGAAGAACCCCTCCGTCCTGGCATTGTAGGGATACGAGGGTCTTTGGTCATACGACTGCGGCCATGCATGAAATCGAGTGCATCTCTCCTATCGAGTACACACCCCCCCGCCCCCCGAGGGTCTATGGTCATGCGATGACGTCCATGCATGACATGAGTAACCCCCCCCCCCCACGTATCTCGTCCCCCCTTTCCTTGCCTTCAAGGGGTGCGGTGCCGCCAAGAAGCTAAGCACGAAAGTAGCGGAGATACCCGGAGTTTCCGACCGCGGCGGGCGCGTGAGTGACGTCCGCGCCGGCCCCGCGATGCCCGCGTGGGAGGCGCGCAAGGAGTTAGCCGGAGGGAAGGGGCGAGGCGGCGGTAGTGGCTACCGCCAAGGTGGCGGTGGTTACGGAAAACGAGGTGGTCGGGGGGGTGGGGATAGGGGTGGGAGTGGTGACAGGAGGGGTGGTGGTGGGGGCGGAGGGCGTGGGGGGGGGGGGGCGTGGGGGTGGGGGCGGGGGGCGTGGGGGTGGCCGTGGGGGTGGAGGTGGCCGTGGGGATGGCGGTGGAGGGGGGCAATATCGTGGGTTTGGCAGCGGCGGTGGTGGTGGCGCTCAAAGTGGCGAAGGCGCGGGCGGCCGATCGACCTGGAAGCAGGGGGATGCCGGGAACAAGAGGAAGTGGGGGGGGCGCGGAGATAATCGGGCGCCGAATTAGGGCTTGTGTGCTGTGCGGAGCACGTGGTGGATATCTAGTGACCCGTGCGACTGAGTGTCGGGCAAACGGAAACCGTTTTGCGCGCTCCGCATTTTGTTGGCGCTGTTATTTTGGTTGTAAATTGTTTTTCCCAGAGGAGGCGAGGTCTTCTCGAGGCGTTGGTGTTAAAAAGCATACTTATTAATAGTACCGATCTCAATCTCAACTTGTGACGGGACAGTAGGCTGTGGGCCGCACGCTCTCGGCAAAGTGCGGAACGGTGATTGGTGATATTGTGTATATCTCGTTGCATCACGGGATTGCAGGGCGGGGATGAATACATTTTGTTATGTGTTGACACTCTCGCAGACTACGTTACATCTAGAAAAACCACAAAATGTCGGTGGTTATCTGTGTGTTGACGCGTGAGTAGATGAAATAGCGTTATGTGTTGAACTCAAAGAACGTCTAAATCACAGTAAATGCCCCCCCCCCCCCATCTCCATCGGCGATCGAAGGAAAAGCATGTTGGCTCTCTTTCTACCAAAATAGTGCCCTCTCTCCACTCTCTCTCCGCGACGCACCCACACGCGGCGGCCGCGGTAGTGAATTGCCGGCCGCAGCTGAATTCCGAGCGAACGCGGCGAAACTGAAAGAGCAGATTGAATCGGTTCCTGCTGCTTCAGTTCACTCTAAAAATTATTGGCGCACCAAGCCAGCGGAGCAGTCTCTATTATTGATGAGACTCCCGGGGTGGTCGCCTCGAATGGTTTGGGGGTGCAAGGAAGCAGTGTAAACACCCAAACTTCATACTATTAATAATTTAAGAATACGCTCACCGCATCCCTACGCCATACCCCCCCCCCTCCCTCCTCAAGCTAGCCAGCAACAAGAACGAGAGCAAAGCCGTGTTCGCTCTCACAAACCACGCAAATAGAAAAATGTGTCGAAAAAAGCTGACACCATCGTCACGATGAGAAAAGCGGGCACCGCGTCGCGTCGTGTCTCCGTCATACTTTACGCCACGTCGCCGCTAAATCCAATCGACAAGAACCCCGGCACGTTTATTTCTCTTCGACTCCCATCATCCTCATCAACACTAACATCCTTCTCGTCATCACAACCATAATCTTCGTGGCCATCGCCACCATCGTCACAGCCCACAAACAAGGAAAAAAACACACAAGACGGCTCCTACACACGCGAGAAAGATCGCCGACAGCACAGAAAACAAAGCGGGGACGCACGTGCATACGTTAGCGGCGAGATACCATTCACCACTCGCACGCACTGCACGTTACACGCACGCTTTTCTCCCAATCACCCCAGCCTCCAGACAAAACGCGATTCGGTTGTGGCGGGGGCGAGCAGCGCCTTTTCTCGGCGAAACGAGAGACGTCCAGCCATCGCCACCGAGAGTATATCGGGAGTCTCTCCACATAGTTTATTGCCCTACTCACTGAAGCACAGCGCAGCGCAAGGGTTCATTCGCTGTGAGCAGTAGTTTTTGTAGTAGGAGCGGAGCAAACGATCAGTCGGTTGGTCACCAAGCGGTACTGCTGTAAAGTTTCGAGACACAGACGCTACATTAACGTTACATGTACCTTTACCTAATCGTAGTTTTGTACGTCATCAACCCACGAGCGTGATAATCGCCGCGAGAGGGTCTGCGTGTTTACTCGGATTGCCGCCTAAGGACGACACAACACAGGCCCCCTCCACCCAGCTAGACCGGTATTTAGTTCCCCACAAGCTATAGCAGTACCATCCAAGTGCACCGGTATCCGGAATATATACATCTATCGTCCATCGCGACCTCGCCGATCGAGACCGAACACACAAAACAAACATAGGCAAGAAACGCAAACCAACACACACAGCAGCAGTGGCAGCAACAGTAGTATTTCCACACATTTGCTACTACTGCTGTTGCTGTCGCGGTTGCCGCTGCTGCCGCTGTCGGTGCCGCTGTTGCCGCAGCTGTCGCGGACTGCTGCCGCTGTTTCTGTCGCTAATGCTGCTACTGTGCGGTTGTTGTTGCTATCCTCGCTGTCGCTGACGTCATCGCCGTCGTGGTCGTCGATATCGTTGCTATCGATGTCGTCATCGTCTGTCGTCATCATCAAGCCATCGTCCGTGGTCGCCGTCGTCGTTGATGTCGATGTCGTCGTTATCGTCGTCGACGTCCGTCGTCATCCTCATCGCCATCGTCTTATCACCCCTGCTGCTTCAAGCGCTTGAGGATCGCCGTCACTCTCGCTGGGTCTATTTGCGGCACCTCGTCGCCCACGGTGTTTCGGATTTTCGCCGCGAGGCTGAGATCTCGGTACTTCTCCAACAGCGTCTCGAGATGTCGCACGTCCAGCCTTGGGTAGGCCAGCGCCAAGCGATCCGGATCGGTCGCCATATCGATGTTGTTCCTGTTACGGCATAGCCGCGATGATAGACAAATCGGTGACGGCAACGAGGGAAGCGGGTAAGGGTGAGGGTGGTGTGAGGTGGGACGGGCGAGAATAGGACGGGGCATTCTACGGTTGCTGAGAGAGCGAATCGATTCTCGACACACCGAGGCCAAAAGCGGCATTGGGTGTGTACCAATACAGCTGTCGATGCTGCTGCCGCTGTGAGGTACCAGGCACAGTAATAGCGGTGCAGATACCCAGAGCAACTCGACCCAAGCAAGGTGTGCTCCGACGACCACCCCCATCGCGTGACTTCGGTACACCAAGTGTGGAGGAGGGGCTCTAGCATCTCTGGGTCATCGTCCACGCAAACCAGGCTGTAGCTTCTCGATCGCTAGCTGCAGCAGCTGCTTTCGTGGTCATTCCGGTTGCCGCCGACCTCCCGTTACCCATCATATTGCTTGCGGGGTGGGGCGGTGACGCTTTTGAAGCCAAGCATCGTGCCGGCATTGTCTGTGTACGCTTCTGCATTTCGTGGAACCTTCTCAACCTGGTAGTCTACCAAACAAAGCACAATAGTAGGGGTCTCACAGCACCTAGCCTGTGAACAGTCTCCGAATAATACACTCCCGTTGCCACAAACGCTACTGCACCGAGCCATACACTGGCGGCATTTGTGTATTTGTCTCCCCCTCTTACGTTAGAACGATGTCGACAAGCTGCGCGACCTTGGCGAAGCACTCGCGCAAGGTGCCGATGCCGCTCTCGTCGGCGAAGTCCGTCAGAGCTGCGATGTCCAAGCTCACGTTGTGGATCCCTAGGACGTTGAGGGTGCGCACCTGCTCGCATGATATCACGCGATACACAACATTATACACCAGTAACCAAGGCACGTATTTCCGAAAAGAGAACAAAGGGGGAGACGACAAGATAGAAACGAAACAAAAGACACTCATCATCACCAGCGCCGGTCAATAATATCATACAGAACGAATCAAAACGTGAGCGATATCGTCCAACACTCGCACACACAAGCGGTACGGTGCCCACGGATTCCTTTGCAGCCACTACAGGCCATCAGTGGCACAGCATCCCGCCCTATTCTCTACAAGTACGCTGACTCGCAAAACAGTGCATGCAACGCGCACCTTCACGGCGAAGGTACACGAGCGAATATTGGAAACAAAACAGAACCGTGCTTGGCAGGGTGCGAGGACGCCGCTCCAACGCACCGCACCGTCTTGGCGGTTCAGGACTGCTTGTAGCATAAATGCAATCTCCGATTTCGGAAAAAAAGGACAACACAAATGTTCCGCAAAAAAAGGCAAACAATGAAAAAACTGCGCGCTCTCCTTTTCAAGCTCGTTTCCAAGCGAGCGCCGAAAACTGTCGAAAGGCAGCACTGCTATATATGACATATCCCCTCGTGCGGGTTTATATAGATATGCAGGCACCTTACTCGGTTTTGCCCGGGAGTTCGCGACGGGAACTTTCGGAGAGCGGGCGAGAGAGAGCCAAAAACGGCGCTTTCGTACCTGCTCCCGCACCTTGACAGGCGGACAGGCAACGATGGTTTAATAATAATCACGCGCCTGCTTGCCGGGCTCAAGGCGCGGACGAGACAAGGCCGCCCGACACCCAGCACGCGGCGACAAGAAAAGACCCACCCATACAGGGTGCCGCCGCACAGAAATTTCGTCCATGCCGCCACAAATTGTGTAGCATGCCAACCTAATCGGTGGTTACAACTGGCCGCTCGTATCGGGAACAGCAGTAAAGGTACCAAAAGGACGGACCCCCATGTTGGGGACCACAAAGAAACAAAAAATATGCCATCTCCGTGCACCACCACAACTGCTGTCCGCGCCGTACAGTGTATGTAGAGGGGGGGCGAACAACCAGGTGTGCCGAGAGCACTGTTGGCTTGCAGGCGTACAGGATTTCATGTGTAGTAGTGGCCAGGACAACGAAAACGTCAGAACCGAAAAACCACAAACGACTACCCTGAGTCAGAAGCGGCGTCTAAGCGCCCAAGCAATAACGTGCATGCGAAAAACACGACCATTACCACCGCCACCACCACCATCACCGCTACCACCGCCACCACCACCACCACCGCCACCATCACCACCATCACTACCACCGCACCGCTTCTACCTCCCCCCCACCCCCACTCCCCCCGGCCACCACCACCACCCCAAACCCACCATTACCACCGCTCCCCTAGAAAATAAAAGGCTCACGTTGGGCCCGGTCACTTGGTCCAGGATCGCGTTGCACACGTGCGTCATGCACGTGAAGTGCACTGCTTCCCGGATGCTCGCCGGCAGGGTGGCCAGATTCATGAAAGTCACGCGCAGGTAATTGATCAGGTCGTCCGCGTACGAGTGCGCCTGCCTGCGCATCGACGTCGGCTCCCAGTTCACGAACTCCATGCCGGCCAGGAGGTCGTCCGCCTTGCTGCGGACCAGCTCGAAGATCAGGTCGCGGGCGCGGTCGCTGATATCTTCCAGGACCTGCCAAAAGCGCGCGCATACATGCAGCGGTACGCGTCCGTGCACCCGCGCGTGCGATGCGCGAGTTTAGGGCGTGCGTACAGATTTTGGGCCTGCGTCTGCGTTTGTTTCAGGCGGCTATGCGTGTTTTGGGTCTCTTTGTTCTGGTGCTTGTGTGTTTTGGGCGTTAGCGTTTGATTTCTGTGCATTTTGTGCTTGTGTGTCTTGGGCCTGTGTGTTGCAGTGTGCTGGTGTGTTTTTGCGCATGTGTGTGTTTTTTGTTTCGCATCTTCTGTTCTTGGGTACTTCGTACCAGGTATCTGGTACACTTGTGCTTCGTGCGTGTGTGTTCGGTGAGTGCGCGTGCGTGTGCGTGCGTGTTTAGTGCGCCTTCCAAAAAATGGCATGACAAAAGGCGTGCAGGTGGTTTTCCACACTATGGGACGCGTCACAGGGCGCCGACAGGGGGGCGGGATGCAAGGACGCCGCGGAGGCAAGGGGACGGGAGCGACACGACCGAGCTGCAGCGCAGGATCATTTATAGATAGCTGTGAGGATCATGGCGGGAAGCGATGCGAGCATGCCTGCCTGCACAGAAGTTCTTTCACCGGGGACCGGGGCAGACTAAATACGCAGGAAGTATGTATCAGCCGACGACCGCAAGCACCACAACGCTTCTTCGACGTGCACCCGACAGACTAGGGCGCCAAGGGCAAGCACAGAAGGCACATATCGACCATCTTTCCGAGCAACACCCCCCGCCCACATCTCCTCCCACCCACGCCACCAACCAACCAACCAACCAACCAACCAGCCAGCCGAAAAACCGACTAACCGACTAACCACCCTCCTAGATAAACCAACTAACCAACCAACCCACCAACCAACTAATCAACAACCTAGCAAAAATCAGCAACCAACAAATCAATCCAGCAGCAACCGAATCAATCAACCAACCAACCAACTATTAAATAAATCAACCAACCAACCAACTATTAAATAAATCAACCAACCAACCAACTAAAAAAACAACCATCCAACCAACTGAACCAACAGAAGTACCCGCGAAAAACACGTCCGGACTTCTTTTTTTTTCACCTTCCCCGACATGCGGAGCCACTCGGGAGCCGAGCCGTCGGCGTTCGTGGACTTGCCCCCCCACGCCAGGTCCCCGAACTGCATGCCCGCAAGCACGTCCCACAGCGCGGACGCCAAGAACACCGGAAGTTTCGCTAGGTTCTGCGGCGCCATAAAAAACGGGAGTGAAACAAAAACACAGTGCATTGTTGGTTCTGATGACAAAATGTAAGCTGTTGGTTTTGCAAAAAATTGAGTTGTTGGTTGACGAAAAAAAAAGCGCGCGCGCGAGGTTCTGTGAGATGCCGAAAGGAAACGGGGGAACGATGGAAACTACCGGCACATTGTTGGTTGAAACTCAACGTGGGTTGGTGGTTTTGACGAAAGGTGCATTTTTATTTTTCGGTTGAGAAAAAAACAAGAACGCGTGTTGATCGACAAAAAAGCGCGCTGGCTGACATACCCTGCGTTGCGTGACAGCGAGCGAGTTGTCAGCCGACGACAAAAAACGCACGTTGCTTGGCAAAAAAACAAAAAATGCACGTGTTGGGCGACAAAAACGCGGTTGTCGCAGAAACACCCATGATGGTCACCGTCGCGGTGGTGGCAGCGGCGGTGGCGGCGGCGGCGGCGCCAAGGGGTGGCGGTGGCGTCGGTTGGCCATGTCAACCCCCGAGGGGGGTCGGCGGAGGGCGGTTTCGCCGGGTGGGGGGGCATGGTTACAACTTGGACGTGGCGACGACGGACCAAGCAACAATAGCGACGGACGCTGTGTAGATGGCTACCACCATCGGTGAGGGCGGGGCAACGAGCACGCCAAAACTACAGCAGGATTTTGTGATAACGGGTGTCTTGGGCTGTGTAAATGGTACTGGTATGTTTCCTGTTGTACCCCCCCTCGGTAGCAATACGGCCATGCATGATATCGAGCACCCTCCCCCCCGCCCCCCCCGGTAGCTCTACAGTGCTGTTCCCTTTATTTCTGCCGCATGTTGAAGTTAGCAAAATGAGTGTCATGGCGCGTCGGGCACGCAACATGGGCCTCGTGACACCACGGATGGACAGCTGCAATGCATAGCTACCGATAAGTATCTCCTTGTAGACATGTCCTGCGTCGTGCGGGCCGCTGAGCGGCGTTGAGTGGTTTTGATGGGCTGTAGAAATTGTTGCAGGCGTTTTCGTGAAGAGAGGTATACGTGAACCCGATCGCACGATTGCACATTGCGCCCGACCCAAGACGTTCCCGGGCACGAGATTCACAGACGAGGCTCAGAACCCCGCCGTGGTGCTCTGGAGGTGAAAGTTCTGCGGTGAACGCAAATATGTGCGTTTTTTCTCGAGGTATGCCACGATCGGGTCTCATCAACTGCACTGGTCAGGAGATGTCACATGCACTCGTCTATCCGCCAACAGGACTCTGTGACCGTCGTGCGGGGTAGCAGAAGTGCCAAGCAAGGCACAGCAGCCGTCTCCTCGCGCGATGGTCCACGGCCTGTCGAGAAGTTGGTAGTTCACCAAGGCCGGAATATGCCGTCATTGTGCTGTTTGATGCAGCGAGTGCGTGTTCCACACAATCTAACCGAGAGGAAGATCTGCCGAGATAGGAAAAAAAACGATCAGACTTGATCAAACTGCTCTTTTTTCGCGTCACCTGATGCTTGTTTCCGCGCCTCTCTAATCGCAACGCGCTATCAAACCACACTTCGATGGTCAGATTCACCCCTCCTCCGTCACCCTCGAGGCACCCACCCAAGCAACTCTACTCAAGATGATGCGCTCTGGGGCGAGATATCAGCCGCGAGGCCAGCACCTATACTTTGTAGCTGTGTGCCCGTCATGCCACCACACCGGGGGACACAACTTTTTGTTCTATAAAAGCTTCCGTGTTATACGAAAGGAACGGCACTGCCTATAGGTAGTAGGGCCAAACGCGATCGAACAAGGCTGTTGGGGTTGGGAATCACTTTCCCTTGACGGAGAAATACGGAGAAGCGTTTGTCTGCGAGCCAGTAGAGTGGGCCTCGCGACTCAACACAGCATCAGCAGCGAACTCCTTCAAGAACGCAGTAAAATAAAAGCGAACCATGTTTGTCGTCTATTTAATAGAGGATTTCTTAAGTGTACGAACGAAGGCAGCGGTATGGCAACAACATTGAATAACAACATAAACGACAACATCAATAACGACAACAAAAAACAGCACCACCAACACCACAAGCCACCTGCACCGCCAGCAACGCCAACACCCACGCCAACAAGAACACGCTACGAGTATGTGCGTGTATTCTTCACATTTAACCGTTCTTTCTACCCGTCGACATCCAGCACAACCAGTGTCCGTGCCGATTCTTCAATCCTAGAAGGACAATAATGATGTGTTGAAAACACTACGCCACAGAGATACTACATTGTTATGCAGTAAGCAGAGTAGACAATGCAATGCCATGTCATCATACTGGATACGACTGGCACGACATACTCTATGGGAGAGAGATAACAAAAGAAACAAACAAATAAACAAACAAACCAAGGAAAAACAAAACAAAACGAAACAAAACAAAGTAACAAAACGAAAGAGAAAAAGGAGTACGTACATACAAGCAAACCGCGACTGCGAAAAACGAAACCAAAAACCAAGCGGCGCGCGCGAGAGAGACAAACAACTGCACGCGTCCGCTCACCGCGCTGTTGACCGATATCTGGCTGGCCTTGAGGATGTGCATGTCTTTCTCCGCGTCGTGAAGCTGGTCCAGCATGAGCGACTGCACCACCACCGTGCCGTTACGGAGGGACTTGAACACAAGGGCGCCCGCACTGGGCACTTCCAGGTGGGACAGGAACGTCACTACGAGGGCCGACATCTGCGTGCGCCGTGCAACCAGTCCCGGCCATGAAGCAAAGAAGGGGACCAAGTATTAATCACGGGAAGGAAAAGAAAGTAAAAGGAAGGAACAACACGAAACAGCACACAACGAACGCCCCCAAGAAACGAGTAGGCCACCAAGGATTTCTCACGGAACGTACGGAGGCAAAGGAGAAGCGACGGACACAGCAACAAGCAACGAACAACAAACGGAAACAGAACAGGAAAAACACAAAACAGAACAACACAAAAAACAAAAACAAAAACAAAAACAAAAACGGAAAACGTTTCCAACATTAACGCCGATGTCGTGGGAGATAAATAAAATGCGGGGAGAAACAAAGCGCGACCGGGTAGGCGCCGGGACAACGTCAGTGCATGCATGGACGGACACACGGAGGTGGCAACGGCGCGCTACGCAGGGCAGCCACGGGATGCCGCTCGGTCTCCAGCTTCTCAAATGCTTGGCCAGAGACACAGCAATAAAAAGAGCTCAAGTCGGGATAGCATGAGATTTCAGGGTCGCCAGTGGGGGGGTGGGGGGGAGGGAGGGCGTACTCATTTGTTGTTTGCTGTAGTCATTTTACCATTGACCACGCCTCCTTTTCGAGACGGTTGGGGTGGGGGGTATGACTCGCCGTACAACGTCTTCCGGTAAGCGCGGTCGAATTCCAGCCAAGCAAAAGGGTCGCCAGTCGGGGGGGGGGGGGGGTTACTCAGTTGTTGCTTGTCGTAGTCATTTGACCATTGACCATCCCTTACGTGACGGTGGGGGGGGGGGGGGGGGGGGGGGGGGCATGACTCGCCGTACAACGTTTTCCAGCAAGCGCGGCCGAATTCCAGTCAAGCAAACCGGCACGCACTCACTTCACCCGCGGCGTTAGCGGCGAAAACGCCCGGGCACATGGGCAAAAACAGAAGACGCACAGCCATGTACACCCCCCCCACCGTCCGCGCTCCGTGGATAAACCCTCGATGACCTACTCGACTACATGCACTCCCGCAAATGCGCGAAATGACACGACCTCGATCTCCCTGGCACGTGGTAAAGTGATTCTGGTCCGGGTTCCTGTCTTTGTGCAATCGCGGTGCTACTCCACCGCCGCGGATCGAAAGCGGTAGAACTCTGGCGAAAGAGAGAGCCTCTGCCCCTAAGGCCGTGGTGGGGAGGGCAAAACAAACACGGCGCTTGGCGGGCGACGTACCTTGAGCAGCGCCAAGCCTATCTCGGGCACTGTGGCCGAAAAGGGGTACATCGCCGGGAACTGCTGAGCGTCGTCCGCTTCCTCCTCTTCCTCCACGCCGAAGTAGAACGAGTCGTCGATCACCTTTTTGGGGGCGGAGTATTTCGGCGGAGGTGGCGATCAAGTCTTGTAGCGTAACGGCCGCTGTTCATACATGTGTGTGTGTCCGAGGTTACCGAGGGTCTCGTTATGCCCATGTCAACATTTTAATCCAACGTCATGTGCGATGACTCCCCAGTAGGAACGACGGCTGACGAAACAGGATGCTTTGTTTTTTATGTGTTTTTATTCTTGGTTGCTGCAAGGCGACCTCTCGTTCATGTTTCTTTACTCCGCGCCACACATTGTTTCACGATCAGCACAACAGTCACCTCTTTGCTCTTCATTCACCTCTACGCTCTTCCACGATCACAGACATCACCACCATGACCATCGCCTGCACCGGTGACAATAATCACCACCAGCACAGCACCGATGACAATAATCACCACGACAACCTGTATCATCACCATAACCTCCATCACAATCAACCGCACCCACCTCTGCTGTAGACACTGCAGTCACCACCCCCACTACTACCAACACCGCCAGCACTCAATAATATTCCACGTCACTATCATAATCGCCCCCATCGCCATCGCCTTCCCACCTACCCCTCGCGGTACCATCATCATCACCACCACCACCGATCAACACCAACTGGTCACCATGCTTCACTTACATCCATAAACCTAGAAGGCTCTTCGCTTCCTGGAGCAGATGCAGCTTTGTCCGCCTTGTCAAGCCCCATTGGTGTGATCAGAGTGTCGAATTCGTCCCGTGTCTGTGAAAAATAACACACACACAACACACAACAAGAAAAACAGACGAAGAGAAAACCCACATGAGCGAAAAACGAAAAAACACAGACAAAAAAAAAACGGAGGCGCAAAAACTAGACGCGTTCACCATGCACGGAAAACAAAAACGACCGCGCCCTAAAAACGAGCATTAAAAACTCAGTCGGCCAACATCAACACCAACGACAATGACAATTGTCAATGTCTGAATGCGCAAACACAAGCGACGGTGTCGCATAAAGGCCCACGCCAACGCTCTCGCGTCAAAACCGTGCGTGCACACAAGAGCGTGAGAGAGAGAGAAGCAATCTCAGTTCTCGCGAAAACCCACACCCACATAATGAGCGCCGCGTTCGTATCGTACGACACACGCAAAAAAACAAAGTGACTAAAGTCAGTGCAGTGCATTCGCCGCTTCTAGTCCTGAAGCAACAGTAGTAACCCTCCACCTGTCCGACAGATCATCTAGATCATCTACACATAGACCACATAGATCTATAAGATCTACAGATATAAAATCTAGATCAGATAGAACATCCACAGATGGATCTAGATAACTTAGACCATCTACAGATAAAAAATCATATAGATCATACAGATCATCTACAAATAGATCATATAGATCATCTACAAATAGATCATATAGATCATCTACAGATAGATCATATAGATCATATAGATCGTCTACATAGAGACCATTTAGATCCTATAGATCATCTACAGACATCTCATTTAGATCCCAACCTACTGTTGTGAGACGCTGTGCAGGATCTGCCCTATACACGCTCAACCCAGGAAATAAGTGCTGCATCGTGCAGGTTATACGGCTCCCACCCGGCAACATGAGCTAGATCATACAGATCATACAGATCATACAGATCAAGAACCCGTCTTCCCTGAAGGGTCTAGATCATGAACTGGGAATGATCTGTACATGATCTGTCCGAGGTGTGCAAACTTCTTCAGCCATGCCGCTACAGTGCGGTAGAGCCATGCTAGAGTGCGGTAGAGCTATGCTACTACAGCGCGGTAGAGACATGCTACTACTGCAGTAGTGCGGTAGAGTCATGCCACCACAGCGCGGTGGAGCCATGCTACTACAGTGCGGCAGAGCCATTCTATATACTACAGTGCGGCAAAACCATGCCACCACAGTGCGGTAGAGCGATGCTACTGCAGGGCGGTAGACACATCCCACTACGTACAGCGCGGTACGTGGAGCTGGGGTACTTTTGGGTCCAGCACAATCTCAGCGACGGGGGGCTCTTCAAACCGAAAGGACCAGCTACCCATTTGCTTTGCAACTCCCATAACTAGACCTGCGAGCCGGTAGGATCTCACGACTAACAACTACCAGGTAATCGGCAAGTGCCGTCAGCCAACTAACAGCCAACTTTTGTCGGCAAGTCGGCTGGCACATAAAAACGACAACAACAACCACAAACACCAACACTTTTCCATCTGCCCCCGCGTGGGTTACGCCTGCATCCCCCTCCCCCTTAGCGGCCCCTCGTTCTTCGAACACACCTGAATCTCGAGCGGCTGGTACGTCTCCGACTGCACGATGCGCTGGCAGTCCCTCTCGAACTGGAGGAGGACAAGCTTTCTGAAGGGGTCCTCGAGAGCCCTAACGAGGTTCATCAGGACGTGGGTGTCCATTTTTAGGTCATGCATCATCGACACCAAGGCCAGCACCGTCTCCTTCACCTGCCCTCGCACCGCGCCGCCACCACCACCACAACACCCACGAAAAATATCAGCGTCAGCATCAGGACCAACATCAACACCAACATCAGCGGCGGCGTATCAACTAATTGAAGCTACAGTAGCTATCGTACGTTCGCCATCTGGTAGCCCATCGGTTTACCGCCATGGACATGCGAATATACAGTCGTCTGATGATTCGCCCCTCCAAACACCCACACCTCTTTGCGATCCAACAAATATTTTTCTTGTATACTGAGTAGCAGGTACCGAATATGTACGTGCGTTAGAATGATCGGTCGGAGTAGCTCGAGTCGGTAGAGCGCAAGAATCTTGTGGTCGAGGGCTCGAGCCCCTCGTGCGCTGCTTCTCTTTTCGTTTCCAGGGATACTCATAATTTACCGTACGAGCTCAATCAAGATCAGCAACGGCAACATGAAAAATTGTCAACAATCAATCAAAAACGTTCGGCAAGACAAACAAAAGAGGTGACGAAAAAAAAAAAGAAGAGGCCAAGCACGATGCGCACGCAAGAGCGAAGCAACAACATAAAAAAAACGCGATCGGAAAGGTGGGCCCGAAAACTAAAAAAGTAAGTTGAGACATGCAACCTGGTGCGTATACCTACCATAGCGGAAGGGTCAACTACGAGAGCAACACAGACTACAGAACGCGCTGCTACAGCTATATAGCCGCACCGCCCCCCCCCCCCCCCCCCCCTCCCCCCACCAGCACAACCACTATTACTCCCGCCGGCGTCGCCCCCTCCTACCCCCCTCCCCCCTACGTCCCGGCATTGTAGGGATGCGAGGGTCTATGGTCATACGACTACGGCCATGCATGAGATCGAGTACATCTCTCCTATCGAGTACACCCCCCCCCCCCCCCCCTCCCTCCTCCCCCGTCTCCCCCTCTCCTGTTCCCCCCCGATGACCCTCTCCCCACCCTCCCCCGCCGCCTCGCTCGAATCGCGCGCCTCGCTATCCACACTTCATTTTTTATCTGCCTCTCGTGCCCTTCAGCATGCGTGCAAGGGGCGCTGTCCCAGTCCCACCTGCAAGAAGTGCCCCGGGCGGCTGAGCCGTGTCATGTGCTCTTGAATGAGGCCGCTCAGGCTCAGCTGGGCCTGCATCCAGGACTCCTCCAGCTGCGCGGGGGTGAGCAATCCTTCTCGGTGGTCCACCTGGGTCGTTACACGGCGGTTGCGGATAGGATGGCCGACATGGCAAACACGGCGAGCACGGCGGTGCATCGAGATACACGTCAGCGGCGTCACGAAATACGCAAAAAAAGCAGAACACGGCAATCGAAAAAAAAGCTACATTAAAACGGTAAAGCAAAGGCAAAGAGCAAAATGCAAAGGCAGAAAGGGAAAAACAAAAAGCGCAGGCATAGAGAAAAGAAGGCAAACGCAGAAGGCACAGGCAAACAAGCAAACGCAAAGGCGATGTCAACGGTGAAACACGCAAGAGTCATACGTAAAAACGCATACAGGTCGCATCCCATCCCACCCCATCACACCTCGTCTTATCCCATCCCCTCCCGGCGCCCCCCCCCCCATCCCATCCCATCCCATCCCATCCCATTCCATCCCATCTCCTCCCATCCCATCCCATCCCATCCCGTCCCATCCCATCCCGTCCCGTCCCATCCCACATTATCCCATCCCATCCCATCCCATCCCATCCCATCCCGTCCCATTCCATCCCATCCTCTCCCGTCCCATCCCATCCCATCCCATCCCATCCCATCCCATCCCATCCCCTCCCGTCCCATCCTGTCCCGTCCCGTCCCGTCTCACACTATCCCATCCCATTCCATCCCATCCCATTCTATCCTATCCCATCCCATCCCATCCCATCCCATCCCATCCCATCCCATCCCATCCCATCCCATCCCATCCCATCCCATCCCATCCCATCCCATCCCATCCCAATCCATCCCTTCCCATCCCATGACAATCTCCACCGCAGCATTGTATCTCCATCGCGAGCGCAAAACAAAAAACAAAACTCGAACGCGGAGCGGCGGAAGCAGCCGATCAGCGGAGCCGGACGCACCGACACCGGCGCACACTCACACCTTCAACGGGAGGGACCGGGTCGTAATAAAACCGGGATCAACGTAGAGAGGGGGTGGTGGAGAGTGAAGGGAGGGGGGGGGGGGGGGGGGGGCGTACTCATGAGTTGCTTGCCTTAAGTCATTTGACCATTGACCACACACCCCTTTCGAGACGGAGCACCCGTTCCTACTCCTAATAGAGACACACACACCTCCAACAGCCTGGTGTTCAATGCGTTGTTTCCATACACTACATATATTGTTTTCGCTAGCTTTATCTCCTTCCTGTTTCGCCGCCTATGGCCACCATCTATCTCCTAAGGATAGCGATTGTTTTCACTCTACTATCTAGTGTAACCAAACTTCTCCATAAGTCACATTTTTCTATTCTGCTCATCTCTCAACACATCCCGTTCCTTCTTGCGCATTCACCTTCTCCCACCATGCGACTTCTAATCTCTATTGCTTTGGGTGAGGGAGGGATATCGGGTTATGTTTCTCATTGCTGAAACAATATCCACGTACGCGCATGTATCCTCTTGTCGGGACCTCGGTCACACGACGCGTGAAAAGGGCTTGACCCCCCGCCAACACCTCACGCTTCGCTTCGCGCTTGGTGCAAGTAATCAATGTCTACCTGGTCGGTGAAAACCCGACGTGCTCCGTACCCGCATTGTAGGGATGCGAGGGTCAATGGTCAGACGACTACGGTCATGCATGATAACGAGTACACCATCCCCCCAGAGGGAGAGAGAGCGGGGAGGGGGAGGGGGTGTACTCGGCACTATGCATGGCCGTAGTCGTATGGCTATACACCCTCGCATCCCCACAATGCGGGGGCGGAGCACGTCGGGTTTTCACCGATCAGGCAGACATTGCTTGCACAGGGGGGGGGGAGGGAGGTATCGGGTTCTGCGTACTATTACTTACCCTTCTGGACAGAAATGTTAGGACCGTTTGGTTTCCATAGTAAAAACCTAATGCTCCTTATATTTCCGGCCAGAGTGGTATATTTTATACCAGGTACCCAGTTACACCTTTTAGGGAAGGGTTACGCCGCACCTGTTGGAGCAGGGTTTGCTCGACGATAAAGAAACCGCCGACCCCGTTGGCCAGGGTGGGGAGGTATGTTAAAAACGCCTCCGTGTCGAGGTTGTCGATATCTCTGCTCGAGCGCACCGCAAAGCCCGAAACATTCCGACGAGGAAAAAAGGATGGAAATGACGATGTGGGAAAATAGGTAACGATGGACGGACGGACGGACGGACGGACGGATGGTCGGACAGACGGACAGACAGACAGACAGACGGACGGATGGTCGGACAGACGGACAGACAGACAGACAGACAGAAAGACAGACAGACAGACAGACAGACAGACAGACAGACAGACAGACAGACAGACAGACAGACAGACAGACAGACAGACAGACAGACAGACAGACAGACAGACAGACAGACAGACAGACAGACAGACAGACAGACAGACAGACAGACAGACAGACAGACGGACAGACACACAGACAGACGGGCCGACGGATGCGGACAGACGAAAGAGAGAGTATAAAAAAGGATATAATAAAAAAATCAGATGATACGATAAATGAACCGAGAAAGCTTCAAACGTCGAACACAAACGAGAAAAAGTAAGCCAAAGGGAACAGAGACACAGTAAAAGCGGGTGTAATTAGAGGCAATTAAAAGAGATAAAAGGGAGACAATTTGAAGGAGACAGTCGTAGTATCAGTAGTAGTAGTAGTAGTAGTAGTAGTAGTAGTAGTAGTAGTAGTAGTAGTAGTAGTAGTAGTAGTAGTAGTAGTATCAGTAGTAGTAGTAGTAGTAGTAGTAGTAGTAGTAGTAGTAGTAGTAGTAGTAGTAGTAGTAGTAGAAGTAAGTAGTAGTAGTAGTAGTAGTAGTAGTAGTAGTAGTAGTAGTAGTAGTAGTAGTAGTAGTGGTGGTATTAGCAATAGAAACACTGTAGTAGTAGCAGCAGTAGCAATAGTAGCAGTAGTGGTACTTGAAATAAAAAAATTGTCTCCAACAAAAAACGGTGCAAATGGGGAAAAGCGTGGTGTAGGCCTTAACCCCTTCGTAGCTGCATACCGGTACCTGGTGTGTACCAATCTGACGCGTAATATAATCAACATTTGATGCGCACACAAGAGTCCAAACACGGTACTATATTCCCGGCCAGAGTGGTGCTACAACAGTAGGTAAACATGCCTGGAGCTACGTAGAGGTTGCACTCTTTTTTTTTTTTGCAGCGGAAAACCTAGGTCAATCTCTTATAAGCCGTGCTACGGTATAGGGACAAAACAAGGGGTCGCCCTTCTGAGGCAAAAGCATCGATCACTGACGGAGGGGGAACCCCACGACTCTCAAACTAACCCGACATCGTTGGGACCTCGCTAGATACCTATACACCACTGTGTGCCGAAAACACGAGACACGTTTGTACACAAATCAATCAGCGTAAGCAGTCCCTCAAGTTCGGGACACGGGTGGTGCGCACGTACGTACGCGCATGGGAATGTCCATCGCGCCCATATAGCCTCGAGCTTTTCCACACCCCGCCGCACAGACAATCGATTCTACTGCGGGTCTTCCGGGACAGACCAGAGTTCCCTGTCTGTTCGATATAGCTCTCGTGTTTCCTGGTGAGACCCGTAGAATCGGCACGATTCAGCACGTGTTTCCTGGGTTGGACCTGTCTACACGGGATCGTTTTCTGAGGTTGGATTCATCTGTGCTGTGCAGATCCTGCGCAACCTCTCATGACGGCAGGTGAGAAACTAAATCATCTGGATGATCAACAGGTCATGATCTATCTGATCTGTGCGGGGTCTCAAGTTTTCTCGTAAGTCAGTTTTTGGGTTGCTGGGATAATTGAGGTACATATAGAGTTCTTCGAAGTGAGGGGCCTCAGAAGGCACAAAAGAACGTGCTATTAATACTAGCGTGCCCCTACCGTTTGTCGTAGCACCAAATTTTCCTTCGTTTTGTTCCTTTTTTGCGCGTCTCCTCGTTCTTGTTTTTGTCAAGCAGGAAAAAAAGGGGCAGAAAAAAAAGGGCGAGCGCACGCACGCACGCACGCACGCACGCATGCACGACGATTCAGTCTCAGCCAAGCAGACAGAACCTTGTAGTGGTATCTCATCATACACATCATACCTGGTGATCATCGAGCGCATCTCCGACATGGGTCTCCGGCATTCGAGATACCACGCCTTAAAGTCGCTCAGCATGCCTAGCCGAGCAAAAATGTGAAGCGCTCGGTGGACGGGGTGCAGGTGGTCGCTCAATCGATCCAAAGCTTTCTCCTGTGGGGGGCAGGCGGGAAGGAGGCCGGGGGGGGGGGGGGGGGTTAACTCTTAAAAAAAAGCACACACATTTTCGGCGGTCGGTTAATGGTGCAGGGTAAAGAACCTTTACTCCGCACAAGTGGAACATTCGTATCACGTAGTGTGTATGTGGCAACGCACCCAAGGGGTAGTTACATTATAGACCCATTGCTGTCTCTGGAAGTGGCCACATCAGGAAACAGATCAATTAATTTGACGCTGTCCTCAACATATATTGAAAGTCCACCTAACAACCGGTTCTTAGTACGAAGCAGCTCACCCTTCAAGCGACTCGCCAACACACCTGATGGCGCTTCAAGTTCGGTGCAAGCAACGTTTACCTGGTCGGCGAAAACCGGACGTGCTCCGTGCCGGCATTGTAGGCATGGAAGGGTCTATCGCCATACGACTACGGTGACAGAAGTATCCCCCCCCCCCCCCCCCGACACCCATCCCTGAACCAGTAACCCTCTCCCCCTGAAGCATCGCTCCCCTCCGCCCCTCCTTGGACCATTTACCGTCACTCCGCCCGCTTCCCTCCGTGAACACTCGACCCTGCTTCTTATCGACCCCTTACTTGCATCATTAGAGATGAGGTAAGAGGGGGAATGTGCCATGGGGAAGTTTGGTACACTAGACATCAACAGAAGCGGGAACACGATCGCTATCCTAGGAGATTGATGGAGGCCACAGGAGGCCAAACAGGAAGGGGGATAAGAGTAGTAAAAAGTTTATATGTAACACAGGGAAACAACGTAATGAGTGCCCCAACTGCTGAAGGTGTCTCGGTTAGGAGTAGGAACGGTGCTCCGTCTCGAAAGGGATGCGTGGTCAACGGTCAAATGACAAAGTCGAGCAACAAACGAGTATCCCTAAACCATGAACCCCTCCTCACCCTTCACGCGACTCGCCGAACACCTCACGGCGCTTCGCGCTTGGTGCACGCAATGTCTGACTGGTCGGTGGAAACCAGGCGTGCTTCGTCCCGGCATCTTAGGAATGCAAGGACCTATGGTCATACGAGCGCGGCCAAGCATGATATCGAGTACCACCCCTTCTCATTGGAAAATTCGAAGCCTCAAAATTACCTCCGCTTCTTTATCCTCCGGCCGGCCCCGCAGCAGCTCGGGGACGCAGTCCTCCAGCTCGTCATCGTCCAGGGTCAGGCCGCACCCCAGCAGGTCTCCCAGGCGGAGCAGGAAGCGGACGCTGTGAGTCACCATCGCCTGGCTGCGGGTGCCGCCCCCATCGCCCTCCAGCCCGGCCCCGCTTTCTGTCGACGCGCCCTGGATCTTGGTGTACCGTCGCATCGCGGCCCCGCCCATCTTGTAAGACACCTCTCGGATGTCCACTAGCCACTGGGACATCTGTTTTGGGGGGTGGGGTTGGGGGGGGGGGGGGGGGGGGGGCGGCGGTTGTCATCGATATGATACATGGCCGTAATCGTACGGGTGGGGAGGGGGGGGGGGGGGGGGGCGGGTTGTACTCGATATCATGCACGGCCGTAGTGGTATGATCATAGACCCTCGCATCCCCACAATGCCGGGACGGGAGCACGTCAGGTTTTCACGTACGGGTGGGGGGGGGGGGGGGGGGGGGGGTTAACAGGGGCTAACAGGGTGGGGGTGGGGATGGGCACTAACCAACCAAATAACAAACCAACCGACCGATCAATCAACCAACTGAACGACCGACCGACCGACCAACTGACCGACAGACCAACCAAACAACCGACCAGTCAACCCACCGACCAGCCAACCAACCAACCGACAAATCAACCAACCAACCACTCGATCGACGAGACGAGACGAGACGAGACGAGACGAGACCCCGCACCTCCTCCTTGGTGGCCTTGTTGATCATCTCCGTCAGCGACGGCATCCACCTCCTCAGCTGCGAGGAAAACTTGGCGCTGTCCATGGCGTCGAGGCGCTGGTTGATCTGGTCCACCGTATTCAGGGCCGAGTAGTACCGCTCCTCGTGGATGTGCACGAACGCGTCCATGACCATGTTCACTACGCCGTCGCACTGGGCCACCACACAGAGTCAAGGCGGGGGAGCAGGGAGGGGGGGGGGGGGGGGGGGGGGGAGGGGAGGGGGGGGTACTCTCGATATCATGCATGACTGTAGTCGTATGACCACAGGGAGGGTGGGGTGGGGGTACCCATTATTGTGCATGGAATTAGTCATATACGATCACAAAGACCCTCGCATCCCTACAATGCCGGCACGGAGCACGTACGGTTTTCACCGACCAGTGGGAGGGGAGGGGGGGGGGGGGGGGGGTAACAACCCAGGCAATAGTTGTGGGTGCTGTTTGTTTTTGGTTTGCCGTGAAGTTGCTCGGCTCATGGCTGCACGTGTCGAAAAAAAATCTGCTTTAAATAAACTTCCTGATCGGTCAAAGACAGATGAAAAAGCAAGCCAAGAACCGCAGGTGGGGGGGGAAGGAGAAGGGCCACCTGCTGTGTCCCCCCGGATCTGAGTTACGACTTACTGTACGTTACAGAACATGTATCTCTTCTAGGATTGGAGAATCGGCACGGACCCTGGTTGTGCTGGATGTCGACGGGTAGAAAGAACGGTTTGATGTGAAGAACACACACACACATGCAGGAGGGAGAGAAAAAAAAAGGGCGAAGATACGTAATAATAAACGGGAAGAGATAAAAAAAATCGACGGGGTTTCCTCAGCATCATCATACAACAACAACAACAACAACAACAACAACAAAAAACATCGTCATCGCGCCAATCAGCGCAGATCCTTTTCAGCTGGACCACACAGGTGAGCACGACCGCCGTGCCGAGCCAAACCCATGCGACGGCACATACACAATAGACGTAAGAGAGCTCGTACAGTACGTAAACGGCGCGAAATGAAGTCGCAAGACAATCACAAAAAAAGGGCCGCAACAATACGGGAAATGTTTTATGGGGAAAATGCCCCCCCCTCCCCCCCCCCCCCCCCCCCCCTGCGCCCACACCCCCCCTACTATATATAGGTTGGGTTGACGTCTGTTGGCAACGACACCGTAAAACATGCCGCTCACTATACCAGGTAACAAACATGAGGAGCTGGTTGGCCAAGCAGGTGAATCCGAAAGGCCCTACGAAGCCAATCAGTAAGCTGCTCTGTTTGCTATTAACCAAAGTAACACAACAAGAAAAATTACCCGGCAGTAAATACCGGCATATACTTCGCGTTTAGAACTGCAGCCTCATTTTGGGGACGACCTACTCAAATTTCAAGTAGTTTGTCCCCAAAACAGGACTGCGGTCCTAAAAGGGATGCTGTACCTGCCGAATAACCTGCGAGGCCGCCTCGATGTTCCTGGTGGCATGCCTCTGCTGCAAGAGCTCCTGGGCCGTCGTCAACGCCGATCCTCCCGTCGCCTGCACCCTACTATCTAGGTCCACAACCTGCGGAGCCGGGAACAAACACACGACCGTTTCGCAGCAGAGGTTCGGCGTGTCACGTTTCGCCGCTCTCGCCGATTCGTCGACAATTCCATAAAAAGCGCCGTCAATTTTTCAGAATAACCAAAAAGAGACCACGTCGGCAGCGCTCTCTTTCGTTGGTGAGCCACTGGCCACGAAATCTATCATAGTTTTCTGTTATAGTAGTAGCTCAAGACCCAGCAGTAGCGTGATTATAGCCTAGATGCACGCGAAGTACGGCGGCAGTATATAGCTCTATATCGCAGAAGAAAAGGCTATACGTAGAGGAGGGGGGTGTACTCGATAGGAGAGATGTACTCGATCTCATGCATGGCCGTAGTCGTGTGACCATAGACCCTTGCATCCCTACAATGCCGGGACGGAGCGTAGAGGGGGGGGGGTAAAAACCTATGGCTCAAGTATACAGTTAAGAGTTTCTAAATAATGCAGATGAAGAAGTTTCCGGGGTATTCTCCATAAAAAGCGGGAAAACTAAACAGGCGCCCGCTTGGCTCTCCTTGTGATCCCACCCGGGTGTGATCCCATTCGACACCCTGCTCCAACCCACAAGGCAGAAATATAAAAAGCCCTCTACAGGAGCCGCCGGAGGCCGTGAGCGCGAAGCGCGAACCGTAAAACGGTCATAAATCGTCGAACGGTAAAAAATGGTCGAATGCAAAAAAGTATAAACCGTCGCAGCCCGGGCATTGAAGCCAGCATCAAAATCATGGTGATGGGCACCGTAGACCGCGGAGGAGCTATATAACCCCCCACCCCCTCACATCTCCAGGTTTTTTTAGGTTGTATTCATAATCGGAGCACGTGTGCGTGCAAGCATATACAGTGCAGAGAAATATTCCTGGAAAATTATCTCGGGCTCCATAGTTGTGGACTCGGCTCCAAGCAGAAGCTCTAGACTATCCTATTGGAGGTAGATCAGGTCTGCAGCGGGAGGACGTAACGCTCCAGCAGCACAGGTACCTCTGCAGCACAAGCAAGCAGCTCTACAGGACCAGGTACCTTAGCGGCAACAGAGACGATTCCGCGTTTTGAACGACCACGGCTTCGTGTGGCTGCACCTGGGCACGGTCCTGGAGCTTACCTGCTCAAAGATAGCCCGACATTTTATGTCGTGCTGAGCGGCGTCTAGCGGTACATGCTTCACTCGCGCAGGGGCACACCTGGTACTACTTTTTCGCTTACAACTCAAGCACCGGACGGCTGAAAGTGCGCCGAGTTTGCGAACTTCCAGCTTGGCATCGTCCAGCTTGGCAACGATCTATCTCCCTCTACATTTTGCCCCACCCCCTTCTTTTCCTTCCGTGTCACCCTCAGCATACAGGCTTTCCTCCCTCCCCGCCTACCTGCCCCTCCCTTCCCCGTCCTTCCCCGTCCTTCCCCGCTCCTCCCTCTCCCTTTCCCTTCCCTCCGTCCGTCCGTATCTCTCGCTTCTCCTGCCCCCCCCCCCCCCCCCCGCCTCCCCCCCCCTCTCCAAAGCAATTGACCGCATTCGAACTCGCCTGATCTCGGAGGCTGACCATGTCAACTTTCATCTTCATTAGGTCCTCGACGCTGTCGATGAACTCCGAGTAGTGCCTGTGGCACACGCGTGAGATCTCGCTGCTCTTTTTCGCCTCGAAGTCCTTCAGCGCGCCCTGCCACGAGTTGAGGAATCGGCCGTCGGTTTGGTCGTTTGTCGTCGGTACATAGGTCAGTACGTCGGTACATTGTCCGCCGAGAATCGGTTAAAAAAAAAATCCGCCGGGAGCGAGAGAAAGAGCCTGGGCAACGCCTAGCTGGGGAAACAGTAGCGTATTGATACCACAATACCTCGTATTGGAAACCACAATACTTCGTGTTGATACGACATACATTGCCAGGGTACTGTATAAGAGCTACTGTTGTTCTCTGTATCTCTGCCGATAGGAGATGATACAATAATACGCTCAACTCTGGTAGTGTAGCTCTATGGGTGTGGACAATCGCTGCCTCCAGCTGTATTTGCGTCCACAGTACAGCTCCATGATACGATGTGGCCTTCCGCTGCCTACGCCATGTTGCGTGTTTCCATGATAAACATACATTGATGAAACACTGTGGGTATTCGAACTGCGAGGCGAGAAGAAACGGCAGAACACAACAACAATAAAATCACGCATTGCATAATCCCTCGGCCAAGCAGACGGATCGGTGTCTTGCCCTGGTCACATAATCTCGTGCGGTGTCCCATACACGGCAAATGCGCTCATTCCCACAGCGAGGCGAGAACTTCGGCGGTCTGTCTCTTCCCCCCTCTCCCCCTCCCCCCCCCCCCCCACTCCCTCCTCCTCTTCCTCCCCTTCCCCCCCCCCTCCCCCTCCACCTCCTCCTCCCGTCTCCCTCCTTCTTCCTCCTCATCCTCCTCCCCCCCTCTCCTCCTCCTCCTCGTGCCCAACCTCTTCCTCCTCCTGCGAAACACACCACCACCTACCTGCAGATCCGAGCGCCAGCCTCGCTCCAATGCGGTGCGGAGCACCGTCGTCACATCCGCAGCGGGTCCCTGGCACAGCTCCTGCACGAGCGAGTCTACCGCCTGCCAAGACAATGGGTGCAGCAGCGGCGGCGGCGGCGGCGGCGGCAGCGGCGACAACGCAGAGGCGGCGGGATGGTCAAAAGGGGACTGCACGGCCCGTCTAAGGGGAGCGTCAGACAGGGGACAAAAAAAGGGGCTTCTCGGAAGCCAGAAAACCCCACGAACGAAACGATGACGAGCTTTATTTTTGGAGAGTTTTCGCGGGGGGGAGAGGGAGAGAGAGGGGGAGGGAGAGAGAGAGGTCGCAGTTGAGGTGTACGGGAGATCACACTGACGTTTTTTCTTCCAAACATCTATTGTGTCAATACTACACGCTGCCTATTAATAGCTACCCTGGTACTTATTAATACTAGGTCGGTACTTTCAGGCCGTTTTCTTTTTTTGACGTTTGCTGCAATTTCCAAAGAGACGCGTGACATGTGCGCGTAGACTGTAATTCCCTTGCCGTACACAAATGAGCCATACGTAACGGGGGGGGGGGGGGGGGGGGGGGTACGCTACGCTACGCAATGCGCCGCTTGGGTGCCTGCTGCACGAAAGAAGAGTAGTCGAAAGGGTTAGTCGATTTTTTGCTTTTGCTTCATGTCGAGCAACACTACTTAAAAAAAGCGATTACGTTTGCTTTGGTTGTCGATGTTGCCACAGCAGTAGTTCTGCAGCTATTGCGTCGTGCTTGCGTGCGTGCGCGATGGCTGCGCTTGGTGGCTACACCGAAGAAACAAAGCGAAGGTGGCCCAATCCAACAACGCGCGGCACAAATACGGAGAGGCCATTGCTCGCGCCTTCACAGTCGGAGAGCGGCGGCGGCTGCACCTTCTATAATACTGCTTGGGTAGGCCCTACAAACAGGCAGCCGCCAAAACCGAAGCAGACCGTCGCCTGAACTTTTCAGCCTTCCACCCTCTTCGGGGACGCCCGCCAAGCCCGAACTTTTATCTCCAGTTACGCACGTAGGTACCCCGGGCATTTACAGCGGTGCGTATGCGTATGGTACTGGCGCTGCCGGTATCGTCGTATAGCACTGGCACTGCGTACTACTGTTTCTGCAGTACGTATCGTTTTCTTTACGAGTCCTTTTTGAGTGTTCGGAGTACCTAGCGCCGAGCGATCGAACTGCCTCTTGCAAGCTGCAAAGCCGCTCGCGAAAAGGAGTGCCCCAAACCGCTTGAAATGGTTGCGCTTGCGCACGGTGGCAAGGCAAAATGAAGCGTTACTCGTA
Source organism: Nereocystis luetkeana (assembly GCA_031213475.1). Taxonomy (NCBI): domain Eukaryota; class Phaeophyceae; order Laminariales; family Laminariaceae; genus Nereocystis; species Nereocystis luetkeana. Next base: position 5,386,740 of record JARUPZ010000019.1, read on the forward strand.
TAGAGTTTGATACCAGACAGAAATACAGTACGAGGGCGGGGCACTATACCGACGTATAGGCCTACCGGCGAACGGTGCCTGGCCTGCGACAGCAGCAGTACTCGCAGTTGCTCCTCGTCTCTCTTTGTTGCTATATACTCGGAGGTTTTATTGCACACGGAACACCAGGTTACTTTATTCGAGATTGATCTTGATATTTGATATTTTGATAAAAGTACTGCTCTGCTTTCTTCTTTTTTCTCTTCTACGAGTACGCGTACTGCACACCGTCACTGCCTGCTGTAGCATCCCGAAAAGGCCTTCAATGCAGGTATTATATGCTCCGTAAGAAATCGAAAAGGCCATATAAAATATCACAACGAGAGTCTGTGGGGATTGCCTTTACGTACCCGACGGGACGCTGCTTCAACTGCTACTACTGCGATACAAGGCACCAGGTACTCGTTTGGTGCTATACAAGAAGCCGGCAGCAGTCCGTCAGTCCGTCCGCGACCACGATAGATCGATATATATACGAGCATGTATGTCCGAGTACACTGTACAGTATTAGAACAAGCTATACATGGAAATTGCGCTACGTAGAGACCAAAGGTACATCGTCGGTATTAAAAACAGCGACACCAAACATCCTTGGACAATGGGCGCGCAAACAGAATCATCCCGTGAGCCCGCGGACACGCCGGGCCTCAAAATCGCGTTTCAAATCGGAACCGGAGAAGAAGGCAACGGATAGGATGAGCATAAGTAACAGAAATACCTCTCGTTTTGCCCGGTCCTTCTTTCTGCTGATGCGGGTGTTGTCGACGGGTTTGCCGACCGTTCGGGAGCTGACGGCCCTTTCTACAGAGGGCGGCATCGGCTCTGCGGTCAAGGGAAGAGTCGATCAAGCGCCTCGTTGTCACGGCACCTTCCAGTCAAGCCGCCAGCTCGAGCACGAGCTCAGCGTAGCCGAGAAGGAACTTGGGCCTCACTCGATGGCTCTATCGCCCCCTACTCAAGAAAAGCCTTCCAAAGATATACAAAACAGGACCATATCGTCCCCTACTCGAGAAACGCCTTTGAAGTATTTATAAAACATTCTGAACTCGTTACGGCCAACCACGTTGTCTTGTTGTTGTACAACTTTGGACGCAGCTACAACAACAGCAGTAGCAACAACGTTCACCATCATGACGCACGTGGCGCAGGAAGGAAACCGCCGCGAGGGTGGCATGACTGTCGCAGAGATAAGCCAAAGCGTTTTAGGTAAGGTTCGGTAGTGCCAGCTGTGCGCAACTCGCGCAAAGATCGCACGCCCAAAATCCACCAATACCGTTGTTTGTGAAGTTGGATCACCACGAGAGTTGCACCGCACTGAATACCTGTTCTGTAGGGACCACCCGGCATATTGCAGGCAACAGATGCGGCACCGTGATACCATGGTCGTCTCGCAACCCGAGGGTTGTATACCGCAAACGTGCGACGGAAGTGCTCCCTCCCGCTTTTTGGGATCATGCACGCGGAGCCGTGAACGACGTGCGCATTCACTTACTACTATAGCACCTCGTCGGAAATCCGTATCATGGCGTACCACCTGTATCCTCTCCTCTCATCAGACGTGGAATCATGGTTCAAAAAGCACGCGGGAGACTGTCTGGACCACGCACAGGGGGCAAACGACGGAGGTATTATATTGTGAAGTATGGATGTTGTTGTTGTTGTTCTCACATTAACTCACAATACAATGCAGTCCGTGGTCGCAGGACAGGCTCGAATAACTCTGGAGTGGAAGAAATACCTCGGTAGTAAAACAGAGGCAAAAACAAAAAACAAGCATACGCACTCCACCACTGCGGACACCAGGGAAGCAAAAAGGAGACAAAAAAAAACAAAAAAAGAAGATGAAGCGAAGCAAACAAAAAAAAAATGGGTACCAAGCATACCAACGAAGTGCACATTTGCTGTTACGTATAAAAGCCCCCACGATAGATACGCAGATGCCGGAAACTGGATACTGGAGTACGTGTACCAGTATATGATACGTACGAAAATAGCCTTTTGGGTGGGAGGCGTTTCCGTCGAGCAGAATGGAATACGCACAGATACGTTGATGTGGCAGTATTGTACTTAAGCAGTACCATCGTGTTTTGTTGGGTGCTGGTACACTGTTAATAGAGAAGAACAAGGTTATGCCCATTGCGTGGCATGCGCACAACAACCAACACCAACCAGCAGTTTGGGACGGCACCAACCGTGCCACGCGTGTCGACTGCAGTATAGTAAGGTGAACGCTTGTGTTTCCAAAACTATACCGGCGATATTTTGTTCATCGTTTTCGGCGGGCAGACCGAGGTACTGTGGTGCGCACACAGACAAGCGTGAAGGTGTTTGATCGATTGCCCCCCCTATAGCTCAGTAGGTAACACCATCACATTCGACGTCGTCCAGGTCACGGGTTCGAACCTCACTTCGAACGTTTCTTTCATAGAAACACTCGCGCCTGCGCCCCTAAAAACACATCTCCCTGGTTCCCCAGGTGATGAAACGAAGCGGGTAGGTCAGCGTACAGACTCACGTATTCGGTTCCGACGCCCCAGAGATCCCGCCGTTCAGAGGGGGGGAGAGTGTTATAAGGATTAGCCTGGGCTGGGCAATCGATCGATCTTTTACCCCTATAGCTCAGTAGGCAACATCCTCGCACAAGCAAAACGGCAGCAACGGTTGGATCTTGACAATTTTTCGGTTTCGGCTTTTCTGTTATCGCTCGTCTCGTGTGCTGTATTTGCACAACTCTGCTGGCAAATCCCGGCAGGTTTGCAGGCGCTGGAAAAGGCGGTGGATGCCAGCATCCCCGAGGTTAGTGTCTATGGTACACTGCAGAAGCAGCGCGCTATACTGGAGTTTGTCTGTCGCTTCCTTCAGCAGCGGAAATGTCGTTCGTCGTCGTCGTTGCAAGCGAGGAGAGAGACAGGGGGGTTTTTGTTGTTAGTAACCTCATTGAGTCTTCCTCACCTTTCATACTTCGGACAGACCACCGATTCCCCCTTTCTGCTCTCGACCTTCCAGGGCAGATAGATCATCTACCCCTGATCTGTATGATCTAGTTCGTATTGCCGAGTGGGAGCCGTAAAACCTGCAAGATCTACCACTGCATGACAAGTTTCCTGGGTTGGGTCCGTACTACTGTTGTACGGCACACACAGGCTCCCGCACAACATCTCCTATCGGCACGTTAGGATCTACTGCAGATGGTCTAGAGCGTGGTCTGCCTGATGTACTTTTTTTTTGTTTTGAGGTTTACCCTTGGGCTGGGTGATCACCTTCACACTATTATTGCTGTGTGCATTTTCCATCTTCCTCGCTGCATACGAGCACGAGCCCTTCCTCCTGTGTGTCGGTGACACCGTACGAAGCACGTCGTGCAAATGTACCGTACGTGTATGTGTATATTGTGTCTACTATAGCCGCCGCTGGACAACTCCGCAAAACAAAAAACACAAGCGTCATCAGAGAGAGGCAGGCACTGTAGATGTATTCGCCTTTAATTTTTGGTTTGGTTTGCCTTCTTCGGTTTTCTTCTTCCTTCAGGGAATGTTTCTGAGTGATCAATGTTGAAGCTCGTGCTGCCTGCACTGCTGTGTCGGATGGCAAACACAACTGTAGCAATATGTGTACACTCTACTTCTAGGCAAGTACCGGCGTATTATAGGATGATAGAAATGTCAGCCTTTTGGCCGCGAGAAGAACACACAAGTTAGATAGACGGATAACCAGTTTCCGTGAGCCAAGTACTCTGGTACTACTTTGGTCGAAAAAATAAGGGTCGTTTATGTATCAGTATGAATACCCGAAGTTATTTATATTTCCGTCCAGAGCGGTATACGATAGTAGGCAGGGGGGTACCGGTGTATTCCAGGGTTGACAGAGTCAACACGATGAAAACAAAGTGTGGATATGGCAATGCTGTATACAGTAAGAGTACTACTGGCTGTAGTTTTGTTTTGCTCTCCACAACGCCTACGGTCACCAAGTTTTGAAGCATTCGATGCCACAGGGATAAGGAACGTTCATGAGTGAGGAATGTATGAAGCCCATGCTGCACGTTGTCGGATAATAAACACAATAATACATGGTGGGAAGAAGTAATACCTACGTGTAGTGTTAGCATAGTTTTGTGCACGAGAAAACAAAACACGTTTCACCTCGTGTGGCAGGAGTACCAAGAATTACTAACTATTGCGTTGCTATTGTTTCGTGCACGACAAACAAAAACGGTTTTCACCTCGCGTGGCAGGAGCTACGATCACTCATGTCGATCCAAAACGGACACCTTTGGTTCTCCGACAAACAGGCGCTGACCTGCAAGGTGCAGCTTTTGAGTTTCCTGTTATGGTACCCCCTGTTCCTGTTGTGGAGGCGTTTTGTGTGTGACTCAGACTGGCGTACCTTAGCACTTTGTTGACGGAGCAGCATACATTGACCGAGTACGCAGCAGGCGCCTCCGGCTGTCCCGCTTTCCCCAGCACCGCGCTCGAAAGAACAACAAGCAGCGTCTGCAGCTTTTTACACTTGTCACATTAGTACTATACACGCATGCTCGACGCGGTTTTGAATATCTTGTGACATGACGTAAAAAGAACACCGCTGTCCTTACTGCGCGAAATGGTGAGTTGAAACTTGAAACTTGGTATATGTCGAGCGCTGCTCCCCGCTCCTTTTACGTTGGATTTGTACCGTCGACGTTAGTGAACGTCAACATCGCGCATGGGAGACACGTGTGTTGACCGGGGCAACATCACTAGCTGAGCAATGTTGCTCCACACTTTCGACAGAGAACCCCAAATTGAAGTAGATAGAGGTTAAGCCGGAGGTGAGATACAGAACGGGGCAAGTCTTCGTGCATAGCTACGTGGCCCGTCTAGTTCTTGTCTCTCTTGGTTTTCTTTTTTTCAATGTGAATGTTTTTGAGTGATCAACGTTGAAGCTCATTCATGCAGCACATTGTCGGAGGGCAACCGTAATGCAAAATAAATACTATGAGGAGCTTATTTCAAAGACACTCTGCCTGCCGACGCGAGTGCTGTTCGATGCTATCCGATCCAAAAAAAACGAACACGGACGGACCGGGCCAACAAAGCACCGAAACGGTTAGATGTTTCGCAACACGATTCCTTCTAGTTGACTGACAGAGGCGGAGGTGGGTTTTATACTTATTCGTAACGTCTTTTTCCAGGATTTACTTTTTGTAGTTCTTGGAAGCGTCCATCATTCCCCCGATGGCCATACAAGCATTAAGGTAACATCTAGGGAACAGCGCGGCAACGCATATCGCTGTCGTGTTCTACACTTTTTTTTTCCTGACGCCTTCTCCCGGCCATGTTTAGCGGAGGGTCTACGTAGAGTACACGTTTCGTACACGGTGAAGGGAAAATATGCCCAAACGCCCAAAACAATTTGCGTTCATTGGCGCTTCCGGGGGACCCCCCACCAACCGGGGGGGGGGGGGGGGGGTGTACTCGATAGGAGAGATGTACTCGATCTCATGCACGGCCGAAGTCGTATGACCATAGAACCTCGCATCCCTACAATGCCGGGACGGAGCATGTCGGGTTTTCACCGACCAGGCAGCCATTGTTTGCACCAAGCGCGAAGCGCCGTGAGGTGTCCGGCGAGTCGCATGAAGGGTAAGCTACACCCTACTAAGAACCGCTTGTGAGGCGGACTTGCACATGGATGACACCCTCCATGAGTTAATTTATTTTTCGGTTAGCCACTTCCAGCGGTAGAATGGGAGCACTATGTAACTGGCTCTTGGATGTCTTACCTTGAACACTACGTGGTACGATCATTCGCTTTTGTGCGGAGTAAATATTATTTACCTCGCACAAATGATCAACTCGACGACCAGCTGTGGGCGGGGGTTGTATGCACCGTATGTGTTTTATGCGCTGTATGAGTTTCATGCGTCGTATTTGTGTTGGAGGAGGGCATTGGGCGTATTTTTCAACATCAACAGCAACATTGTTATGATTATGATGCCCTCGGCATCCCGTTCTCGTCCCGCTGTGTATGCATCTCTCCGCAGGCAATGGTCACCGAGGCATTAGAGATGGAGGGGAAGGTCCCCGGCTGGAGGCCGGGGCTCATACCGTTCGCCAAGGACGTTGATAACACCGTCTTGGTCAGTCGAAATTCATTTATATCTATCGTGGAGTTTGATTTGGGGCGCGTGTTCGTTAGTTGTTAGAACGAATGGATAACGCGACCCTCTATTAGGGCGGGGTCGGTTTATGCTCACCTCCAGACGCGTGATTTGGTTGTTACAAAGACAAGGACCGTTTGTATTGAATATTAGTATTAAAAAGTTCTTTATGTTTCGGGACAGAGTGTTACCTTTTTCATGAGGCTGAACTCACTCGACTTGAGGAGCTCTCCATGCCACCCAACGAACCGACCAAAAAACAAAAACATCGCGATATGAACATTCCCTTCGCCTAGGTGTACATGCTTCATCGTATGAAACATGGATACAACCCCAACGATATTATAGGGTTGTTCCTTGTTACTGTACTGAAAAACCGCCCGCGGGTCGATCAAAGCCTGTTTCAGCCAAAAAAAAAACGTACGCACCTCTATTGTACCACGGTTGTCATCAGTGTCTGCCTTCACTGCCTTCCGCTCTGCTTGAGCAACGAACAAGCGCGAACAAAAATAACAGATTATCGATCCCCACTTGACGCATGATCTATTACGGGAGACCATAGTGAACAGGACCTGCGGTACTCACAAAACCTACATATTTCCCTATTTTTACTAACAATATTTGGTCCTATTTACTGTGGTCCCACGTAGTGGATCCTCGCAGGGCAGATACATCTGTTCATCATCTGTATGGCCATAGCTCACGTTGTCGGGGGGAAGCCATAAAAGCTAGGTGGTCCACGACATGTTTCCTGGGTTTGATCTGTACTGTACAGATCGTGGCACCCAGTAATGGCAGGCCACGAACTACTGCGGGGGACTATAGATTCACCTATTTTTACTGAAAATATTTGGTCCTATTTACTATGGTCCCCCGCAATGGATGATCTAGATCGTGCTCTGTCCGAGGTGTTTAAAAACAAAAGAAGGTTCCTACAACCGCTTGTACGAGGTATACTGTTTTGAGGAACTTGTTTAGAACTCGGGTTCGGGCTCATACCGCTGAAGATTTGAGCAAGAATTCGTCTATGGCGGCGTGGACTCATCAAGGTGCCCGCCAACGAACTGCATGTCTACGCCATTAAGTGCGTATCTACGGGCGACGATTATTATAGTCGCTTGGCTCGCCCTCGTGTCATGCTTGGTATAACGCACAAGGGACGAGGACACGCGGTTACATTTTCTTAGGGGACTACGCGAAAAAAAAAGGTCATTTTCCAGAGGGAACATAACCAATATCGTCTCCCTCCATTGCCAAAACTAAATACTTCACACCAGCTCATTCATGTCAACAATTAAATAATTTCACCCAATCCCCCCTTCCGACGGAACGTTGTATTCATGGAGGACGCAGATATAATTGTCACGACGAGTAGACCTTGACGCGCTGTTAGCTCCTCGACGAGAGAGGGGATACCACAACGTCGCACCAAGACCAAGTTGGTTCGGCGAGCTGCAGGCCCTCCTGGCAACATATCCATATACTCATCGAGGGGCCACACAGATATTTCATGTTTCTGCACCTTCCAAAACTATTGTACCTCGTACCGGGTACTCGTACGTAAAACTTATACTCAGGTTGCTGATGCCCAGACGCGGGACTGCCCCGTGAGGGAGTGGGACGCGGAGGGTGAGGGCGCTGTGGTCGCCGATACGTTCTCGCTGTTCCTCGAGCGTTTCAGGAATGACTTGCTGTCTGGTCGGTGCGAATTCGTCGAGGGCATCGGGGTCGTCGAGAAGATGAAACATGTAGCTACTACTGCTGCTGCTGATGTTGCCGGCCGCGGGCGTGGCAAGTAGGGGATGGATGCGTCTTTTTATGTTGCACCTGTCTGCCTGAAAGACTTGAGGGCTTTTAAAAAAAAATCCCGGGATTTGTTTAGCTATGATACTGCTGTCTGTGCGTATCGATAAGGACGACAAGGCGGTCGTTTTTCAGCTGTATCGATAAGGATGACAGTGATTGGTTTTCTTAGGTATCGATAAAATATGCCATACCATAGTGATTTTGTTTTCAGCTATCGCTAGGACAAATACAGCGATTGATTTTCAGCTGATCGTAGTTGATTTTCAGCCATCGATAAGGGCGATATGTCGCGATTGGTTTTCAGCTGTCAATAGGGACGACATGGTCGATTTTCAGCTCTCGGCACTTTATACAGCGGTTGATTTTCAGCTATCACTAGGGATGACAGCGATTGATTTTTAGCTATTGAACGATGATAGACGGGGATTGGTGGTTATGGGAGCTAATAACGCTCACATCTACAAGCGGACTGAATGTCATTAAGGCCTTGTAAGAAGCAGCACTGCATCCCGGGGGGGGGGGTGTTGTGGCAGTTCTTCTCTTCGGCGCGCTACACGACTTCGACGAAAGCGGTACGAGTTTCTTGGTGTCTGCAAATACACTTGGCTACCGCGTTTACACGGGGAGTCCAGCGCAACGTAGATGAATCGGGGTAGACCCCCAGCTGGAGCTCCAGCCTCGGGAAGCCGACCGGTTCTTAGTTGCGAAGTCCGCTTGGGCAGCCCGCTCTCCGGCGCGCTATACGACTTCGACGAGAGCTGTACGAGGTTCTCGGGTGTCTGCAAATACACTTGGCTACCGCATTTACACGGGGAGTCCAGCGTAACGTAGATGAGTAGGGGTTGACCCCCAGCTGGAGCTCCAGCCTCGGGAAGCCGACGGGTTCTTAGTTGCGAAGTCCGCTCGGGCAGCCCGCAGAGCTTCCCTGGCGCGGGAGGTGGCTTTCCTGGCGCGGGAAGTGGATAGCGTGGCTTCCTCTGAGACGCTGGCGACAGCCTCCGAGGCGCGGACGGCAGCTGAATCTTCTTGCCTGGCTGTCGTGAGCGCGATCGCCCGGTGTCGCGTGGTTTTCTCCGAGGCGGCCACTGAGGACTTCTCTTTTTGTGATATATTTTCGCTTTTCCGTAGACACCTTCTCGCTCTACCCCCATTGCGGGTGTTATGGCGATGGCTTTCGTCGGTGAGTTTTTCCTGTTCCTTCAGGCTAGGCCTTCCTTTCTTCCTCTTTCTTGACGTACCTCGCCGGCTTCGTTACCTTGCCGTCCAGGGGTGTGGGAGTTGGTTTCGAGGAGCCGCATCTTCGACCCATGTTCTAGCTCGTGGAATCGGGGTTTCCATGAATTTCTGCATACACGGCTCATCAGAGTGGGCTAGTGTTATGGCACTGCTTTGAATGGGGCTGAAAGCTCGGCAGTTACCTGGGTTCAGGTATTTCGATCGTATTGTAGCACTTGGGAGGCGTATCTCAGACGGAAAACCAGGGGTTTCCCGGTGAGGCACGGGCCTTGCTCTCAGTCTCCACGCGCCCGAAAGGAATACAGCTGCTATTCTTCTATCTCTATATAAGCGAACAACACACGTGAGTCCCAACGAGTACCTGCTCAGTAGGCAAGCCTGTCGAGGGATACAACGTGTCCCGACCTTGATCTTGACAGGGGGGGGGGGGGTGTACTCATTATCATGCTTGGCCGTAGTCGTATGACCATAGGAGGGGGGATAGGGGGGGGGGGGGCGGAGACGGCCGTCCCGACTCGCGAATGCGACAGCGCGCACGACATCACCAGGAAACAGGGGGGGGGGGGTACGCCGAGAACCCGGTTAGCACACAATAACCAGCGAACAACGAAACATGGGGACACGAGACCCACTGATTCAGCCGGTGCTTCTTACTTTTGGTGTACACGTAAACTACTTGTATACGAGTACCCGGGTTGTGGCACTGGGCCCTGAAAATATGTTGATTGCAGACGTATCATCGGCGGCAAGACTAATAAGCGGTTCAACCCCCCAGAAACTAAAAACGGGGGTGAACGGGGGGTGGGCGATAAAAAAGCGATTGTCCGCCGCTGTTGACGGATGCCTTCTCGGTAACGAAAACGGGTGGTACAAACTTGACCATCATGCAGTAACCATCTACTGTTCACATCAATAGTACGTACGTAAATAGCGATGGCCAAACATGTGTATGGATGGGTTCAGATAAACCCTACCTGGTACTTGGTATACTTGTATATGCCGTGTGCAGTATTTTTGGAAGTTTTTGGCACGCAGTATAGGCGTTACCATACGGAAAAGCGGGGACACGAACGGCTCGATACGGTACACTGTGTACCGTGACCTTCGGGCCGCCTCCTCCCTTCCCCAAACCCAAACTCAGTAGCTGGCGGTCCTGTCTGCGGCGCAAGCGGCGGTTTGTTCGCGGCGTCGCGGCTGTGGCTCCCCCAAAAAGGCTGAACTCTGTCCGGAACAACACCAAAGAGCAGGGGCAGGCGTGGCCATCGTTTTCCTGGTAGTTTCTTCTTCGTGCAAACTTGTGGAGAGAGTTTCGGTCAGCTCAGTCAGCGTACGTACGTACGCAGCTTCGTACGCGGGCACTGCTTTTGGTGATCGAGGGGCGAGGGGTGTATATATCCGGACTGAAGGCGGGAGCAGACCCAGAAATAACTCTTTTTTTTGCCTACGTCTCTCGGTGCCACACCCATCCGCACTTAGTTGCTCGCATGTATTCACATTATACGACAGCCGCCCCAAACAGCACCTCATTCAGCAAGAAGATGACGCGCACGCGCTGCAATCACTCTTTCCGCTGGTATTAACCGCTACCATGTACCAGCATACGACAAGGTAGTGTGCCCAACAAGAGTATCGCATAATAACTAACACACGCTCTGCTCGTACTGCTGTGTGATGCTAATACGACGTCATTAACATCCATAGTGCCGGTCTGACCCCGGTGGCTCATTGGCACCCTCGAATGCTCCTATTTACGGGGGACCATACCGGTAGTAAATAGGACCAAATGTCGTTGGTAAAAATAGGTAACCATATACCTGGTAGGTTTTTGTTTGTACCGTATGTCCTATTTTCTAGGGTCCCCCGTAAAATAGAGTTTATCCCTTAACCCTTTTAGAACCGCAGTCCCGTTTTGGGGACAAGCCAGTCAAATCCCAAGTACTTTGTCCCCAAAACGGGACTGCGGTTCTAAAAGGGTTAATCAAACCCCACCGTGGTGACTATTTCTTTATCTATATATTTGAAAAAAAAATACAGAATCAACTGCTGAGAGCGGGTAGCGTGGGTGGGCGAAATTAGACGCGAGTTAACGAGGGAGAAAGGGCTGAATGAAGTCTTCTCGCGATAATAATGGAGGCACGAACGGAAGTGGGGATGGGGGGACGAGAGCTTGTTATGTGACCCCGGATCTGAGTTACGACTATTACGTGGGATCATAGTAAATGAGACCAAATATTGTCAGTAAAAGTAGGTAAATATATAGTTTTTTTGTGTTATCGTAGGTCCTATTTACCATGATCCCCCGTAATACTATAGGAGTAGGAGAGAAAGAAGGGCAAAAATAACAAATGGTAAGAGAAAAACAAAACACACAAAAAAAAAGTACACCAACGCGAATTTGTTGTTCGCACCAATTCTGCCATTCATGTTATCCAAACGAAACGCGAAACCGCGTGAAGTCCTCGACAAACGTCCTCGCGCATCTCGCCAAAGCCCGCGCGGGACGCTTCTCCAGCCCAGAGCCGCGCAAGGGTATGATACGACCCAGCACACCGTACTGCCAAAACCACGACGATATCGCACCCGACACCAGTAACACCTTAAAGTCTTCGCGGGTCGGGCAGCGACGGCATCGTTATCGGGTGCGGCTGCCTCCCCTGCTCCTGTTCAGCCGTCGACGACTCAGTTGTCCCCCCCCCCATCGCGCTCGACGAACGTTTCGCTCGCTCCCTAAAGTTACCGCTGGAAAAAAAAAAACCGACGCAAAGTCAGCGCTTGACAAATGTAGCGCTCGAAAAAAGTCAACACCGGACGTCAAAAACGGGCAAAAAAGCGCTCGACAGATATAGCGATCGAAAAAGTTCACGCCGGACGCCAAAAACGATCGAAGCGCGTGACAAAAATATTGTGTCCCGAAAAAGTCAACGCCGATCGCCGAAACCGTCGAAGGCCTGAGCGGAGCACACATTCATACTATTAATATGATACTAACACGAAGTCGTCTTATTGTACGGTAACGATTACACGCACCGTATTTTTACCTCTTACGTACGCGTACGCAGCAAGCGTCAAATGCAAACCATCTATCTCCCCGGAATACACCTCGCGCGCATCGCTCCGACTTTTTAGTTTACAGAGAGGGCCCAAAAAAACAACGCAAGTTACAACCTGGCTTTTGATGGCACCACCAAAACCCATCACACAAGTGTGCACACCATAACCCCCCCCCCTCCCGACGGCGTTCTCAACTTCGCACCGCTAACCTCCTTCCGCCCCTCGCGCCTTCCCACGCCCTTGCTATCCTCCAAGGATTCATGGGCGCGGAAAGGCAATGAAAAATAGAAACCTCACGTGTCATTGACAGGAGGCGCCTTATTCCCTTGTCCGTCAAAAAGACAAGCCCCAGCTTCATGCAGACCCCCTTCCCCTCTCTCCCCCCAGCCCCTTAGCCATCGGCTGCAGAACAAAACGATCAGTCCTCCCAAACTCGAAACACATACGTAAGCGCAACATTTGCCTTGCGTGACAGACACCGGACGGCGCGAGTTGTGAACCAGGGTCAGCCGGCCGGCCGGCAGGCTGGGTGCGACAAACCAAAATATTCTACCACGTCGGCGCCACGTGCAAATTGGTTTCTCCCCCGTACGCTCACCAGGCATGGCGCTCCGCTCTGAGCCGCACGGCATCGCTCACCTATGATACATGCGCACCGTCGACACGCCTAACCGTACGCTACGAGCGACAGCAAGCAAAGCCCACCAGCGGACGGCCTAACCACTGTCGTTTCACCTAAGCGCAGCATCACCACCACCACCAGCAGTAGCAGCAACAGCAGCAAAGACAGAGCTTGACACAACCATCCCTCTCCTCTGCACAATAGAGCCTTTTTTATCCTCAACGTACTTGCTAGAAAGTACTAGCCTAGCCTAACCTAGTCTAGCGTGGTCAGCACATGGTTTTCTCCACCCCCTCGGAGAGGAAAGGCCCACTGCGGCAGTCCCGACCCCCCCCCCCCCCCCCATCCACCATGCCTCCTTCCATCCCCACCGCAAGGCTACAACACAATTTCAAGCCCAAGCTCAAGTCCGGCTTCCGGCAGCACAGGCGCGGCAGGCATGACTCTGGGGAACCACATCCTCCGCCTGGCCTCCTGGGGGCAAGAAAAGCGGATGTAAGCAACGAGGGAGTCGAACAATTCCATCGACATGATGATGAAAACGGGGACGTCAAACAATGTATGATGATGATGATGATGATGATGAGGAAAAAAAAGGACGTTCGAACAATAAATACATCGACACGAACGAAATCAGTGATAGGGGAGAGGATCCACTAACCAACCACTATACCGGCAAACGAGAGGAGAGCTGCGTATACAGACCTCGGTCTAGCCTGAACAGACCGGTTGAACTACGGTATACTTGACAATCAAATCTCACGGTAGCCCCAACCTCGACCGCCCGGAAAATTCTCGGAAAACCAATATGGTTGATGCTATGAGGAGTTAGTGTGGACTATCAACCATGTTTTCGAAGTCGGGCCCACACCATAAAAACACTACTGGACGATTCAACCAACCTATCGACCAATCAGACTATCCTCGACCGCCTCTCCATATTTCTCTGGAATTTCTCGGAACGACGATGTCATGAGTAAACCAGTGTGGGCAATCGACCATTTTGTCACAAATAACCCCCAAGTCGTGACCACTGCTGAACGAAAGGAAACAGTAAATCACCCAACCAACCGGAGCTCGGGTTGGACGCGCAAGGGTGGCTTATTCGACAAAATGATTGGGGGGCGGGGGGGGGGGGGGGGGCTTCTCTTCTGTTGCTTGCCTAAGTCAGTTGAACATTGACCACGCATCGCTCTCGACACGGAAAAGAGGGTGGTTTTTCCCAGAGAGTCATCACCGTGGCCAGAAATATGAGGATCGCTTTGTCTTCATATTTACATCTCAACGCTCGCTATATATATTACCGCCCAGAGACGTATACTTTTTCAGCCTTTCACGAATGAGTAACTACAATGATTGCACACCTCAGGCAGATAATGTACAGATCATCTATCCCCGCTAGATGCATGACCTAGATATTTCAGGGCAGATATATATATTCATGATCTGTATGATCTAGCTCGTGTTGCCGGGTGGAAGCCGCAGAATCTGCACCATCTACTGTGGGACATGTTTCCTGGGTTGGATCTGCACTGTATATGCGGATCCTGCACCACCTCTCGTGTCGGCAGGTTAATATCTACGTCATTCAGATCGTGGTATGTCTCCTGAACGGCTTAATGTGACGAGCACACACTCGCCAACTACCCCGGCGACACCGCCTCCCCCTATATCCCCTACCCCCCCCCACCATCTCTTGGGGGGGGAGCATCACGGCTGGCTCCCGAGATAGATCGCTTGTGCGGGGTGGAAAACCTTAACTTCGCGGCAGGGGAATGCTGGTATCACGTAGTGTATATATGGTAAGGCACCCACGACGCATTTACAGAGAATACCCATTGCTGACTCTGGAAGTGGCCATACCAGAAAACAAATCAATTCATTCGAAGCTGCCATCCATTTGCAAGTCCGCCTCGAAAGCGGTTCTTAGTATTACGGGGAGCCATAGTAAATAGGACCTACGGTATACTCTAAAACCTGTATACGCCCCTAATTTTATTCACAATATTTGTTCCTATTTACTATGGTCCCCCGCAATAGGTTGCAGCTCACCCTCCATGCGACTCGGCCGTCATCTCACGGCGCTCCGCGCTTGGTGCAAGCAACATCTTCCTGGTTGGTTAAAACCCGACGCGCTCTGTCCCGGCATTGTACGTAGAGATGCGAGGTTCTATGGTCATACGACTACGGCAATGCATGTCATGAGTACACCCCCCCCCACCCCCCTGCCCCTATCTCGTACCTGAGAAAGGCGCTTGGCCTCCTTCTTATCACAAGCGACCAGCACCATGTCCAGCTTGGTTAGGGCCGCCTTCGCCCTATCATCCAGTCCCCAGACCGACTCCTTGTTCAGCCACCCCTTGAGCCCTTGGACGTCGGCGAGGAGCGTGAGAGACGCGTCGGCGTCCGGCGAGTCCTTCACCCTGGAACGCGTTACGTATGAGCAAAGGTGTTGCGATAAGCAGAGGCGTTACGACATGTATAGAGGCGTTACGACATGCAGATGCGTTACGACCTGCAGAGGCGTTACGACCTGCAGAGGCGTTACGACCTGCAGAGGCGTTACGACCTGCAGAAGCGCTACGACCTGCAGAAGCGCTACAGTAAGCAAAGGCGTTGCGATATGCAGATGTGTTCCAATAAGCACATGTTTTACAATAAGCAGAGGCGCAACAAATCACCAGATGGATTGCAATAGGCAGAGGGCCGTACGGTGAATAGAGGCGTGACTTTGAATACACACACGCCAAGAGAGGCGGGCAAAGCAGCGGCGAAGGCAATGCAGCAGGCGGCGGCGGAGGGGGGGCGGGGGGGTGACACATTCACACAGACCGCTGAGCTAACCCTGTTTTCAGCCAGCTGTGACCGAAAGCCGGAGCGGGGGGGGTGGGGGATGGCGGCTACGTGATCTGAAAAAACAGAAAAAATGAACGAGCCCCGGACATTAATACACTTGGACCGCACTAACATTGCCCTCAAGGGAGTTCCCGTCCATTTACCTTGCCTCGGCATGTCCTCCAAAATACCCGGTCACCAAAACAGCTCGTCAGCGAGATTCATTTTTTTCTTCGTCTTCCTCCAATACGGACCAAAAAAAAGGCCAGGTGAGAGCCGGAGTACTACAATCTTGGCAAGATAGAAATACCTGGTACTCGGCATCCAATGATGCGCTATACATGGTGTTGGGCCGAGGGATTTCTCAGTCCTGTGCACTACAAGCCTTGCGCGCTACAGGCCGGGCGAAAAAACGGAGCTGGCAGAGACGACTCGCAATTCCCCTCCTGCACCCGAAAATTCTCCGGGCCGGAGCTTTTCACGCCAACAAACCTTCTCCCGCGCGCAAAACAAAAGAAGTCAGCGCTCCCCGACAACGCTTGTGCCAGGGCTGCCGATCGGGCGGTACACTCCGCACACTCCGCACACCCCCGTCTTCGAGAACTGCGGTGCCAGGCTAGGACAGGTCTTCCCGTCGGTTCTAGGTCTCCCGGGGGGTATCCACACAAGCCTCCCCCCCCCCCCGCTCGCTACAACTCAAGGAAAACCGCGACACGAAAAAGTGGATGGTGTAACAGAAGTGTGCGTGCGCACGACAAAAAAAAGAGAGAAAATGACACTAAACTCCTGAAAAAAGGTCAAAATGAAAAGCAGACCACAGGTGGTTGGGGTGGGGGGGGGATTTCTTACACCAAGGTACGAAACAAATCTTATTTTTTTGTCGAAAGAAAGTAGTTTTGGTTCACTTGTTTTAGTATACCCCCCCCCGCCTATTATGTATGGGTTGGGTTGGCATCGGTTGGCAACGACACTGTAAAACATGCCGCTCACTACGTGAACTAGACAACCAGGGTACCATTTTTTTTTTTTTCGGCGGTCGCCCACAACTGGTTGTCGAGTTAGATGACTTGTGCGAGGTAAATAACCATTACTCCGCACAAGTGGGAATGATCGTATTACGTAGTGTTCAAGGTAAGGCACCCAAGAGGCAGTTACATAGTACTCCCATTGCTGTCTCTGGAAATGCCTACACCGGAAATTAAATTAACTCATTGAAGCTGTCATCCAAATGCAAGTCCGCCTCACAAGCGGTTCTTAGTAGGATGCAGCATACCTATCCTTCGTGCGACTCGCCGGACACCTCACGGCGCTTCGCGCTTGGTGCAAGCAATGTCTGCCTGGTCGGTGAAAACCCGACATGCTCCGTCCCCGCATTGTAGGGATGCGACGGTTTATGGTCATACGACTACGGCCATGCATGAGATCGAGTACATCTCTCGTATCGAGTACACCCCCCCCGAGTGTGGGTGCTCCGTCTCGAAAAGGATGTGTGGTTAATGGTCAAATGACTGAAGCAAGCAACAAACGAGTACCCCCCCCCCCCAATAAATTAGCTTATTGAAGCTGTCATCCATATGCAAGTCCGCCTCACAAGCGGTTCTTAGTAGGATGCAGCTTACCTACCCTTCACGCGACTCGCCGGACACCTCACGGCGCTTCGCGCTTGGTGCAAGCAATGTCTGCCTGGTCGGTGAAAATCCGACATGCTCCGTCCCCGCATTGTAGGGATGCGAGGGTCTATGGTCAGACGACTACGGCCATGCACGAGACCGAGCACATCTCTTCTATCGAGTACACCCCCCCCCTCACCCCCTCTCCCTATCGGAGTCACGAAAATGGGTATTACGGAGAGCCATGGTGATCAAAAACCCACGCTGGAACATGAAACCACATACCACCTTAAACTTGTTAACCCTTTTAGGACCGCGGTCCCGTTTTGGGGACAAACCAGTCAAATCCCGAGTAGTTTGTCCCCAAAACGGGACTGCGGTTCTAAAGGGGTTACCCATAATATAGGTCCTGTATACCATGCTCCTTCGTAGTGGTGGGATGTCGGATATTGTGTTTGCGTGCACCCCTGGGTGTATGTACTATATCAATTTGACCGAGAATATAAGATTCGTTCGCTTTTTAGGCAAGAGTCCAGACGGGTACAATATTCCCGGTCAGAGTGGAACGCAGCGGTGAACAACCCACAAAGGCACTCACTCCCGAAGCGCCGACGACAGCCTCTCCACCTCGCCCCAGCCCCCCGCTTCCGAGATGGTGGCTTCCACCCCCGGGTACTCCAGCAGCTCCAGCAGGAAGTTCCTCGCGCGAATCGCTGTCGCGCAAGCACGCGGCACGCACGCACGCACGCACGCACGCACGCGAGGACGGGTAGGCGAGGCAAGCCAGAGGTCGAGCGCAACCGTTAGCAGTAGCCCTTCCTTTGACAACATATTAAAAGTAAAACGCGCACACACACCTCACTACCGCCTGGTGCTTTTGAACCACTCTGTCCGGAAATGTAAGGAACATTTTAGGTGCATATAGTGACACGCTATACGATAGTTATTTTTTACACACAGAATGGTGCTATAGTTCGTCCCTGACATGCAGGTGCGGCCACTTCGAGAGGAAGAGGGGCAACCACCCCAAAGCTTGGGACACCAATACCAACGAGGCAATCAAAATGACACCGGCATCGCCATCGCCTTCGTCATCGCCGGTCGTTCTGCTGTCTGGCAGGCTATATATCATACGCAAAGCGTCACTCTATTCTAGCCCACCTCCAGCTCCCCCCCCCCCCCCCCTCTTTATGGTCATACGACTACGGCCATGCATGATAATGAGTACCCCCCCCTCCCCTGCCCCTCACCTTCCCCAGCAAAACCGCCCCGATAGCCCCCCCCCCCCCCCCCCCGTTATTCCCTTCCCAGTATCGTCCCATGAGCCACCCCTACAGCCTACTTTCTCCTCACCTGCCACAACGTCGACAGTGTCGAGCGAGTGCTGTCGCGCCCTGAGCACGGTGTCTTCCTCGGACAGCTTGTTTTCGTTCTTGATGGCGGTCACGTACGACTCGGCCTCCAACACAGTCTGGACCGCCCCCTCCTCAGAGTATTCGTACAGCTGTGTATCGCACGCGAAAGCGGCAGCGTAGGGGCCAAGGGATGCGGGAAATGAGGGAAGGGAGGTAGGGAGGGAGGGACGGAGGGAGGGAGGGAGGGAGGGGGGGAGGGAGGGAGGGAGGGAGGGAGGGAGGGAGGGAGGGAGGGAGAGGGAGGGAGGGAGGGAGGGAGGGAGGGAGGGAGGGGGGGGAAGGAGGGAGGGAGGGAGGGATAGTGAGGTTTAGCTGGAGTCCTCACGCCCACCGCGAGACTGGTCTCCTCCAGAAACCTCCCACGTCAAGGTCGAGCCTATTCCGGGCAAACCGCTTCACGTTTTCAGTTTTCAGCTTTTGGTTTTGCATTCTATGCCCTCTTCATCCTAGCCTCTTCTTGCCCTGCCTCCTCCACCATCACCTACTATTAGCCTATTTGCATCTTGCGTGTACCGTACGCCCGACGAGCCGGGGGGGGGGGGGGGTACTCGATAGGAGAGATGTACTCGATCTCATGCATGGCCGTAGTCGTATGGGGGGGGCGTGTTGGTTGAACTCTCACCCTGCGCAAGGCCCTTGTGACGACGGCCGACGTGGCTCCATCCCTAGTAGGGTCATAGTCGTCCTTCTTGGATGGCTTCCTCTCCTCCGGCACCAGCCGGATCACCTCGTAAACCTGCCAAAAGTCGACCCAAACCCGGAAAAAGCACCAACAGAGGTAAGCGGCGAGCAGTCGTCCAGGACAGGGTAGATGCGTCCCCGTGCGGCACAACCCCCTGTCCAATCAGAGACGTTTTTGACGCGGTTGGCCTCCCTTTGAACACAAAACAACTAAACACGCATACTGGGTCACCTTGTGAACCTGCCGCAAGCCGACCCCAACCCATATAAAAAGAAGACGCACGAAAAGGGTGGAGCGGTGGGCAGCGCACGGGACAGGGGCGTCGCCGTGCGGGGCAACCTCTCGTCCAATCAGATGTTCCTGCAGCGGATGATCCCCCTTCGAACACATCCACTAACATATCCTACGCAGCATATACATGCGAGCTGGAGTAAGGGTGGACGGGCGGGATAGGGCGAGGTGATCGGAGGGTGTGGTGCTAATACTCATGCCCGGCCCTAGTCGGGGCGGGAGGAAGGGGGGGGGGCGGGGCGAGCCAGCACGCGGAAGCAAAACAACACGGCCTCGTTCTTCTCGTCCTGTGGACGCAGGAGGCAGGAGACCTACGCCTCCGCTCTATGGATCACCGTGGAGAAGGCGGTGCGAAAAAAAAAACCGGGCCCCCAACCCGCGGCAAGGAAGCAGCTCAGGTCGAAAGACTCAAAATCAAAAGCGAAGAAGTCCAACACTTCGAAACCCTAATGACCCTTGTTTCTCACCATCGCGCTGCACAGAAACACAGGTCTAACTCTAATTCCAAGTTTTTTTTCTTTCAAAACGGGAGTGCAGTCCGAAAGTGGTCAAGAGGAACAAAAGAAAAATCGACAGCTAGCTGCATGCGCTGCGTCTCACGCCGCACACAGCCATCAAGCCCTCCCATGCCCCCCCTTCCCCCCGGGAAACCGCCGCCGCCGACGCACCACCACCACCACCGTGGCCACTCGGACCATCGACTTCTGTGCTCTCAAGAGTTCACTGCACCTCTCCGTCAACTCCCCCTCCTGTAAGGATGCGCCGGTATAGAGTCATACGACGACGGCCATGCATGAGATGAGTATAGGCCCCGACCTGAAGCGGTGACACGATAAAACAAAAAAGAAGTCATTCGACGCCGCCGTCTTATCGGCCCTGGTCCAGTGCCTCCCCCCTCCCTACCTCCCCCCCCCGCTTATCAGTGCCAGCGCCCTACCCCCCCCATACCCACCCTTCCAACGACTATTCCACCAATCAGTCACCTTGCTTTGCGTTTGGCCAGTCTTCTGCACGGCGCAAAATCCTGGTACCGAGTAGGTCGGCGGCGGAGGGTTGAGCGCAACCCTCAGGTTGAACCGGATCAGGGCCGATAAGATCACAGCGAGCCTCGCCCGGAGCGGACACGTCGCCGGAACCTGTAGGGTCAAATCGTTCGCAACAAAGAAGAGCGGCGGGAGGCATTCAATGCGATCAACGGAGCGGCTAACCCTCGAAAAAAACGCGTCAGTCACTCCAGGCGGGTACGGAGAGTACTTGTCCTCGTGCTATCTATGAATATAATATGAGGGAAGAAGTCACCGTCGCCGTCAACTCCGCGGGGGGAAAAAAAAAAAAAAAAACCCAAATCTTGAAAAAAAACATGAAACAAAAAAACGCAAAAAAAGGCAACAACAACAGAAATACAAAATAACTAATAATAATATATATATTTTTTAAATGCAAAAACTAAAACTCGTAAAAAACTAAAAAACGGAAGAAAGCGAGATGAAAAAAAATACACTTCGCTCAGCTTCAGACGGTGCTCGCTCGGTCCCCTCCCACCCCTGCCTGCAGCCCTCCCGCCACCCTGACCCCGACCTGTCTGTCTCGTCGCCGCACCACCGCTCCCCTTACCTCCGCTCCCTCGAGCGGCTCCAGCCCATCCAGCAAGAAAGATGCGGCTCGAGTCACAGCACCCGTCGACACCTCGCTCCCCAGCCCGCGGCATGCCTCCCGCACCTTCCACACCAAGGAGCAAGAGCTCGCCGGCCGAGCGGCCGCGACCGTGCGCAGCCCACGCAAAAACGCCGTCCACGATTCTAATCCGTCCCCGATCTCCCCCCCTTTACTGTCACCGCCGCCCCCGATCCGACCTTGTGGCGACAGGGCTGCCTGCAGCATCTTGGATGAGGCCACCACCCGCGTCAGGCACTGGGCAACTTCCTTGGCTGCTCGCGAACGCCCCCCCCCCCCCCCCCCCGAACGAGAAATGGAACGTCGAAAGGGTGAAAACAGAAGCGCAAGCGGAAAGGAAAACCGTTTAAGGTGGCGCCGCACCGTCGGTTATGGAACGAGTGGACAAATCGCAGTGAGGGGGGGAAGGAAGGGAGGGCCGGGAGAGAGACGGGGACGTGGACGGGATGGGAGCCAGCGGGTGGGGGGAGGTCAAACGTCGGCAGCGAACACAAAGCACACCCACCACCGCAAACACGAGCACACGAGCGCAAACACGAGCACAAGCATACGTACGAGCAGGCTGGCAGGACGATCGTTGAAACTGCTGATACACACTAGAGACAAACTCCGTGCATTGTAAACAGTAGTAGGTACTCAATCTATCTGAAAAAAAAAAATGTTTACCAGGTATTTACTACCAGTACTCAAGAGGCGGGGCCGGGAACCTCCACAACCCATCTCTCACCTGCAACGTCGGAGTCCTCGAGGCCGTCGGTGGGCATGTCGATGGTCGAGAGATCAAACGCGCAGAAGCGCACCCTCTTCTTCGTCTTCGCGCCCCTATCCCCGCCTGCCACCGCCGCCGTACGCCTGTCGACAACCTTCTTCCTCACGTCTAAGGACCGATTTGGGGGCAGACCCGGAGGGACGACGGCAGGGAGGGACTCAGGGGTGTGTAAGCATGCCGGTAGCACGAGCACAGAATAGGACGGGTCGGGCCGACAGGCAAGGAGCCAGGAGTATGTAGTGAAAGTAATTTACAAGCAGAAAAACACAAAAAAACAGATAAAACACTTGAACGCACTAGGCGGGGAAGGGCGGGGAGGGGTAGGGGGGGTGAGAGGGGGAGAGCGAGGGAGGGGGGGGGGGGGGGGGGGGGAGGGGTCAGAAAAGGGGAGGTGGCGGGGGAGGGCGAAGAGAGTGGCGGTGGCGTGTTAGTTGTCCACCCATCTGGCAAGGGATAGCTACTGCTGTAGTGCCGACAGGAGGGAGTATGGCAGCAGCCGAAGAGCGTCCCACATTTCAAGCCTCGTAGCCCATGCAGCGCCTCTGCACGTCTCGTGCCGCCGCAGCCAGACACCGCACGTCTCGCGACGCCGCAGCCAGACACGCACCCCCGGCAGTTGGTTTTAGTCTGTTCGCCAGAACCTGCGGATGCGGCACGATCTCAGTAAAAAAAATGTGCGAACTCAACAGGAGAAGAAAAACGACTATTAATGTCAGACGTGCCACAACCATTGCCGTACCCACAACATGAAATGTCAGTAGATTCATACCACTCTGGACGGAAATATAAGGACCGTTCATGCATTGAATTGAATATCAAAAGCTCCTAATACTTCCGCCCATAATGGTATATACGGCACGTGTGCACCAGGTGTGAGTACCGTACTGATAGGAAATGTGAAGATGGTACGGTTGCTGGTGCTCGAGAGAATTTGTCCCTCAAGCGCCGGAGGCGAGACGTCACAATAAAACCCGATGAAATAAGAGCACGCAGGAAGAGGCGTCACTTCACCGCCGGCCGCCGGGATACTTCCGCTGGTTGAGCCGGAACCCCCCCCCCGCTGGGCGCGCCGTGCCCATAACTACCCGTACTAAATTGGCTGTTGCTGTTGGAGGCGTTCTTTAAAACGGAATTTGTCCAAACAATTAGTGTTGCCGACTGCTGTGTGCGTATTAATTGGGATTATCCAGACAAGCTGATTTTGGAGCCCGCCGTCAATTACGCCAGGGTCGTGGCAGCACCTACTGATGTCACACAGAAAAGAAAGCCTCAACACGTGGAACAAAGCTACACAACAAAACACAAAAGGAAACAAAAACCGTCCCAAACCCCCCCCCGCCCCCGCCCAAAGACCAGCATCCGACAGACACATACATTTCACTCTGGACAGAAACCCAACGACGGCCATGGGTTCGCATATACGACCGTAGTATTCCAACGGCCCGTAACATTCTGTCCGGAGAGGTATGACAGCAGCACCCTGCACACACACAAGCCCGCGCTCTCCGCCTCGCCTATCCTACCTTCCACCAGTATACCGGGCGTAGTCGCGGCCGCGGCCGCCGCAGCCGCCGCCGCTTCCGCCCCCGCCCCCGCACGCAATTCATGCCTCATCGCGCACGACTCCGCCGCCGCTATCGCCGCGGTCATGGACCGCAGGTGCTGCGTTAGTTCAGGCACCGCCGCCGTGGAGTACGAGCCGACGCATCTTCCGCCACCATCGCCCACGTGCTATGCGGTCGCGACGGCAAGGGGCGCAAGGCAAGGAGCATGGAGCGTGGGCGATGAGGTGGGGGAAGAAGACAAGCGGGGCGAAACACGGGGAGTAAAAGTGAGGGGACAACTCATAAACGAGAAACAACAAAAAAGTGGAAGATCGCATCACTTGTATGATATACCTGGTATACGACTATGTCCATAAATATGTATGGATAATATGTATGGATCGTTTGCATACTAAAAGTAAATCCAAGCGGTTTGTAGATCATGAATTGACGATACTGTTAATAGCGGCTTTTTGAAAGCAACGACGACGAAAAAGAGGTACGCGTACCAGGTACGATGATTGAAAAAAAGAAAAGGCACGAACGATGGTACAATGAAAGGCCCGGCGAGGTGTGCAATCACGCCCGACCATAATACAGCAGTGCGTACCAAGCAGTATGTATTAGTACTACTTCTAGTAGTAGTAGTAGTAGTAGTAGTAGTAGTAGTAGTAGTAGTAGTAATAATAGTAGTAATAGTAGTAGTAGTGGTAATAATAGTAGTAGTAGTAGTAGTAGTAGTAGTAGTAGTAGTAGCAATAGTATTAGTAGTAGTTGTAGCAGTAGTATAAATAGTAGGAGTAGTAGTATTAATAGTAGTAGTAGCAGTAGTAGTCCTGTAATAGTAGCAGTAATAGTAATAGTAGTAATACTGTAGTAGAAGTCGTTGTGGTAGTGGTGTTAGTAGTAGTAGCAACAGTATCAGCAGTTGTAGAGATAATAAATAATAGCAGTAACGCCCCAACGGGTAGGGTGGACCGTAACTGGTCCGAGTCCGGCGGGAAGGCCTCATAGCCTTGGTTTTTGTTGGTGGGTGAGCAAACGCAAGTCCCACACTACCCGGGAGAGATGACTCTCCCGGGTGGCTATCTCCACCGCACCTGCTCCTCTCGGGGGTCAGGTCGGGTCAACGTGCCCGACTGGGCTAAATTGACACACGACACGAACGTGGAAGTGTGGTGAGCTTAAGCTTTATTTTTACCAATCCGTCGGAGGATAAAAAAATAAAATAAAATAAAAAAAATAGCAGTAAGCAATACCAGGTAGTCGGGAAGGAAACGTCGGGAGCATATACATACGTCAACATGGACAACGGAGGTCTGCCGCCTGTGCTACCGTTCTGCTATACCTGAGCGGGCGCTACCTTCTCTGCAGCTTCCTCGTTTATACATGCGTTTTTCGTTCATTATTTCGCTCGTTCCTTCCGCCCTTCCTTTCAATCGCTCGTTGTTCTTTCTTTCGTTAGACCCGCCCACGCATCCCGCCGGCGGTGATCGAAACCCCATTGAGCGGGGGGGCTCCCGTACCCATGCTAGCACACTGATGTGCCTTTTCGATGGAAACGGGACGGCTTGCAAATCCTGGCGCGCAATAAAAAACTAACATTGACCGTTGGGGGATGAGGCAGGGATCCAAACTCTGCGGGTCCAGGTTACGTATGAATACGTACTGGAATGGGTGACTACAGCAGATTTGACCAAAACAATTATCACGAAAAAACCTTTTAATCAATTTGGCACTGCAGTGTACAGAAACATACCTGGTATATATCCAAATATATATATATATATATATATATCTGGGACTACGTTCGCGGTTCTAAAGGGATTTGAGGACGACCGAAAAAAAAATCCCATGTGTACCCGTCTGATACGTAGTCAAAATACTACTGTAGAATACTGGGGCTTAGGCTGTTTCCTATGCGGTTTGATTTCGAGCTTCAGATTTGTATTTCTCGATCTCAAAAACGAATGACCCTGCTTATGCAGTCCAAACATGCAAAATCCGACCGGAATTTTTTCGATTTGAGAATCCGATGACCCAGGTCGTCGGATATTGATCCGATGACCCAAGTCGTCGGATATTGGCCCAAGATCCGACGACCTGGGTCATCCGATTTTCAAATCGAAAAATGGCATGCTCTCTAAATTCAAGATGTCATCCACGACAGCAAACAGCAGCAGAACGATCGATGAGTTGGATGGTGACACAGCTGTATAGCGACGTTGCTTCGCGCCCGACGCTCGGGCGGCGGGCGGCCCGTCCCTCCGTGGCCAGACTACGGTCGCCTGGCGCGGGCTCGGGCCTAGAGACCAAGAGAAGCGCCCTCGGCACGCACCTTTCCGTGAATACGTACGAGTACTCGTAGACTTACACTGCTGTACAGCAGCAGCAGTCAGTCACAAAATGGAACACAAAATACCAAGACAGGTTGGCTCTAGCGAACTCGTCACGTCTCTTTGCCGCCAGGCCAAAGGCAGTCAGCCTTGGCTCGCACGCTTGGGCCCTACGCGTAGGGCAGCGCACCCAGCGCTTCTCCTCGCGGCGCCAAACGCTTCTCCTCGCGGCGCCGACCACAAAAACAGCAGTTGGTCTCGGCGTTTGCTCGAATCTCTACACACACAATAAATCTGATTTTTCCGCATAGTAAGGCTGTTTTGATTTGCCAAGTTCACATCTGAAAATGAGATCGGGTCAAAATCTGAAGCTCAAAAATCGAACCGCATAGGAAACGGCCTTAGGGGGATAATACATACCAGGTACCTGGTACCTGGTACCAGGAGCGTTACAAAACGCCCCAATCTCCTTCATCAGGTACCAGGTTTTTATTTACGATCAGACCGGCACGAACGCCAAGCATTTTTTGCCCCCGAAACTGGGGTCAGTACAC
The DNA here is from genome assembly GCA_031213475.1 of Nereocystis luetkeana. Classification (NCBI taxonomy): domain Eukaryota; class Phaeophyceae; order Laminariales; family Laminariaceae; genus Nereocystis; species Nereocystis luetkeana. The sequence goes on from JARUPZ010000019.1 coordinate 5,413,346, forward strand.
ATGCAGACAATTTACGTATGTATCCATAGAGAAATAAATAAAAACATCTGCTATTGATACATTTGACTCACACCAACTCTTTCCCGAAATACCAGCACCGTTTGGATTAAATACTACCAGGTAGTCTACAGTATACAAACTGTTATCATGTCAAGGGGCGGAGTGGCACATTTATAACAAAATTATGGCAAACACATCAGCTGTGGATTTGGCCGATCGAGTGGTTGATATTCAAATTCTCAAATCTGCGGCGCGAGTGTACGTTCATTAAAGAACGAACAGGCAAACAAACAAACAAATAACTCAGACGTGACATCGAGGACGCCGTCGAAACTCATCTCTCGGCAAAATGTGTGATACCTCGATCGCGCGCACGTACGACGGGTCTCATATTGCCTCACAAAGGCTAGTATAGAGCTACGTACGTACCGGTACCCTCGGCATACGTCTAAACCAATACCATGGTATGTGTACGTACAGCATTAAATATCTTGATGCGGAAATACGAATACTCGTAGGCAGGGAGTAGAAAGATATACCTAGTGCCAGGTATTCGTCATCGATGGAATGCTGCTGCTGTATGCTCACGTCCAATTGGTGCCTTTCAAGACCCCGGGCACGTAAAGAGAGATGGTAAGCTAAGCAGGTGTGTGTGTGTGTGTGACCACTTGCCACCCGAATGTGGTCGTGGTCACTCACTTGCCGACCGAATGTGTGTGTGTGGTTACTTGCTGACCGAAGCTCACCGGCGGCGGCATCTCGAACGAGCTATTACGGGGGACCATAGTTAGTAAGACCTATGGTACACATAAAAACCTATATATTTAACATTTTTTACTAACAATATTTGGTCCTATTAACTATGCCCCCCCGTAATAGGGGATTTCACACGCCGCGCGAAAGTCCGTCATTCGTCCACTAGGACGTGACAACAATACTAGAATAATAGCGGTATCAGAAGGTCAGCCGAGCCGTTTTCGAAAACGCGCATCCTGAAGTGCTTGTGATCACGTCTAGTACGGTGATCCTAGTGATCGGACCCACCATATGCACAAAAGCCTACATATCCCACAATTTTTACCAAGCATATTTGGTCTTGATTGCTATGTTCCCCCGGTTTAGCTGCCACTCTGTCCCCTCGATGCATTTAGGTTTCACAATTACGTGGTGTAAAACCGGCCCTCATATCAGCTTACAGAGTGGTATCCATAGACTGGCGACGCGTTTTTTTTGGGAACAGCGGCAAGAATAACCACCCGCAACAGCACCAGCGACGAAAACAACAAAATGAGGATCCAGGAAAAATAGTTCGGCAACCCCACGACGGCATGCCATCGGCCGCAACAACCTTGTACAAAGGTATCAGGGTTGTACAAAGGTATCAGGGTGTGTACCCGCACAGCTCTGCGTACGGCTGGCACAACGCCGACAAAAGCGACAAGATTCACACCTCCGCTGAACAAAAAACGGCAAAACATATCTCACGCAACTACTACGTACTTAGAGAGCGAACGCGTGACTACAGGCATGGCGGTTTCATGTCCCCCCCGCTAACGAAAAAAGCGGCAAAACCCCTAGTCCCAGAAGAACTCAAGAAGAAAAAATGGGAAAAATCGAGCTCACCTTCTCCATCAATGCCTTCGCCGTCGCCAGCACTGCCGTCAGCGCGCCCGCAGGCCCCCCCGCCGCATCCCCGAACCATGACCTCGAAGCTTTCTCAATGTCGTCCACACTCAAACCACCGGTTACTTCCACGCTAAACGATAGCTCCGCCACCGCTGCCGCCACCGCCGCCGCTGTCGCCGCCGCCACTGTCGCCACCGCTGCCGTTTGTGCTGCTGCTGCTGCCGTCACCACGGCCCCCTTCGGCTCAAAAACCGCAACAGACCTACCCAACGCCCCGGCACTCGCCGTTGGCTGCTTCCTAGTACCTGCCGACACAAGCGCTCGGCGAGGGCTAGCCCTGGAGGAACCCGCCGCCGCAACGCTAACACTACCGCCAACGCCGCTGCGCGCGGCCGCTCCTGAGGCCACCTGCGGCAAACGTGCCGGAGGAGTAGCACCACTGACGCTGGCGGCCGGGTGCGCCGCGGTCGAGAGAATACCCAAGCGGAAGCGCTTGTTCCTGATCCATTTCTTCGAAGGCGCGGTTTCGAGCTTGGCGGTAGCTCGCCTTGGTACGCCTCCCCCGGCGGCGGATCGCTTCGAACGGTCCACGCCAGCAGCACCACTGCCACCGACGACGGCGCCAGCACCAGTAGCCACCGCTCTAGCGTCACAACCACCACCGCCGCCGCCACCACCACCACCACGTCTGGGAAGGATAGAAACAGGGGGCGGAGGAGGAGGAGGAGGAGGGGGGAGGGGAGGTGCGGAGGCTTTTTTTCTCGGAGACGCGCGTTGAGCGCTGTCGTTTGCGGTCCGCCGTGCGCTGCGCGCACCCCCGGAGGCTTCTGCGTCGTGGTGCTCGGTGTCCAGGAAAACGGGCTTATTCGCCAGCCTGGGGCGGGGGGGGGGGGGGGGAGCGAGGGTGCCGAGAAGTCGGGTGGGGCGGAGAGTTCAGGGGAGAATGTTACGCGAGGTAACGCCAGCGCCACGTTTTGCTCGCCGTGCCAAACAAACAGCGCGCTCTCGTGACCCAACAAGCTTTATTCCTTTTAGAACCGCAGTCCCGCTTTGGGGACAAACCAGTCAAATTTCAAATAGTTTGTCCCCAAAATGGGACTGCGGTTCTAAAGGGGTTAAGCAAGCCTCTGGGATGACTTTACCATTAAACGAAGCCGAGGATTGTGGCAGTGGCAGGGGTGAAAGCACGGTCCACCGTGAAAGCAAGGAAACTTAATCAAAAGATGGAGAAACAGAGCAGCAAGGTGTGCACGGCGTACGTACGCGCACCGGACAAAGAAATCATCGCCGGATGTACCCCTCCTCTCTTGATAATTTGCAAAACTGAAAAAAAAAAACAAATAGCACGGCGGTTGTTGCCTGTGCGAGCGAGGCCCACGGCCGAGTTGCGGCAAGCCACTTGGGCGGCTCTTTACGAGGCAAGCGACCGCAAGCGCACCCACTGAGATTGCACCGACCTTATCGACCGCCTCCTCTTCTTCTTGCCATCCTCAGCTGACCCCTCGCCGCTGTCGACGTTCGCGACAGACGCGGTCAAGTCCTCTCCCCCGACCACGAACTCTACCAGCGGTTCCAACCTGGACTCCTCGGCCACGGCCAGTACCCTGTCTTCCTCTTCTCCCGCTGCAGCAGCAGGAGCAGCAGCAGCAGCAGCAGCAGCAGCAGCAGCAGCAGCGTCAGCCGCCGCCGTTGACGCGCTTCCAAGCACTGCGTTTCCCGCGTCAAACACGGCGCCGCCACTATCGGCACAGGCTACGATAGTTCCGAGGCTGCTGCCGCCCCTGCCGGGGGAAAAAAAACAGCTGCTAAAATCTTCTGTTGGCATCGGCACCTCCTCCACTCCGGCCTCGTCCTGGTCTTCTTGGGCCACCACGTCACCGATCGGAGCCACCTTCGCCGCCGCCACCGCTGCTGATGGCCGTGGTGGGGTCGCCCCCCCCCGAGCTCGCGCTACTACTGTAAGTTTGGACACCGATCCCGTGCCGCGAGTTGTCGGTTTCTCGCTAGCGGGAGACGCGGGGGCGGTGGTGGCGGTACTGGCACTTCCTTGACTGTGGCCGCCGCTCCACGCCAGCGATGGCGCTTGCTGCTGCCTCAGCAGCAAGGGTGTCGTCGGGGCTCCTTGGTCGGCGAGCTTGGTCCGCTTGCCTTTCGCCTGCGTCATCTTGGGGCTTTTCTTTTCGCGTTCCGCCTTGATCCGCTGCTGGTGCACCTTTTCTTGCAGTCGGGCGGCCGTCTTTTGCTTCTTCTCCTTGGCGTCACGCATGCGCTCCGCCCTCTCCTTCTCTTGCTCTTCCTCGATGCGCTGCTTCTCTCTCGCCTTCTGCGCGATCCGTGCATTCAGCTGTTCCCGGCGGCTGGTCGTCGGCCGCCTCGAGAGAACAGCAGGAGAAGCCGCAGCAGCAAACGAACGGGTAGGAGGAACAACACACGCGGACACAGCAGCAGCGTTCTCCTGCATTGCAACCACGCGTTTTCCCTCTGAAACTCCTCCCTCAGCCGACGAGGGGGCTACACCCTCTTCGCCGTCGGCCGCTTTCTCTCCTCGGGGAGGGGTAACCACGAGAAACCGATGCAAGACACCCAGCGACAGGTTTTGCCCAGTGCCAGTTGACACGAGCTCGCAGAATCCTTTCATGAACCCAATCAGATTCCCCGCGTCACACTCGCCTTCATCTTCGCCTTCGTCTCCGACCCCGCCGTCCCATCTCGCTTGTACTACAGTCGTACACACCCCACCCATGGGTTCCTCGGCCTCGCGGGCTGCTTCCCCCGCCCTCTTTTCCCCCGACTTTCGGCTGATAGTCGCGATGACCTGCGCAGCAAGGGCCCCGATTGCGCTGCACAAGACGGACTTCTCTTGCTTGGCCTTGCTCGCTGCGGCTTCAGCCCTGGAAGCCAAGTCCTTTGCCTGAGCGAGCTCAGCCGCCGTGTCGATGCTCACGAGCTCGGAAGCTTCCGCCCTCGCCGCCGCCTCCGCCGCCGCAGCCACAGCCTCCGCAACTGTCGCCGCCGCCGCCGCTGCGGCGGTTGCTGTCGCGGTTGCCGTCGCCTCCACAATCGCTGCAGCTGTCGCTGCCGCTGCCACTGTCGCTGCCGCCGCTGCCGCCGCGGCTGCCTTGGCGCGCTCCTCGTCCAGTGCTCTCACTGCTTCGGCGCGTACCCTCTCGAGCGCACGAACAGCTTCCGCGCGGGATTGGTCTGCCCGACACCTTTCTCCCATAGCGCCTGCGCGTGCTTCTTCGGTTCGAGCGTTCGCGCTCTCCACTTCGAGGCGCGTCTTGCTGTTCTGCTGCCGCAGCTGGCTGTTCTCCTCGGCGAGTTGGCTGTTGTCGCGTTCGTAGCTCCGGGCCATGCTCTCGAGCTCCTGGTTGCGACTCTTGAGCTCGAGGTTCTCTTCGATCTGCAACGCGGCCGCGGCTCCTCCTCGCCCGGCGCGACGTGGTCGAGCCCCTGAAGTGGGAGGGATCGCGTCCTGAGGATGGTTGGGGTTGGGAGTCGGGGATGAGTTAACGGGAACAAATCTACCGGACTGGCGTCGTTTATGTAGACGAACAGCGAGTATAGAAGTATTTAACAGCACGAGCACTACGACAGCAGTAGCTTTTATGCGACTTCGGTCCATGTTTGCGACTGAACAAGAGAACACCAATATGTACGACAAGAAAAAAAAGGACCTGCCCCCCGCCGCCAGCTGTACCTGCCCGCCTATGCAACCGCGCAGAAAACATGCGTTAATCCACCTGCCTACCATCCTACCTGTTTGTCCGTAGCGACGTGCCTGTCCGAACTATACAGCAGGTACTACGAGTATACAGGTAGATATGTACTGACAGGAGCGGCGCGTAGCGGTTGCTGTCTCGCAATGGTTCGAGTATACGAACGCACTCCGTACGCACATCCATCGTACATGTACCTCGCTCTTCAAGCCTGAAAGAGCAGAATTTGTGGGGGTTCTGTCAACTCTACCGACCTGACTATGCTTCCACCTTCCAACCGTTTGGCGACAGAGCCGGCACGACACAACAGGATGACAGACAACTACGAGCAAAACTTTACCCATAGACATGGTTCCTATCAGGGACTGTCTCGATACCCCATATACGCACCTGGAGGAAAGCTTGGGTCTGAAGTGCGGCCTTGCCGCTGCTGCTGCCTGCACCTAGTCCTCGGGGTGTGGGAGGCATCACGTTTTCGTCGCCGCAATGGCTAGACGAGCGGTCAACGAGGGCCCTCCTGGAACTTCGGCCGTCTTCTTCCTTCAACGGTGTCTCTTGCCCGAAGGAGAACATGCTGCCCTCTGGGACGACCGCGCCCAGAACAACCACGGAAATGCTGCTGGGTGATTTTTGGGGGGATCAACGGCAATTTCTGTACTAATATTCCCCGGAACGCCGTGCCAAATTATCACTGCAAACCTTCACGGTCCCAATCTCGCGATGTACTCCATCTCTCCCATCTACTCGTATAAAGTACGTACACAGAACAGGACTACTGAATATCGAGATGGCCCGCTGCCAAGAGCGTGGCTGGCTCGGAACCGTGTTGTTGTTCCTCTTGATGGGGTCGGGCCATGACCGTGCCGCAGCTTTTCGGTCGGATGCAGCAGTAACAGGAACAACGGCAGGAACAACAGGAACAGCATCATTTTTATTGCAGAGAGCGACAAAGACAGCAGCAGCTGCCGCGTTTATTGGGAACGGAAACCTTCATGTCATGTTGAGAGGAGCGCATATCTGGCGGCACACCAACGGCCGCCATGGAGATGGACTCAGAGGACGCAGCCGGCATCGGCAGGGTCAGGATCGACCGCTGGGACTGCGACCCATGACGTCGGTGCCACAAGCATCTCCCCGGCGGCCACTTCGTTCACAGGTGGTTGATGCCGACCAGAAGCAGCAGCGGAAGCAGCAGCAGCAGCAGCGGAAGCAGCAGCGGCAGCAGCAGCAGCAGCAACAACAACAGGAGAAGCACCTGGTCGACATAGCAAAGTCTCCCCGGCTCAGCAAAAGCAGCTCGCAGCAACAGCCGGAACAACAGCACCAGCAACAACAACAACAGCGACAACGAAAAGAAAAACGAAAACAGCAGCGACACCAGCAGCACCCACAGCTCGGGGGTATCGCAGAGCAGGAGCGAGAGGGTCTATCCCGCAAAGCGTTCGTGAAAGCGGCCGCGGGCTCGGCCGCCGCGGTCCTGGCGCTCTCATTGGTGAGCCACAGCAGCAGCAGCAGCAGCAGCAGTAGTACTCGTAATCCATTGGCGTTGCTATACTCGTACTCTGCTGACCTCACGGATGGAGACGGACACATGATGTTCGTTTCACCCTCACAGCAGAAATTTGAACTACTGCCGTAGTTTAGGACCCCGGTCCCGTTGTGTGTGTGTGTGTGTGTGTGTGTGTTCTTCACATTAAACCGTTCTTTCTACCCCGGACAAATTACATATAATTTGATTACTTTGTCCCCACATGTGGGAGTGCGGTACTAAAAGGCCCTCTGATGGAGGCATACGGACCGCAGCTACTCGGATGACGACAGACTGCAGTGTATGATAAGGTCGATGATGTCATATTACTGTACCTGTAGGTCCGTGAAGATAGGGTCGCACACAGAAACAGATGTCGGGGGTATTGATAATGACAAGCACGTGGTTGGGCGTCAACATGTGGACAACATGTTGACACCTTTCGGGTCCATGTCTCGAATCTCGAAGTCGTCGCGTCCTTCCGTCGGTGCGTCGTCGTGTCGTCGAGTTCGTCGTTTCATGTTGCGGGTTGGGCGGTTTACACCAAAGCAGGCAACAGGCAGGTACATAGGTAACCGGTACCTCGGGTAACAGGTGCATACATACGTGATACTGCTGTACCAGGTATACCACTGGCCGGGATTATAAGCTGCGTTTCATGTGTGTTAGACTACGAACGGGGATTCTATTGGCAGGTACCGCTCTGGCCGGGAACATAAGCTGCGTTTCATTCTCGTATCAGCGTTCAGACGGTTGTTGTATTCTCGTTCAGCGTGATATCATATCGTGTCAGAGGGTAGTATTTGCCTGGCACAGTATACGGCAGTTCAATGCGCGGCGCGGGAGACATCTCGTTCTCTAGTTTTCAAAACGAAACACAGCAGCAGTAGGAACGAATGGGACGGGGGGGCGGGGACCAAGCGATACGTAGAGAACATGAAGACTGTGGCAGACGTTATGCGTGATTCGTTAGGCGAAAGCGTGTGGTAACTACGATAGGTTGCGGGCTGCCGTATCTGGGGAAAGGTGCAGTAGTGTTGGGAGACCACCCGCATAAAAGCTCCGCGTTTATCGCCCCCAAAGCACGACGTGAGCGTATGTTAGTTCCGGAAGAACCGCACGGAGACACGCCAAGAAAGGCTGCGTACCGACTACCAGGTGGACGGTTTCCCGGATGCCTGACACCGCAATCGCATATCTAAGCGCCTTATCACTGTCGGAGGGGTTTGGAAAAGCATATACGACGTTCCCACGGGACAGCCAACGGTAGCAGAACCCCTAATGAGCCAGGTTAGAAGCTTGGGGGCAATAACGGAGAGAAGGAACCGCAGAAAGGATACTACTAATAGTCAAACGAGTGACGACGTCGAGATAAGAGGAAGGGTCAACAAGTATGGCTGAGTTATCATGCCGCAGCAGAGAGGCGTCATTGATCCCAAACTATATACGAATTAACCTGCGACGCGATGTTACAACATTGATCTGAAACAGAGAAGAGGGGACGCCAGCACGGTAGATCCCTTTTCGGGAAAACCTCATTGTTGTACTGGGGAGACAGTGGTGAAGCATCATTCCGTGAGCGGTATCGCAGCTCTACAACAGCGCGACAAAGCAGAAAGAGGCTAGGAAAAAACAGACCATCCCGCCCGCCCATCGTTGGTTGCGAGGTGTACCGTCGACAACGGCATCAGTTTTGTTCGTGTTATATTTTACCAGGGTACTTACTCTCTGCGACGAGGTGCCGCGTTGATTGCCAGGCAACTAACGCGGAAGCAGTAACCCGAGGTGAGAGTCTCCGGCTGGTCGCAGCAGGAGGCCTCAATTGATCCCAAACTGTATACGACTCAACCTGCGACGCGAAGTTGCAGCAGCAGTCGTTGTTGTCGCGTGTCACCGCGTCATGATATATATTTGACGCAAGTCGACGAGGGAAGAAAAGGCTGAAAGTCTTCTCGTCGACGAGGGAAGAAAAGCCTGAAAGTCTTCTCGCGATAATAATGGAGGCACGAACGGTAGTGGGGAGGGGGGCAGGAGAGCCTGCTGTGTGACCCCGGACCTGAGTTACGAACCACGAAGAGAGAGAGAACAGAAGGGCGAAGAAAACAAGTGGGGTACGGACTGTAGGCATAAAAAGAAGAAACAGTTGTCCCGGTGAGCTGCTCGCCGCTTGCTGCGCTGCCGCTTTTCCGCTCTGCAGACGGTGCGCTTTTCTGCCTTTGTTGCTGGCGAACGGCTGAAAACCCCTCGCTTGACTGGTTTACCATGGCGGTGGCTTGCGGAATTTTACTTTCGGTTGATGCTCGCACTACAGCAGTACGTGCACCAACATGCTCGTATCGCATGTTTTGTTTACGTATAATAGCCGCTGCAGCATTGCATCAACTCTTGGCACGTACGTCACTCACCTCCCTGGACTTTCGCCCACCAAGCGGTCTGCCCCCTTGCTGAGCAGTCGGTGGTCTTACCGCTAGTAGATTTAGTACCTCGGTCGCACATGGCGCTATCGTGGCTCCAGTCCTGTGTAGCTTCCATGTACCACGTAACCTGGTATGCTGTAGCTCTCCATCGTAAAGGAGTTATAGGGGTATCCATCCCTTTTGGCGATCAGCCAAGCAAGGTACCACTTGTACTCGTCCGGTGTACATAGCCCTATGGTACCCGGTACGGCTGTAGAGCTACAGTAGACTACACCAGTACCATCGGTACGTACTACCCAACGTATACAGCTAGTCCTGTAGACACCTACCCCCTGTGCCGTTTATATAGGATGGGTTGGGTTGGCGTCGGTTGGCAACGACACTGTAAAACATTCCGCTTTCTACGTGAGCTAGACAACCAGGGTACCGTTTTTTTTTTTTTTTTCTTTGGCGGTCGCCCACAGCCGGTTGTCGAGTTAGATCCTTTGTGCGAGGTAAAGAACCTTTACTTCGCACAATTGGGAATGATCGTATCACGTAGTGTTCAAGGTAAGGGACCCAAGAGGCAGTTACATAGTACTCCCATTGCTGTCTCTGGAAATGCCTACACCGGAAATTAAATCAACTTATTGAAGCTGTCGTCCATATGCAAGTCCGCCCCAAAAGCGGTTCTTAGTAGGATGCGGCTCATCCTTCATGCGACTCGCCAGATACCTCACGGCGCTTCGCGCTTGGTGCAACCATTATCTGCCTGGTCGGTGAAAACCCGACATGCTCCGTCCCGGCATTGTAGGGATGCGAGGGTCTATGGTCATACGACTACGGCCATGCATGATATCGAGTACATCTCTTCTATCGAGTACACCCCCCCCTGTGCGGTTTTGCCCCTGGTTCGCACTGCGGGCAGAGCTGCTTGTCGCCCAAATATGTTATACCCGGCATCGAAATACAGTCCAAGTTCCATTATACAATCATCGTGAACATGATTGTCGGTCTATACGTGATACCTTTGTCTTGTTGTTGCCTGATTGTCCCCAGAACGAATGAACGGCGGACAGTCGGGTCAGCCGTGTGTCGCGGGTGATCTTCAGGGTCTATCTCACATCTCACCAGTACTAGGTAGTATTTACGGTAGGCTTTACGAGTGCACCAGTATGAGTGTACCGAAGACTTGGAACGAACAACAGTGTCAACTCGAAACTGACGGTGGGCTTTTCGGTAGTTTGTCCACCTCTATTTGTTCCGTTGTTGTACGTCTACTCCTGGTACCTGGTTCAGGCAGTTGCACCGCAGTCGGGGCATCCATATGTCGCAGAGGATCACTATAAGCTATGGACCCGGTATCCTACTATACCTGCTCGTTCTCACATTTCGTACGTATTCAGTAAGAGTGCAGTACCGTATGCTATAATCAAGATAACACACCCCCTGGGACGACTTTCAGACCCGGTTTCTTCCAAAAACGTGGGAGGCTCACACAACGAAAATGGTGCCTTTGGTAGTCCTTTGTCGAGAAGGTTACATATAGTAGACGCATGGCTCGTCGTATTCAGTCCGCTGTAAGCTCTACAGTGACGCTCGGTGCCCGCGGTGTGTGTCATCCACCCCCGGCCGCCGAAAGACTGGTACTCAGCCCCTGCCGCTCCCCTCGTCGTGTCACCTGCAAAGGCGTGTTCATTCTTGAGCTTTGTCGTGACATCGCTGTTGCGCGGCGATCGGCTCAGCGCCGGGTGATTAGTAAACCTCTACACACTTGTGGTCGGTGGGGTTGGTGAACGGTCGCTCCTCTTCCGCAGCTCTATCTTGGGCAACTACAAAACTCCCGCCGCCCCTTCGCCCGCGATTCCGTGTCTCTGTGAACACCCTCTTTCGGTCCCTCTTTGGGCCCCTTACTCGCCCCCCCCCTAGTTCGGTCCCTTTATATTTTCTTGTATCGGCCCCTTTTTCGGTTCTTCATCGGTCGTTTTTTCGGTCCCGCCCTTTTCAGTCCCTTTGTTCGGACTCTTCCTATTTCGTTCTCCCTCTTGCGGTCCTTGTATCTGTCCCTGTTTCGGTCCCTTATTCGGTCTCTCTGTTGGTCCCTGTTTCCGTATTCGGTCCCTATTTCAATCCTGTTATCGATCCCATCTTCGGTCATTTTTCGGCCCCTCCCTTTAGCGCTACCTTTTGCGATCCTTTTTTTACCAAACCCTTCTTCAATCTCTCTTTCGGTCTCTTCGTGGCCCTTCCCTTTCTCGGTCCCTTTTTTGGTCCCGCTTTGGGTTCCTTATTGGGTCCCTCCGTTGGTCCTTGTTCCCTATTTCGGCCCCTGTTTCGGCCCCTCGTTCGGTTCCTTTATCGAGATGTCCTAGTCGGTCTCTATTTTGATCCCTCATGCGGTGCTTCTATCGATATCCCGTAGTCGGTCTTATATTTCGGTCTCTTTCGCGGCCCCTCTTATTTTCGATCCCTCTTTCGGCACCTCTTTGAACGATGTTCGGGACGCGGTTTCGCAGGCACCGGAGCAGGCGGCGTCCATGGGCCGCGAGGCCGTGGAAATGACCTGGACGCCGGTGAACGTGTTCGAGAAGAGCATCGGCGCGGCGCAAGACACGTATTCCCCTCGCTTTGTCGCCTACCTGGCGCGGTTCTTGGTGAACTACGACAGGTGCGGCCCAAAGGGCGCACAATGCGAGCACATACAGCAGTGCCGGTTGACGCTAGAAAGGATGAAACGGTCGAAAAAAATGTGAAATGTGAGTTGTCAATGTTGAAAGTGCAATCAATGTGTATATGGTATGAATTGTGGTATTATTGTTGACGGTCGATGGTGCGCTGAAGTGTTCGACGTGGCGTTCTTGTTTGCACTAATTCGCCATCGCATGCCGGCGAAACCATTGTCTCAGTTATTAATAGTTTCCTGCCCTCTCCCTCATCTCTGCCTGCCTCCTGATCCCCGCCCCCTTGACGTGAACGCCTCCGCGCGATGTCGGTATGTAGCGTGAGCGCGTACTGGTGGAGGGAGCAACAGGTGTCGATTTCTCAGGCAAGCGCTCAGGAGTTCGCTAAGAAGCTCGTCGAAAAAGGGGCGGAGGCGATGTTCAAGGCCTCCGACCTCGACGGAGACGGGACTCTGAGCCAGGAGGAGTTTAGCCTCGCCATCGCGGACCAGGAGCTGGGCTTCGCGAAGTTTGAGGTACAGTATTGTTGTTGTCCCTGTCATCTGGTCGAGTGTACCGCGCGACGCGGCTTGGTCGATGGTTTCGGCGGTGGGCTAGGGTGGGTGTAGGTGCGGCTGTGGTGTGAGTTTTTGGTGGGGTGGGGTGCGTTGGGTTGTGTTGACATTGGGTAGAGGCGAAGAAAAACGGGGAAGGCGTAGAAAGGAGGGAGGGGGGGTGTTGGCATCGGATAGAGGGCGAGGGGGAATAGGGGGGGTGGAACGGAGAAGGGGTGAGAAGACGCAAGGAGGGGGGTGTACTCATGTCGAGCATGGCCGTGGGACGGAAAGTGTAATCCAGACTTACTGCAGTATGTACCTGGTATGTGTGAACGCCTCTTGCTTTCACATCTTCAGAAGAGCCTCGCCGTCTCCACCAACACGCTTCTCGTTTTGCGGTCACAAAATACAACAATTATGCCCCCGCGGCCCTTCATGATATCGAGTACACCCCCGCTCCTTCCTGGTGGGTGGAAACCCGACGTGCTCCGTCCCGGCATTGTAGGGATGCGAGGTCTATGGTCATACGACTACGGCCATACATAATATCGAGTACAACCCCCCTCCCCCCCCTCCCGCACCAGAACGTTTGTATGTAATATATGAAATGAACGTGATTAGCGCCTAATTGTTGAAGGGGTCTCTATTAGGAGTAGGGACGGTGCTCCGTCTCGAAGGGTATGCGTGGTCAATGGCCTAATGACTTAAGGCAAACAACACATTAGTACCCCCCGATGGTCATACGAATACGGCCATGCATGATCGATGAGTACACCCCCCCCCTCCCCCTCCCGCACCCATCCTTTCGCGCGGCGCGCGACGCCGGCCCCTCCATGGGCGGGCACGCCTCTCCTGTCCGCGACCAATGCCAGGCAAGCGTAAGCTTCGGCCTGCGCAAGTATCAGGGCAAGTCTGGCGTGAAGCGGCTGTTCAGGCTTCTCGTGGAGGAGTTTGGGGGGGAGACGGCGGGGAAGCGCCAGATCGCCCTCCTCTTCGCCTTGTTGGACGCGGACCAGCCGGTGGAGAACATCAAGTCTCTGATGGGGGAGACAGACAACTCGTCCGTCGTTAGGTGCAACTTTTTTTCGGGGCGAAGCAGAGACCCGCCCCCGTCCCTCGCGCCCCCCCGTCCCTTGCGTACCTGTCGGTGTGTGTGCATTCGTATGATGTAAATTGCCGTTTTAAACGCTTCGTTTGTGATTTTTTCTTTTGAGATGTTTTTGGCGGTCGTTATCGGCGCGGCCTAAGCACCGGTCCTGTCGTGTTTTGGCTTTGCGTGTGAGTGTGTTTTGTTGATTTTTGTGAAAAAAAAAATGGAGGTGCTTGTGGATAGCCGCGGTGGACCGCCCTTGATGCTGTGCACCCGTCGGCCGTCTTCGCTTAAGACATGCCTTCTTGCCTTATTTTTTTGTCCAGAATCGAGTTCTTATTCTTGTGTGTGGGCAGGGTGTATTCTACACCAGACTTCACCCGTAAAAATGATTTTCGTATGCTTCCTTCCAACACCGAGTCGTTTTTTTCTTAACTCCTAATTTCTTAGAAGTGCTGTCTGTCGTACCCCCCATCCCGCGAGATAATCCTGTACACGGTTTTCACACACACACCTCAAGCCGGCTGTGGGAAAACGTGGAGAACGTGCAAAACGAAGGAGTGCGTTGTGATTCGATTGCCTCGACACCGTGCGCAAAGCTTCTGCATGCATCTTCCGGGGATTACGGACACCCCTGAAATGTCATGTCGCGCCGCCTGCCACTAATATGCCACCTGCCACTGATCCCCCGCCCTCCCCCCGCCCTGTGCTTCCCGCTGTATAATTCGCCACGTTGTGTTCCACGCGTGACACAGCTACAAGGTGACCGACGGGGGACGGGGTTACCAAGCGGGAAATCCCCCGGCTGCGAAGGTCGAGTCGCCGCCATTCCTGCAGGACATGGCGAGGGCGACGACAGTCCTGAAGCGGTCGGGTAGCGTCTTTAAGGTGGCGTTACGGGCACCGGGGAAAGGGTACGAGGTAGCCCCGAAAGTGGTTATCAGCTCTCCAAGGTGCGTGCATGCCGTGGGGGGAGAGAGCGTGGAGACTGTGTTTTGTTTCGGCAATAGTTGGGAGCAATATTAATAGTTGGCTGGATTAGTTAGTTAATTTCAGATTGTACGAACATATTTCCGGCCATTCTTCTACTGTAGTACGAGCTACTGTTAATAGTAGGCCCGTAGTTTTTTTTTCTCCGGCACGGTGCGGCGCGGCAGCTTTCGATCTATTGGAAGCGAAAGAAAACGTTCCACCCTCTATGCGGCGGACCAGTCTGTCTCCTCTGCTGCAAGCGTCGGAGCCGGACTGGCTTAGCTGAACACGCGGGGGGGGGGGAAAGGATAGAACCCCCAAAATTCACGGAGCGCTTTCCCCGCCACAAGTTTAGCTTCTGTGACAACAACAGACGCGGCGTATAAATATCCTCCCGCCGCCCCCCCCCCCCCCCCCACCCCGCTCCTCTCCGCCCGCCTTCCCGCCCAACTCCCTGTGCATTGGTGGTACCCCTCTCTCCTCTGACGGGTCCTTGCGTGCTCCCGACAGGAGCCCGGCCGGCGAGACAGCCACCGCCGTCTCGGCGATCAAGGGGGGCAAGGTGGTGGGCATTGTGGTCACCAGCGCCGGCAGCGGCTACGCGGATGTGAGTTGCCCTAGCACGAGCACTCGGGGTGCAGCAGTGACGCTCACCGTACTTGTGGTATCACCTGGTGCATGATAAGGGGGGTGCAGATCGGTACACGAAAACATTTTTCTCTGGAACCTGGTAAATGAGAAGTGGGTGTAACGGAGTATATGATACATGGGCCGTACGCTGAGTGGTTCGTCGAGGGTAGGGGTTGTATGAGCAGGAGGCGGTGGGCGGGCGGGGTGGGGGGGGGGGAGGGAGGGAGGGAGGGGGGAGTGTAACGCTGCGCTTTGGCGGTGGTATCATACCGCAATCTGACCATCGTAGGAGTCGAGAGTGTTGGGTGGGTCGTAAGCACTCGATATGCCAGTGTGTGTCTCCCTTGCTGGCATGCACAGGCGCTCCCCCCCCCCCCCCCCCCCCTCCTTCTCAAATCGCCGACAAACTCTCATCCACCCCCTCGTCAACGCTTCCCGCGCACCGAGCAGGACGACGACGTCAGGGTGACCATCGAATCGCCAGAGGTAAACCAGACCCACACCGCGGTGGGCTTCGTAGAAGGGGTCATGAACTGCGCCGCGGCGACGGTTGTCATGGACATGCAGGTACGACGGGGCCGCGTGAAACTACAGTAGGCGGAGTGCGTCATTGGAACCCGCTTGAGCGGAAGAGCGATTGGTTGGGTATTTATAGTTTTTGTTTTCTATGGGAGCCGCGAGCATTCCAACACAGGCGGTGGCTCTTGTCCGAGCAGTGACTGTGGTCAAGAGGGTGCTCCGATTCAATCGTCACGGCGATACACCCGCGCACATTTATCCTCCTTCTCCTCTTCCTCCTCTTCCCGCCTTTGCCAGCCCTGCGAGGCTTCTCCGTACTGGCTGCGATGTTAACCCCCTCCGGTACATATTGTGACGAATACGTCATGACTTGTCAGGTGTCCGAAGTACGCGTGGTGCACAAGGGAAGCGGATATGCCAGCACCCTGCCAGTGAAGGTCACCATAGACCCCCCGCCGCCCAAGGTGAGTGACAGGATAAGCAGCACAAGCTTAGTTCGAGAGGTGGCATATACGAGAGAAGCGGATGTTCTTCGAATCGTACCCCATCCCGAGACGGCGTGTTGAAGGGCGGGGGGGAGGGAGGGAGGAAGGGAGGGTACACGCTGAGTATGAAGGGTTTTTCATGGTTTCGGCGATGAAACGAGTGCTTGGCAGGCCAGTGGTCTGCCTTTCCCCCTTCGCAATTTGTTTGTTCTGTTTGTTTTTTTTGGCCGCCGAAAGACGACGTGGTAATTCGATCGTCGCGATTGTCTTGCCTTGTTGTGCGTACGGTACGACCCGGCTTGCTGCAGCAACTAATACTATTACTATTACTACTGGTATTACTACTACTGCTGCTTCGACTACATGATGTACTACCATGATACCCCTACTACAGTGCTGCTGCTGCTTCTGCTGTTGCTCCTGCCTTGTTTTTTCTTCTGTGCGGCGTGCTACGCGCGCTTTATCTTGTTTCATCTCACATTTCGTGTGCGCGTACGCTTGCGTCTGCCTGCCTGTCTGCTTGCTTCCCTGCTGCCTGTCTCTCTCCCCGCGATCGCCCGGACTCTCGTCCTTTGTCGCTTAAGGTGGACTACGCCCTCCCGGGCGCGGTGCCGGTAGTCGAAGCTGTGCTCTTGCCGCCGCCCGAGAAGGAGGTGCTGAGGTCGTGGCTGCCCCCGCAGCAGCTGCGACGCGAGGTGACGGAGCTTCTGCCTGACAACTTGGTGCCCATGCTGGACCCATGCCTTGCCAAGTTTTATCTCTCGCCGATCGATGTCGCGGACCCCAACTACTGCGTGTACTTTGACAACGCGGAGTTCCAGGTACGAGCGTGTTTTGTCGCGCGGGGATCAAGTGTCTAGTGGGTTGATTTTACCGGTAAAGTACACTACACTCGTGACGCTTGAACCTGTTGTGTTTTGCCTTGGATCCTCTATTCATTCGGCAAGCCGTTTTCCTCGATCGGGGGTCGTGTGAGCTTAACCCCACCGCGCTGCTGGCTGCGCATGGTACTATAAATCAGCGAAGAATTCCAGTTGGGGGCTTGTTTGTCATTGTTGTTGTTGGTGGTGGTGGTGGTGCTATTGATGTTGGTGTTGTTGGTGTCGGCGTTGTTTATGTTGGTGTTGTTGATGCTGTTGACGCTGTTGGTGTTGGTGTCGATGTGGGTTTTGCTGGTGTTGCTGTTGATGTTGTGTGCCGAGGTGAAGGCGATGCTTCTTGTGGCCCCCGACCGCGTCCGTGTCTTGCCCCCCCCCCCCTGTGTGTGTTACTCTCAGGTTTATCCCAGCCAGAAGCTGGAGAGATACTTTTCCTTCCTTGATGGACCCCGAGCAAGGCGAGCTTCCGCGAAAAAAACACGGCCAGAAAGATGAAACCACCCTTCCGCGTCGGCAATGCGTAGTCTTTATCCCCGGCTGTACGTAAAAGGAAGAGCGGTTGTTTGCCCTCTGTGCCAGATGGAGCAAGGCTGAGCGCGCAATGCGAGAATAAGCCGGCTGCAGTGCAATCATGAACATTGGGACTCGATTGAGGATTCCGACGAGAAAGGGCTGTGGGTAGAGAGCTGAGATAGGGTGCAGTAGAGCACACTTGGGTGACGACGAATCCGTGGTTTGAGTTTCGAGATGCGCGAGAGCCCACAACGCGTTCGTGAGAGTTCCTTCTGAACTTCGTGAGCGGCGCTCGTCAGCTACAAGGGTTGCGCGAGAGTCACGCTCCAGGACACCCCCAGTCCGTGTTCGCCTCCCGAAGCTCGCGTGGTATCCTTCTGTGGTACATGGCACGTCGAGTCTCGACGTCGAATCGCGCCCACACGCTATGTTATGCGCTTTGGTTCGTGTCCATGTACAAATACAAGATTCTCCCGTTCGAAGGCATTCAGATGAGGGGTTGACGCAAGGAAAAGAAAGGTATGCCGGTTTGTGCAGGTGAAAAATTAAACGAAAGGCCCACCAGTCGTTGAAATTTTGCAGCCTATACAGCCCGAAAAAAAATGCAAGGCGTAACAACCAACCGAAGGAAATCGGTACCAGGTACATACATGGGCGTATCACACACAGCTTGCAAATGTGGGTGTCTAGGATATATTCGATCCCACCGCTGTAGTTTGTTTTGTCGCCGGATATGTCTCATGCGCTTACGTTTCTCTTGCCGACCGTCCGTGGCGCGATTGACTTTACTGACGCCGACCCACACGCGGGCATCAGATACCCCGTGGAGAAGGAGCGGCCGCTGGACGCCGCCGTCTTCCTTCGCTTCGCCGCGTGCGGCGCGGTGTGCGGGTCTACCGCCCACGGCTTTTTGATACCGATCGACGTCGTCAAGACGCGCATGCAATCGGAACCGAAGAAATATCCGGACATGACTTCCACGTTCGGTACTCTCGTCAAAGAAGAGGTGGGCGGGGCGGGGTGACCACCGGCTTAGGAAGCTTGCTTGCGGGAGGGACCGACGGGAGAGAGAAGATGGGGGCGGGAGGGTGAGGTTGGGGGGGAAATATTCATACTCGCAATCGATTCGGCTGTTAGTTGATCGGCCAGGCAGAGGTACGCGCTACAGCAGCAACAAAAAGCACCCGAGAGAGGGACGGCAGGCTGGTAGTACTGTTGCAGTCCATTGAGGATCCGAATGCCTGGCTGAAAAATGGCTTGACGCGAGCGCTTCGGCATTGTGCTTTCGTTGTGGTCTGCTGCCTGCTGCAACAAAAAAAATGAGGGGCGGTTTTCGCGGCGGCCGGGACCGAAGTGGTCCCCATGCCTAGCGGGCCGGCCAGCGCTCGCAGCAGGTACGTGGTCTGTTTTGACGCAAAGTTTGCTCCTGAAATGTAGCATTGCCTCACCCCACGCTTGCGGGTGCACGCCGACAGCCAAGGTGAGTTAGTGAGTACTTGTACGTGCGTTGTATCGATAATAAATCACTCGGGAATACCTCAGCGTACCGTAAGCACAACCGAAGGCCAGTCGAGGGGCGATATGTGTGACGGGCCCGATGCTATATAAGGTACCCAGGTACCAGGTATACACAAGGAGGAACCGGGTTATGACCCAGGGGACAGAGTACGACGGAGACCTATTTTTGACCCTGTGTCAGAGCGGAACACCCCGCTGACTCCTCCGCATGTAGGCAATTAAAAAAAGCGAACAACTATCTTCAACTCTACTGTAGCGCCGAGTTCCATATATGACCTTCCAAGGCGATCACCAGGTTTCCAGTAGTTCGTCACGAAACTTTGTAATGCCGTGGCGGCTGAGAAGTGCAGGACTTGAAAGAGGCCACATCGGTCGCTTCGACCCCCTGCCCCGTTCTTGTTTTTCCCTCGTTTGCCAGGGCGCCAAGGCTTTCCTTCTGGGCGCCGGAGCGACGAGCGTGGGGTACCTTCTCTACGGGGGTGTTTCGTTCGGGCTGACGGAGTTCTTGAAGCGTCGTTTCGTGGAGCTGGCGGGGCCTGACCTGGCCGCGCTGTACCCCATACCTATCCTTCTGGGGGCAAGGTGTGAAGCGCAGGGCAGGGCGAGGCGCGGCTCGTGCGTCTTGCGGAAAGGGAGCACGGTGTGGGTGTGCACGCGCACGAGGAAGTTGGAGAGATTCCCAGCATCGTGTCTTTCGTTTTGTTTTCCATATCCACTTGTGGGTCACAGCGGGTCCCCCATGTCGTGCCAATTTTTTTTTTTGCTGTGGGGAATCTTGGCACGCGGGATGCAAAGATCCATAGCACACGAGTCTCTGCTGTATCAAGAATCGCGCGTCTTTTTTTGTGAAGAAGCCCTCGAACATGATCGCAGAGCTCTTGCCTGTGTCACACCTCCCACTAGCCCCCCCCCCTGTTTGGTATTCACAGCCTCCCCTCACCCCCCCCCCTCCCCCCACACACCTCGTCGACGCCCTATCTTGCGCACGGTGACCCGTCATCCCCGGTCCCCGCGGTGCAGCGCCATATCGGCGTGTTTTGCTTCCTTTGCCGTTACGCCGTTCGAGACGCTCCGCATCAAGACCGTAACGGTTCCCAACTTCCCCAGGACGCTGTTCGGTGCTTTATCGGAGGTCATGTCGACTGGGCGCGCCCAGGACCTCTTTGCCGGTGATTTTTTTTTTTCAATTCTCCGGCGAGACGGGGTTAAAGCATGTACCACCCTGAACGGAATTGTAAGAACTGCTCAACATTAATAAGAATACCAAACGGTCCTTACATTTGATCCCAGACAGGTAAAGGTTATGCTATTCACAATCACAACAACTTCCGCGTAAGAAATATGTAGAAGTGTGCCAATTTGACTCTGTTGTAATACACAACGAGTGTAGTACCCATACCCTTGCATGTCTTACGCAAAAAAAGTGTAGTTGTGGGATGTAGTGGGAATGATTTCGCTGCGTGCGGCGAGTCCTTGCGGCCCTTAACAGTGCCTACCGATTGACTGTACCGGCTCATTCTGACCGCTCCTCATGCTGTGACGATCCCTCTTCCGCCGAGTCGTTTCCCGCCTGCTGCGCTTCCAGCACGTTTGCCAGACTGACTGACTGCTTTTAACAGACTGTGGCACACAACGTATTTCTCGTCTCCGCACAATAAGGATGTGCTGACCCGTTCGTTCGATTTATTGTATTGTTCACCGCGAAACCGCTCGCGAAACAATATCCGGAAAACAACCTCAAGGCTCCTATTTTTCACTTGTTATTGCCCTTGTCTTGGTATTTGCGGCGCTCGCACGTCGTGGGGGTGAATGCACATCTGCAGCCGTGCCGGTGGTACTGCTGGCCGAGATACCGTTCATGATGGCCAAGTTTGCCGTCTTCGACGCCTTCTCCAAGCTGGCCTACAGCGCGTTCCCCCAGGCCGCGGAATCCGTGGCGGCGTCTCTTGCCGTCTCTCTCATCAGCGGGATGGTCGGTGAGACAAAGCAGAAGCAACGCGAGCTATATGCGGTAATGGGCGTGTACAGTGACGGCGCTACAGCAGCAGGGCATGCAGTGGTGACGGCGCTGCTGCAGAACAGCCTGCAGCAGCTGTAGCGCTGAGTACAGGTTCGGGTAGAGTAAAAACAGAGTGATGTACCATCTCACAGCGCAGGCGCGTCGAAACTTTCCTTCACTGACTGTCGGTTTCGTATCCAAGCAAACCGCCATACCAGGTACCATACAGAGTACCCAACCCAATGAATATCCTGTCGAGTCGTTCTTGCACCGCAGATTTCATGACGTGTAGCACCTGCATCTTCGGAGGCTCCCAACAAGAACCAACTTTCGATAAAAGTTGAGGTATTAACCAATTTAGAACTGCACTGTACAGAAACCTGTGGAAACCTTGCTCTACAGTAGTTCCGAAGCGTTTTGTCCCCGCAACGGGAGTGAGAGGCCTTAAGGGGTTATTCGCCCGATACACGACCGCAAGGGCTATATACCTGTATATAGGCACCCGTCGAATATCTTATCATACCAATCTGTACCCAAAAACAGGGACGGTTTAATACTGATGTCAAGATATGTACGTATGTTACATACACTTTGGAGCAGATGGTATTACTTGTTCCGAATACGTCAGCTGAGTGGTTAGCTCGACCGATCGGAGTGGTTTGATGCTCGAACCTTTTCAAGCTTGCGTGATACGGCTGTAGTATATTCCAATGACCTTGAAAACGACACATCGGGATCCAAATGTGCAATGATTGGGTAGGTCCTCCGGTGAGGTCGGTCAGTGGGGAATGCTTGGACGCAACAGTGCAATATACCCCTACACACCGTAGCACAGCAAAAAAGGAAGACTTTCGGCACGTTGGCTCGGGCGGGGGGGGGGCGGAGGGTGTCAGATATTCGACGCTTTTAACATACATATACATATATGTTGCACGTGCGTTAATGCTCTACATGTGTTAAAGCTCACTGGTTCAGGTTAAACCGCAATTAGATCAGGTTGCACCGCGCTTGTTTGTGTAACGTATCAATTTAGATGATTGTTCGAGCACAGTTATTTTATTTTGGAGATCGAACTCAGTTAGTGCTTGATGACTTGTTCCAACTTCGGCACAATGGTTGATATTCCACTACAGACCCTCGTTCTTCTTCACTGCGAGAAATTTCCCAGGCCGACAATTTTCTCGGGCGGTCGGGGTTAGTAGGATTTTTTTTTTTTTTTTTGGGAAAATCGAGCATATTTCAATCAGTCTGTTCAAGCTGCGGTGCAAAGGTCTCTACACGCGGGATGCAAAGATCGATAGCACACGAGTGGGGGGGGGGGGGTCGGTAGGGAAACGAAACCCCTTGGTTGGACAGCTGTGCAATTTGCTTCGCTTCATTAATCGAGAACGTGGACGGGAGAGATGGGCTGTAGGCAAGATATGGGACAAAAACAAACAGGACACACACGCGGACGCGGTATCGACGGCGTCTTGAACGCGCAGGAGGATATATGTACGTGTTGGTTGTCGTCATGTGTGTTGGGCGATCTTGTCTCTGATGGGTGCTATTAATAGCGTGGCTGGCTAGTGTACGCGGAATGCACTGAGGCACTGTATCGAGGTCGCTTGAAACGGCTTCAGTCGTAGATTGTGCAAAAAAAACGGGGTCACCGATCGTGGTACAAGGGCGACAACGTATTTTCCCGCCGCGAGGCGAGTGATCACCTGTAGGGGGCTGTGTCAGGATTGTTCGACAGACTCGATGTGTGCGTATTTCCATTGATAGGTCTACGCGTGGTCTGCATTTTTATTTCTGACAGATTTCATTGGCCGGTGTTTCGATACTTGTTGTCGCTGTTGCTGTTGCTGCGGTTGTCGCAGAGATGCGCCAGTTTCGCCTTTTTCGCGCGGCACCCTTTCGCCGCGGCACGCGAATGGCGTGATGATACTATCGCGTGCTTTCGGTGACACTCGAGAAGTACCTCAATCTGTTTTATC
The DNA here is from genome assembly GCA_031213475.1 of Nereocystis luetkeana. Lineage (NCBI taxonomy): Eukaryota > Phaeophyceae > Laminariales > Laminariaceae > Nereocystis > Nereocystis luetkeana. The sequence goes on from JARUPZ010000019.1 coordinate 5,436,415, forward strand.
TCTGTTTTGAGTTTTCAGCTGCGTCACGCGTTAGCAACTACCTCCCCCCTCATGTTAATTTCCGTTTCGTTCCGAAAGTTCCTTCACCTTCGAGGCATATACTTTCACACCGCTCTTTACTACACCCAGTCCTCGTCCGAGCGGCATTCCGGGTCGATCGTTTTTTTTTCACCATTTTTTTCCTTCGGAATGTCTTTTTTAACTGCCCTAACCCTAAGCTTTTTGTATATTTTATTTTATTTTAGGTGTGCTTGGCGTCTCGTGTCCGTGTCCGTGGCGTGTGTGTCACATGCTCGTCTACCTTGCTGATGCACTGCTTGTACTGCTCCCCGAACGCGCGTGCGCGTGCATTGCCTGACACCCCGAGCAGCCGGAGTTGCTGCGTCGCTGGTCTCGCAGCCGTCGGACACCATTATGGTCGAAATCAACGACAAGGAGGGAGATAACGTCAACATCCTGGAAACGGTGCGCTTTTTAAGTCTTTGGGGGCATCGTGCTGAATAAGTGGGCACGATCGTTTTTTTATTCGCTCCTTGCTGCTGATGGTTTTCATTGACGGGCTCCTCAACCTTAAGGTTTGCGATTGAGCTGCTACCCCCTAAAGTTGGACCCGATGGGTGTTTTTTTTTTTTTTCTCATCCCATTCATTTTCTTCGCACATCTTCTTCTCTCTCTCCTTCCAACTCGTAACTCAGATCCGGGGTCACATAGCAGGCTCTTCTCCCCCCTTCCCGCTACGGTACGTTCCTTCATTTTTTATCGCGAGAAGATTTCAGCCTTTTCTTCCCTCGTCGACTCGCATCGAATTGTGCCTACCCACGCTGCAAGGCGCTCTCAACAATTGAATCCTTTTTTATTTTTGCAAATAAAGTCAAAGTCCGACCCACCTGGGGCTCGAACCCAGGACTCAAACAAGTAGAATTCGAGGTTAACCAATTCATACTATCAGTAGGGTCGTAATACACCATATATAGTACATGGAAATGCGTATCGGGCTTAGTAGCTCACAAATTGTTTTTTGCCAAAGTCGCTTGTTGGGTCGAGTTGAGGAGCTCCTGAAGCGAGGAGCGTCTTCATTATTTTGCCAGGTAGACGATAGACGCAATACATTTGTAAAATTGTATGTACAGGGGCTACCTGTACCGCAGCACGCGTTCGCTGGCCCATAAGGGTATGTGCGTTCCACAAGGCCGATTTTTCTTCTTATCCCTGATGGCGACAGGTGAAGAGCGTATATAAGGACGGTGGAGCTTCCGCGTTTTACAAGGGGTCGGTCCCCCGTGCGGTGAAGTCAGCACTTAACATCGCGCTGCAGTTCTTCCTGTACGACTCTCTGAAGCGAATCGCCGACGTCGCACCGGACGACCTGAAGGTGATTCGGCTGTTGCGTTACGTCTGCTGGACGCGAGTGGCTGTGATTGCCTTGCACTGTTGTTGATGTTGATGTTGATGTTGCTATTACCATTCGATGTTGCTTGTTAACACGCTCGAAGCCGAACCCGTATGATCCATTGACGATATCCGACCCCGAGCGATCCCTTCGCTTCTTCTCTTCGCCCTCAATAGTGATAAACCACAACAGTACCATTAACAACGACAGCGCACAGTTTTCGCAGAACTATCGCGTCTCCACCCTTTTGCGCAAGAGCGATATTTGGAGAATTGCCGAGTAACGTTTTCGCGCTTTTGCACTTGTCCGTCCCTGGGGCGCTCCACGCGGCGCACCCACCTGCCTCAAGGTCTTCTTCGACGTCATGTCCGGCCTGGAAATGGGGGCAAAAGAGGCGGTGTCCAACATGTCTCCTGACATGGCGTCCTTGATAGACAGCGTGAGATGACCTGCCAAGTCTTGCGGGTCGCTCCCTATACATCCTTTCTCAGATAACCTGCCAACGCGGTGATGTAAGCGTTGTATTTTCTGGCGTGCACGCTGTCCACACCAGCTCGTTTCGTGTCCGAACACGGACACGCCAACTCAAAAGGAAAATTTACTACTCGGGGTTTGTTCGAGACTTAGATCTTGCCCGAGAGATGAGAGCAGCAGCGGTTCTCGCCAAGCGAGCCCTCCGTTGTCAGTGGGCGGGTTTTTTTTGTGGTACTTTGCTTGATGTGTCGACCGACGCCCATTCTGTCTGACTTGCGCTTTTGCTGCCGGACATGTAGTTTTGAGGCGTCGTATATAGTTTGGGCTACGATTATTATTAAACAAGTTTCGGGACGGCATTGGAGTACGTCTCCATGTGCCTTCATAAATCTTGAGCTGTGTAGAGTGAGTGTTACTCCATTTGTCAGGATTTCGGGGAGGGTGGAGTCAGGGGGTAGGAGGGTATCGTGGCTTTCAAGATGCCTGCATGATGTGGCGCGAAACCACTTGAGACATATACGTGTGAACTGATGAGCTGTCGTTCACTAGACGGTGGCGTTCCGCGAACGAGCGGTGCCATGGTTTCGCCTTCAAATTTTGGTCGGCTGTGTCTGGAGGACCGTTGTCGTGATGGGCTTGATTCGCCATGCGTATGTTATATGAAGCGACGCGCGCGCACACTGCCAATGTTTTTCGTTGGGGCCATCTCTAGAGGGTGAGTGATTTGCAGTTGGGCGTTAACATGAGCGCTGGCATCGCCGCGCCTTGTGTGTGTTGGACACGATAAGTATACGGGGTGCGTTACCTCTCCCCCCCCCTTCCCCAAGCACCGTGTCTGTTGGCTGTTGTAGCACGCGTGCCTCCGCTTTCCGAGTCTCCTCTTCTGGTTTGAGAATGTTGCTGCAAGGGAGTCGCGCTGCTTGTTTCTCCAGCTAAAGCTGTAGTTTTTTTTCTGCTTGTCTCGCTCAATTACTGTGTCGATTAAGGCGCGCGGTGTCGGAATATTGCCGAATCGACGCGATGACCCTTAAGTCTACAGCAGCACTGCTGCCCTGCCATCTTGTTTGCAATAGCGCTGCTTCGCCGGGTGACGACCGCGCTTGGAGCGACCCCTGGTCAGTTGTACCGGCGTCTGGTCAGATAATCTACTGTTGCATGTTTTTTTAGACGTGACTTGGGGGGCAGCGACGGCTGCACGCTGGACGACCTATAGCGCGAGCGAGGGCCTGCTGTCCTGCACTGATGCAGCCTCCGTGGTTCCCGGTACCACCGGTCCAAACGTATCCCACCGGGCGTACAGCTTATATACTGCACTCCCGTCTCGCCAAAGTAGAGGACAGGAGGCAAAGGAGGCTGGATTCGCGACCATTAGTGCAAGCGGCGGCATCACACGGTTGGTGGCCGAAGCGACGGAGTCGATGCCCCGTTGTTGTATTGGTGGAGGGTTCATGTTTTTTTCCACGGTTTAATATCCGATGTTCATACCCCGCTACCATTTTCGAGACCCAGACAGAGAGGGTGGGGGGGAGGGGTAACGATCAGCTTGATGACGTATCGTCAGATCAGTTGCGCTGGATGCGACAACCGTTCATGGTGGGTACGGATGTGCATTTATTAGTAGGGACCGACAAACGCCTCTTCCGCTTGGCGTTCTAGAGCTAAGGCTCCTTCGACTTGTTTTGATGATGTGACTGAATATTGGTGGATTGGAATGTAGAGTCAGACGGCGGGATGGTATGCTTTGCTTTTGTGCAGTGGTGCTACCTCCGCATGCCGGGGGCGCGGCGACCTTGCGCAAGGTTGTGCGTGGGGTTGGAGCGGGGTTGGGTAGAAAATGTCAACTCCGAGTTTTAGTCCATGACGCAGGACGAATGCGTAGAAGGCTTCTTGCGGAATGTCGTTATTGGCACGTCGTATGGTTTTGTAGTGACGAAAACGGGTTCTAAAATATAGCATTTTCGCCGTACCCGTAGTGTCGATTGGTGAGGGATATTGATTGAGCAAACTGTCACGAATGGGAGGCCAATTCGCAACAGTACAAAAAATACAGTCCGCCTCCTGCTTTTTTTCGCGTACAGTAGTACGCTTAGTCTCTAGTGGCGAATGTACGAGTCGGGTTAGCAGGCAAGGGCATTGGTTGAACTTGCCAACCGTTTCTGCGGCACAATCGTGTGCGCCGTGTCGACGACACGTGCACCGGAGAGTGTGTGAGCTGCCCCGCTACAGTGCAGCATATTGCATGCTGTTGACGTGTATCATTTGTGGTGTCATGAATGAGTGAACGTGCACTCCTCCCTACACAGCTGCGGTCCCGGCAATGCTCATGACCTCGGGCGAATATGATTGGGGCGGTAGCCGGTAATTTCTTGGTTCACGTACGTCTTACTCGACGGAGCGCTCGCACCGACCGCTCCCGAAACAGTACAAGGCGTAAACATACCTGGTACGGTCGTACAAAGTACGTAGCATCGAACGGCATATGGTCGGATAAACGGTTGGAGCTTGGATGTGCTTTGACGCACTTACATGGACGTAATTAGAGAATCGTTTTGCGCGAGTCGTGCGTGCAAGTCTTGAGACAAAACTCTGATCAAATGGGCGCACTTACGTGTGTGCCGGGAACCCCGTCTCTGCATCACCAGGTATCACACTTGGTGCCTCTGGTGGGCAGACGGGTATCCCGCATGCTGCGTCGTTGCCTGCTCCCATACAGTTGGATGGAGAGAACATCGAGCACCTCTTTCCTCAAGGGTATGCGGGAATATTTCGCACTACTCGAGGCTACCCACCTGTCCTAGCCTTGTTCAAGTAGATATGCCGAATGGTGTCCTTAGTGCTCTGTATACCGTCTAGCTCTTGGGACTTCAGAGGGGGAGGTTGACGACAAAAAGTGGCGAATGCAGTAGCTTTTTTTCAGCCTGACGTGGAATGTACAAACCAGCGCCTGAGGACCGTTCCTGACGAACCGAAAAAGAATAACGATTCGTGACTGTTTGACATGAGGAAAAGTCAAGATCCGTGACATCTCAATTCTAACGAAAATAACTGAAAAACGTCAAGTTTCGTGAGTTTTTTTCAAATAGTAAAATTCCGATATTTCACATCCAACGATTTTTGCGGGTGGAGCCAACTCTCGCGAGTGGGGCATGACGAGGCCGGACCGGGCCGACCGCGTCTGGCCCGGCCCGTGATACATTCGAATAATGAGCCGAAGCCTGACCCAGCCTGCGGGATTCCAATCTAACCAACCGTCGGCCAAGCCCGGTAAGCGAGATTCTATCTCACAGGTCGTCTCTCCGGCCTGGCCTGTGGCTTTCTCAGATCATTTTCGCTTTTGTTTTCGAGCTGTGGCTCCTCCTCGAAATTTCGGGCCACGACGTGCTCGTTAGCGGTGTCTTTGGGTAGCCGCCCGTTGTCCACAAGCTGCGTACGAAGCAGAGTCTGTCATGCTCATATACCGGCCTTCGGATACCGTTGGTGCGCGTGGGTTGCGTATAATAGTGCTTTGATCAGGTGTATTTCGAGACACGACAAAAAGTCACGAATCGTGATTTTGTTCTTCTTAGGGAAGAGCTAAACAAACGGCGTCATGAATCTTACGAATCGTGTTTTTTTTTGTTCGTCAGGAGCAGCCTTAACCATACAAATACACACCTGGCGTATAACCCATTGATAAACCGTTTTAGGGCGATTTTGGCAATGAGGCGGGCAGACAGACAGACAGGCAGACACGTTCGAATTTTCCGTTACAGAAGACTCTAGGTGCACCTAGGAAATTGATTCCTGTAGTATTCTGTCTTAATGTCCTGGATCATTTGATGGAAGTATTGGATTTTTGTATAAGGCTTCATGCGCGGCAGGGGTCCTTGTCCGGTATTTCGCCCCGCGCTGAGTGGACGAGCGCATCGCCTTCTCCGCGCGGCTAGTACCTGCAAATGATCTGGGAATCCAAGCCTATGAATACTGTAGTATTCTGTCTCGATGTCCAGGATCATTTGATGTAAGTATTAGATTTTTGGATGAGGCCTCCTACGCCGACCCGTGGTCTCGCCCATACTACGTTGCGTCGTTGGATCATACTTCGTTGTATGCTCTTAATCGACCTCTGGTCGGGTACGTACTTGTCTCACCCAAACTTCCTCACGCTTGCCCCAACCCTGCCTTGCACAAGGTGCGAAATCGATCTCAAACTTAGGCGACAGAGGAAGCCGGCTAGCGTCCGCGTAGCTCTGGCCGCGTTTCCTCTTGCCGCCCTGGACGCGGCCACTAGAAGTAGCGCCGATGTAGTACTATGCTATTGCCTCCGTCTTCCAACCACCTATTTTCATGATCTCGTCCACCGCCGTCCCGGCCAGGGATCTAGCGAGGGAGCCTCCCACTCGAAAGGGGTGCATCGTGAAATGGTCCGGCAGGCCTGCCTCCCGCAAATGGACTTGCAAGGAAGCGGTCATTCGGGCTCCGGAGAGGGGCCGAGAACCCCGGTCACCCTCCGTCGTAACATCGGGGAAACGATGCCCGGCGGTTAAAATTTACCCAACCCTCTGCGCGGCGGATGTGTACGCCGTAACCGCCCGGCACGCGCACGTCTCCAGGCAGATCCGGCCTGCCAACACTACGACCATCTCGCCAGAAGCCCGAAGAGTCCTACCAAACTGAAAATTAAAAATCAAGCCCCTAGACTCTGGGAGCCTCAGCATTTGCGATTACTCTGGGCCTGCAGAGGGAGAAAACGTAAAAGCAAAGTTACGACTACTCCCGTACTACAGCACCGCCCGCATAGCCCCCAGGCTGCTATCAATAGGTGTAGGGGATGTGTCCAACCTGCAATGTTGTAATGCCAGGCTATGTGAAGACACGCGCGCAGCATGGGGATACTCGTACTTGTACTGTTGCACGGTCTCCATGAACGCTTTTGATTAGATGGCACTCGTAGTTTTCTCGGTCGGTATAAATACTCCTATACATGTCCTCAGGCTCATATTTAACTTTTTCTCGTGCTCGGTTTCTCCCGCCGCCCACGAACTTCTCGAGCGATTTCTTCGCCGGGGCACGCCCCGGTCTCGACCCCAGCAGCCGGCGCCGCCGATAAGCTCGCGCGGCGCCGCACGCGCTCGCGCGAGGCCTCGACGACGGAATCTACGAAGGTTACCTCCGCAACCTACGGGCCTTTCCTGCCCTCTCCGCGTGTTGACGCAACTCCTCGCCGCAGTATTCTTCGAAAGATATCATGCGTGCTTTCTTGTGTCTCAAACTTCCTTCCGGGCCGGCCTCACAGGTCGACTGGGAGGGAAGGTGTGCATGACATGCCTCGCCTTGCGAACAACACCTATGAAAGGAGTAGTGCCTAAAATATGTGCTGCAATCAAAGGTCGCCCCAACAACAGCGCAGGAGCGCCACCAGATAAGTGTGCTCGTGCATGTATCGTGCGCTCTAGCTATAATAGTACTTGTACGTACTGCGTAAGCAAGCGAACCACGGATCGCGGCCAAATCATGAATGCTTTCTAGATATCTTCATATCGCACAAAAAATACCCGGCAGGAGGATTGTGTCTCGCAGGGTTGCTTTCTATGTGAGGTCGTGGCGGGGTTTCTATTGCGTGCGATTCGGCAACCGGGAAATAAATCCTCAGTTCCAGCACGGGCGCCCAGAACCCGAAACCATATTTTTTCGATACTTAAAATAGGTCAGAATGAAAAGCAAGCCGGAGCACTGCTGTGATCACATAAATAATTTAGCTTTTTTTCCAATATGTGGTGTGTAAGTTGTTGGCAATGGGGGGGAGTCTCTAAAACCTAATCAAGGTGTGTCTAAACAGAATCGAAAAGCGCAATCGTAAATCGATTTCATTTCGATTTCGATAAAATCTTAGCCGAGGCGTTCGAACAGAATCGACAAGTGGAACCCCCCCCCTAATTGGCCGATGGCCGAACGCATGGGACACAGCACTTGATCGTTATTTTGTCTTGTACTCGTTGCTGTCGCAGCAGCAGTGTGCAAAACACGCGTCAGTTTGGAAACTCCTCGGGAACACATTAAAAAAAAAAAAAATCCGGATTCGGGGAGAACAAATAGAAAATCCAGGCGAAAATCAACGGAGAGCACAACCTACTTGGGCCGTTCGCAACTGTGCACACATGCCGGCAATCTAGCGCTCGGCAACACAAATCCACCACAGATGCAGGCAAACGCGACGGCATTTCGATTCCGGGAGGTCGTTGGGCCTCCCATGTAGGTGGTGGCGCGTCCAACGTTGACGCCCCGAGATCAAACTTGAAATTCTACGGAGAACAAACTTCCCGCCTCGTTTTCGAGTGTATCATCCTGAAATTTCCTCAAACTATGTTCGCTTAGGCTCGAACGCCGGGAAACAAAGGCCCGAGAACGTCGGGGCTGGTGTTGTGGTTCGCCTGCTGGCTGTCTACGGGGGGTTCTGTGCTACTCTGTTGCCGTACTAGCTGTGGGTTGGATGCTATGCACGGCGGTTCTGATATGATATTTTGACGTGGCTGCGCCGACCACAGTAGGACGCGCTGAATTGTTGCTGTTCGTGCTTCGATTTCGTTTTCGGTTTCCAGCCGTCTACTTTTTGATTTTTGGATTGGGTTGTAAATCGTTCATTTTCTCGGAACCTAAAAAACGAAGGGGAACATGTTTTGAACAGGGACCAATCAGCGCCTTGTTTATTATCATTTCGATTTTCGATTTCGATTCTGTTCTGTTTGGACACGCCCTGACCCGAATTTTGAGTTTTTTTTTTTTTATGTTGCAAATCGTCCTGTGATCACAGCGCCCCGTTTTGTTTTTCAGTCTGACCTTTTGTTCGGTGAAGTGTTACTATCCTGCTGTTCCAGGTTGTTCGAGGCGCACTTTTTTCACATCACTTCTTTCATTTGGGAGATCTCTGGGAGATTCGAGGTACGTATCTATCACGCGCGAAATGGCTCATGATTCCGTGATACTGCAGCAGCAGCAGCAGACGGCGGCGGCAGACAGTCTTGTTGCGGGTCACAGCGTTCTACCCCTGCCTGCAAACGCGGCGTATCCGGCATCAGCATCGTCAAGTTTCCCCTGAGATCTCATCCTCCACCGCTGTCCGTACCTGAGAGATCCTGCCCGCGATTTGCTGGAGGCAGGGTCCGAATCTTCGACGAACAAAGAGTAAAGGACGTCTGACTCGCCGCAAGCCTCCACTCCAGCAAAGAGTGGTTGTCGTACAGGCGGAGGCCCTTCCAGGACCAGTATACCGAGACGGGCGTAGACGAAGGCATAACTGCTGCTGTTGTCGTTATTGTGGGAGAGCCTAAAGGGGCCGGCAGCTTGGCTGTGCGGGAGTTTCGCCTGGCCACGGTGGCGGGAAATCGACGCGGATGATGGCGAGCGCCGTTGTTCCTGATGTCAATAGGTAGCCCTGCGCGCGTGCCGCCGAGCGCACAAGAAGAAGGTCTAGCAGCGCTTCCAGCGTTTGCATGCACCACCTGAAGTCTAGCAACCGTCCTGTGATTCTCCGCGGCCAGGCATATGTCTGGTGTGGATCTGTCAGTGCGACGGCGTTATATTAATATTAATAGTTGGTGTTTGTATCGTCGACGGAGATCTCGCACCTGGTATATCCAAAAACCCAAACCCCGCGGCCCGCGATGCAAAACGCTTAAAGAATACCACATGAACTCCCATGAACTGAGAACTGAATTCAAATTTCATCATGCAATCTCCGAGCGCTGCTCCTCTTCGTTCGCCAGAAGCGAGCGCTTTTAAGGTGGGTTTGCCTGCTCCATGGCAATCGCTGATGGGATAGTAGAGCCCACTAGGAATATTCATAACGTTAAGCTTTACGGCGCTGGGGTATTTGTCGCGATTTTTTTTTCACATTTGGCCACTCCTGCACGTACCTGCAGCAATGGCAGCAGCCCTTTCCTATCCCCAGAGCACGGCACTTCGACGGGAGCGTTGCCGCCCTATGTATATCCGTACACCCACAAGCGCGCTCGCCTGCACCCTACCTCTGGTGTACCGGTGTATCCGGTCGTGTGTACACGACTATTTGGCACCAATCTTGACTATGATGTAAATTGGTTATTTCCGTACACTGCTGTACCAGTACTACTGCACCCACTCTGTTCGGCAGTCCGTACGACAGCACGTAGACTTCAGGCAGGATACCCGGCTGTACCAGTACGCTGCGGGTTTTACGTGCTGCTGTGCTGTACTCTGCACCAGGCATCAGGAACATCTCGGGTACAACTTTTTCCGAATACGTTGTCACCCCGCATCTACATAAAGAGTAAAAAGCTACGTACGCCATTCGTGAGCTCTGAGAAGAAACAGAGCAACGCCGACAAAGCCGGCGTATATCCGTCTCCCCCCCCCCCGAGAGCGGATCCATGCGTTTGCGGGACCATTTGCAGCAACCCTGCGTTTCGGACAACTACGTGCTACTTCTTATGTAGGACACCAAATACCAGTGCACCTGAGATCCTGGCCACTACCCTAGCTCAGTCTTCTACATGTAATGCTGGGTTGGGCCTATCGCTATTCCTCCACAGTATCACCGACGGTTTTGTTCCATCGGACAAAACAAACCTCCCGGCGTGGGAGCCCTACCGAACGTAAATACACAAAAGTTTCACAACACATACTTTTTTCTCTGTTCGATAGTTTCTTACCCTGAGAGCGAGGTGCTATACACGATTCTACCTCAGGTCAAACAAGGGCCGTTGCGCCAACGCGGTTCTACTTCCGGCAAGGTTGTACTGACATCCGCGAAAACGGACGCAGCCTCCTCATTTTGGCTGTCGCACAGGCCAACATTGCACTCAAAGCCGAGTGCCCAATCGTATTGTTGCGCACAGTGCACAACTGTTATAGAAACTCGGCTGCAGGGTTCGACCTCTTCGATTCCTGTATTGGGAGGTACATTGTGTCAACCTGACTCTAGCTAGACCTCGCCTGTTTTGGCGAAACATAATCCACCTACAAGCATTGCCGACGCTCGGGATGCTGTTGGTGGAGTTGTTGCTCCTAGCACTCATCCCGTGGCGTGAGTTTACACGCCGGCGTTGAAGGCTCGTCGAAACCGCCTATCCTGCCGAGAGCGGTGAGGAGATTGGTGGCTTGAAACTCGAGTTTTTTTGGCACCCCTGGTGATACCGCTCCAAGAAGACGAAGTCCGTCGCTGAGGTCCACACTCCTTGAAGCACGTCTCCATTTCCGGCGCCACAGAAGTTTCTCCAGTCCGCTTTGTACTTATTATGGCGGTAGAGCCTCACACCTCTGAGGCCAGGTGGGTGGTTCACCAGCACGTCGGCGTAGCTGACCGTGCTAGCCCGGACGTTGCCGGGACCCGAAGCAGCCCCTCTCGCTTTCTTGCGAGGATCACCAATGGTACCTAACGTTCCTGATTTTACAGCTGTATAATGCCGATACATGCCGGTTTACCTTCCCTAACCCCTTTCCCCCCGCCTGGTCCCGTTCCACAGCAGTGCAACACATGCAACCATGTCTTGCATCCACCTGCACTTGGGCCAGGCTGGCAATCAAATCGGGAAGTCCTTCTGGGGACTAGCGGAGGACGAGTTTTTCGTCGACGACGGGGTCGGTGGCGGCGGCAGCGGTCCCACGAGGGCAAGAGGGTCAACGCAGCCGCTTCGTCCGTCGATGCGTCCGGGCGGGATGACCATGTTTCACGAGGACGGCTCGGCAAGGTGTCTGGTGGTGGACAGCGAGCCGAAGGCGAGGGTTCTGTACACGTATAACTATGTGCCGGTATGACACGGGGGCCACAGACGCCTTGAGATCGCACGATATGAGCCTCTTTGCTTGCCTCTACAGCGGTGGTGGTCGCTTTATTATTTTGTCACGAGCAGCTTGCGTCGGTCCCGCCTGTTTTCTTGAGCGGGCAGGAGGGCAGGGTGCCACCATCTGTCTACGGTCTTGACTCTCGCAGAACACAGCTGCGTGCGCAACGTCAAGACGTGGGGTAGGTCGGTTGCGTCCTGGGCGTGTAGGTTCGTGGACTAGCTGTTGCTCTAGCAAGCGGGGTGTGCTTCATTTACTTTGACTCACCCCATCGCTGCCAGCGCTCCTGCAACAATCGCTCGCTTGATCTGAACTGCCAGCAATGTCGCTGACATGGGTTTGCATGCGGCGTGTTTCTCCCTACCGATGTGCCAGCCCGGCTCTCGCCGACCCCGCTCCCTCGTCGACACCGATCGAATCTACCGAGAACGTCCACCCACTGTGCACATGATCATCGCTATCATCATCACCATCATTGTCGTCGTCGTCATCGTCATCATCATCGCCATCGCCGTCATCGTCAGCATCATCATCGCCACCATCATCATCACATCGTCATCATCACCAGCATCACTATCGTCGCCACAATCATCAGCGTCATCAGCACTATCATCGCTTCCATCACCAACTATAATAATATCATCGTTATTACCCCACGTAATCGTAACGACCATCGTCATTACCCCCTCCCGACGGCGATACCACACCCCAAGCAGGTGGTGCACAGCTTCCAGGAACGGGTTGGCTCCCTGCGACCGGAGAACGTAATATTTTCGCAGAGCGGCCTGGCGAACAACTGGGCCATGGGCTTCGCGTCCTGCCGAGGAGGCGATGGCGGCGGCGAAAGCGGCAGCCGTGGCGGCGGGCTAGAGGATGCGCGGGAGGGCGGGTTGTTCTCCCGCTGCATGGATGGGATGCGGAAGGAGGCGGAGCGGTGCTGCTGGCTCAACAGCGTGGTGATGACGCACAGCCTGGCGGGCGGAACAGGCTCCGGTCTTGGCTCGGGCCTTCTCCAGGCGAGATAACAAAAGGAGATGTTTTTATACCTGGTCATCAAGCCCTCGAGCTATGTACATACATCATCAGTGTAATACAGAAGTGATGTGTAGCATACTGTAAGTGCTAGCTTCCTATGTTGACGTCGAGCGCCGGCTCTCGCTGCCGAGGACGGCGTCAGTGTTGAGTTGTCTCCGTACTTCGTAGGAGCAGTGCTAGAATGCGTCTCGTGCTGGTTCTACTGGATGACATATGCTGTCTCAAGTTACACGTCGGTGGGAACAACGTGATTCTGCTCTGGGTGTGATTCTGCTGTATGCGGCTCTTCTGTCCAGTCGTAAGCGACTATGCCTTATCTTGTGATTCCGCTCCACCTCTCGGTTCTGCTGTGCGCGCTCGTGTGATATGTGATTATGTGAGCACCCTTTACCTCCTAGTTCTGCTGGACTTGGTTCTTCTGCTGTGTGTATTTCTGCCGGACCCTGACACTCTGCGGTACGAATTTCTCGCTGCCCTGAGGACTGCATCGTGGCACTATGACGATTTTCCATTTCTTTCGGTTGTGTGCATGAATATTGTGTCCCTTAGTCCTGTTGCGAAATCCGATCGTCAATTTCGCACCGAAGTCCCCCCCGCCAACCAATCATACCGCGGCGGTCGCACCACCCTCCCCCCCGCCCTCCTCTCCTGGCTCCGACTCTCTCGCAGGCCCTGCGTGATGAGTACCCTTCCCTGTACCTCATATCCACGTGCGTTGGACCTTTCGCGGCAGGCGACACGCCTCTGCAGCACTACAACTCCGCGCTGGCCCTCCACCACCTCCAGGTGTTCGCCGACGCGGTGATATACCGCGGCAACGACGACTTGCTCCAAGAAGCTAAGGTATCTGCAAGGAAACGTGTGTCTCATTCGAGCGCAGCCGGTGGCAGCGGCGGCGGCGGTGGGGGCGGAGACTGGAGAGGAGGCGGTGGCGACGGGACGCGCTGGCAGCCCGTCGGCCTTTTTTCCAGGGGAAAGAGCGGCGGCAGCAGCGGCGGCAGCAACATAGTAGGCGGTTCCTTAGCGGGAGCAGGGGCCGTGTCCATAACAGACATGAACGCGTCGCTCTCTCTCGACATGGCTTCCCTGTTTTTCCCTACAAGCCGTCCACCCCCGCACGTCCAGCACGGCGCCGAACCTTCGCTAGACGCGCTCGGCGGTGGCCCCCGACCGCCCCGCCCGGCGCCGGTGGGGCACCATCGCCACCACCACCACCGGCGGGAGACAGCAGCGCTGAGGCCGTTCGACGGGGGCTGCCTCGTGTCCGCTGCGTGCCCTCTACCGGGGGCAAAGTTCGTGGACCTGCGATCTACACTCTCCGTCGGTCTGAGCCGCCGCTCGTCGTCGTCGCTATCGTCGCGGGAGTTGCTCCACAGCCGGCCGCCAAAGGCGGGCGAGAGGAGGGGGGCGGGGGCGTCGGCCGGGGATCTGGGTGTCGGGGGGGGGGGGGGAATGGGCGGCGCTAGCGGGCGGCCTTGGAAAGGCGACCCCGCTCTGCCCGCGGAGGGGGGGCGGGGGCAGCGAAGGTGATGCTTGCGTCGCGGCGTATCACGTCGTGCGAGGCATCAGTGTCGAGGAGGGGACGCCGGCGGTGACGGCAGCGGCAGCGGCCACCGTGGAGGGGGCGCTGGGGGAAGCTAGCGAAGCGCTACGGGGGCACCACGAGTGCCCGGAGTGGCGGACCGCGACAGACGCCTCCTGCTCGTCAGGTGTGAGCTCGGCGGGCGGAGGCGGGGGGGGGGGGGGATGGCCGCTGCTGCACACGCGGTTCGCCAACGATCGTTGTGTGTGCTTGTTGTTCGTGCTGTGATGTTCTGTGCGGCGCGAACGGTGGAAAAAAATGACTGACAGTTCATAGCGGGGTGCTGGTACGGGACGGCGGAAGGAGGAACCGCTCCTGTTGTGTTCCCCGATTTTCTCTCGTCGCCCCGATTGCCCGACGACGGCAACGATGCGCTCGCGCGGAAGCTCCGACGAGTCGAAGGCACCGCGCGTGTTTGTGCGAAGAGCGAGTCGGCGACCCACCGTCGTAGTGCCTTTCTCGCCGGAGACTATGCTACGCTGCCTGTGCCCCCGACACGTTTTTTTCTCTCTGTTTCTCTCCCTCTCGTCTGCCTGTTTCTCTCTTTGTCTCTTCCGCTCTTTGGCTCAATCCCTGTTCTCCATCTCGCCCTCTTTGTTTCACTCACTCACTCGTCTTTCTCTTGGCCTCTCTCCCTGTCCCCCCCCGCCCCCCGTTCTATCTAACATAGGTAAAATACGCAATGAGCGCCCACATGTTGGAGGTTCCTCTAATAGGTGTAGGAACGCTGCTCCGTCTCGGAAGGGGTGCGTGGTCAATGCTCTAATGGCTGAGGCAAGGAACAAATGAGTACGCCCCCCCCCCCCCCCCCCCCCCCCGCCCCTTCCCCCTATCACCGTCCGCCCTCCCCCCGACCGTTTTTGGACAACCCGATGCTCATAGCACTGAGGTCCCGCGGAGTCCCTCGCTCGGTGGCAACCGTGTGCAACCAGACGCGAATACGCGGAGTCCTTCGAGACGTGCTCGCTCGAGCGGAGGTCAAATTCAAGGCTAGGGCGTACTTGCATTGGTGAGGCCGATTCACTTCACACGGTGGCAGCACCAGCCACTATTCATGTTCACACAATACCTTGCCGTACAACCCCCCCCCCCCCCCCCAACGAAATCGATGGTATGTTTTTGAGTCCTTTCGGCTGGCCACCTTTTTTGGAGCTCGACTTTCGATTTGGCGCTTGCAAGGGTAGGGGTTCGGGGTCAAAGTTTTTTTTTGGTGTTAGTAGGCGGTGGTGCGGTCTAACGATGGCAGGATATTAACGTCTGGC
Source organism: Nereocystis luetkeana (assembly GCA_031213475.1). Lineage (NCBI taxonomy): Eukaryota > Phaeophyceae > Laminariales > Laminariaceae > Nereocystis > Nereocystis luetkeana. The sequence goes on from JARUPZ010000019.1 coordinate 5,451,956, forward strand.
TGCACTCGATTTTCGGCGTCCCGCTCCCCCTCCCCCCCACTATACCATAGGCAGCAATGACGATGGTGTGCTTCGGTGCGCTGCTGTATTTCAAGCGTTTTACTCGGTCGTTCCTGGCGATTCTTCGTTGACCCCACCCATACGTCGCTGCAGGTATCATCGATACGGGTTGGAGGACGAGGATTTCCTTGCGGCCTTCGAGGGCTTGCACACAGTTGAGAGGGGCTACGATGGGCTGGCGAGGGCGTTCGGCCGCGGGGACAGTTCTGGGCGGTAGCAGCCGCAGACAGACAGGCCAGGTGCCCGACAGACAGAGAGGCTTATAGGCAGGCAGGCAGACAGGGCAGGGCAGGCAGGCAGGGCAGATTAGACAGATAGACAAGCGAACAGGCAGGCAGGCAGGCAGACCAACCGCCTGGCAGGACGACCGATAGCACGCCAGACCGACGGCCAGACAGGCAGATAGTGTTTCCAAGTACAGCGGTACGATACGTTGTTGGTCTTTCGTTTTTGCGCCGGGTTTCGTGAAAAAAAAAGTGTCTTATGAATAGTAGTTTCCGGGGCGGGATATCACGTGTCAAGCTCGTGTGGTGCTTTCGATGCTGTAGCTGGTGCCAGTGATGAAAGCTGCAGACTATTATTGTGAAAGAGGCTTTACGATCGGTTTATTAATTCGAGGGAGAATGTTCCGATTTTGTTTGTTTAGCATGGCGTGTGACGGTGCGCTTATAACTCGTGCCAGGTACGAGTAGTGCATTTCGACTGCATTTTGTTTGGTCGCGGCGTCGTACGCCGGGAATATGCGGTGGCTATAGTTGGTGCTCATGGTGTTGCTGTGCCATAGTGTCCCCTTACAGCTACCTGGCAACAGGTGCTGGCAATCAGTCCCTGCTGTGACGTCGCTCGTTGGACGGATGGACGGTAGTTTCGACGGTACCCAAGGGTAAAAACTTCTGCGTGTTGTATTTCGTGAAAGCGGCACGTTCCCGTCGTTGTCTTGTTGCGCGTCGGACGTACCGGATCCCCTGGTACGACGCACTGTATTGCGATGTGTTGGCGGGGGGTGGAGTGGTCAGCGGGCTCTACTACAAGAAAATAGAGGCACAGCAGTTAGTGTCGACGTGTAATGGGGTCACACGCTTCCCGCCTGTAAGTAGTATACCTCGGGCCGGTGTATGGATGTACCTGCGGAGGTAAAGCGGCGAAAGCGCGGCGTGTTGTGGCGACGAAACACGACTCTTGAGCTGCTATTTGCAGTCAGCAAGTCCCGTGGACCGTCCGTTTATGTTTATGGTATTATATGTATAATGGTAAGGCTACCCTCTCTTATGCTGTGATTTGCAGGCAGTATGTACCGTAAATCGTCCATTTATGTGTTTTGGTGTTTTTTTTTAATGATATGGCTACCCTCTCTTGAACTGCGATTTGCCGAAAGTAAGTACCGCTAATCGTCCGTTCATGGTCGGGGAGAATGGTTGATCCGGGTCGGGGCGTGTCAACCTTCCCGCCGAAAGAAGTGAGCAGGCCAAACCCGCCCAGACCAAACGGTGTGTGCGTGTGGGTGTGCGTGTTGCGTGTGCGTGTGCGAGTGCGCGTTTCGCACATAATTGTTGGCTTCTGGCCGATATTTAAGAAAGGGCACAGCAAACAGGAGTTTTTTTTATTAACAGAGCTCGACAAAACACGTGCCAGTCCGTCCCCGAACACGAGGCAGTTTCGCAAGTCCCCGAACATTGGTGCAGGCCATACGGTAGCGAACAGCAAAAACCGTCATTCAAGCTTGACTTTTTTTTTTTCACGTCGGCGGTTGACGCCACGATGCTTATTTCATACCTGGTACCTGGTATTGGCTTTCATGGCAACTCGGGCAGGGTCCCTGCTGATAGCGCAGTGATGCAGCAGTAGAGCTGGCCACATTCAGAAGTGTGTGTGTGTTATTCGCATTCAACCGTTCTTTCTACCCGTCGATATTCAGAAGTACGAATTCGTCATGAGTTCACCCGCCCTTGATATGTGTTTGCATGCAAACCCGGAGAAAACGGTCTTGGACGACGGTGACCACCGGCGACTCATTTCCCCGCTGCTACTGCTGCTGCTGCTGCTGCTGCTGCTGCTGAGCTCTATGTGTTACCAGGTATGTTGGAGCAGTTAAATAGTCTATCACGACAACAAGGCAAATAGCAAGCAGCGGTGGGATTAAATTTACATGGAAACCCATGGTATATACGTACCAGGTATACATGTATGCTGATGTTACAGCCGCCGAGGAAAAAAAAGTTAATCCATTATAACTTGAAGTTTTTTTCTTTCCACCGCCCGCTCGCCAAGAAAAGGTGCCACCAAACGATGGCCGTATGTACCTCCAAAAAAGTTAGCATGCAACTCGCGGGAATGAGCCCTGCACACCTCTCGGATATATCATAGATTGACCATGACCTGTCTCCTCTACTGTAGACCATCTACAGTATAGTTCCGCACCTGCTGCCGTGAAGCGCGTTCTACGATACGTAAAGGTAGTACATTTCCGCTAAAATGGGTTTCTGAATGACGGGTTTTCTTAACCCGAAATCGTCGGAATGGCAATCTTGTTTCGAAAACTGACGTTTTTGTATACTTGTCCCATGGAAAATATTCATCGGGATGCAAATTCGATTTTTGCTGGAGTCAGTTTTCGGGTGACTTAACTATTAGTATGGAGCTCCTCAAGTGAGGAGCCTCAGAAAAATTAGGGTGAACCTCTATCGTAAGAACGCCTCATGAGAGGTTGTGCAGGATCTGCGTACACCAGGTACGAGGCAGTACAGATACAGTAGATCCAACCCGTATCACAGATCACGCAGATCGTACACCCGGCGACATGATGAGCAATGATAGATCGTAGAAGATCGGGGATACGTCTGCCTTGAAATATCTACTACGTATTACGGGGGACAATATTAAATAGAACCTGTACGGTACAAACACAAAAACCTATACGATTACCTATTTTGACTAACAATACTTGGTCCTATTTACTACGGTCCCACGTAATATTAATGTTAATATTACCACTCTGTCCCTAAATATTAGGACCGTTTCGATTGAATGTTAGTGTGCACAAACGGTGCTTATATTCAGGGGCAGATTGATACAGCAGTAGGCCCTCGTAGAATCGGTGATATTTTCGAGATGGTGTGCAAAGTTTTCGTGCGTCCCAGCTATAATATCGATTTCCGTCGCTCGCGGTACGATCGTCACACGTCATGATAGTGGGTGGCCGTTGGGGGGGGGGGGGGGGGTGTACTCGATAGGAGAGGTATACTCGACCTCATACATGGCCGTAGTCGTATGACCATAGTGGGGGGAGGGGGGGATGCGTACAAGGTACGTACTAGGCTCCGAGCTTCTTCTGAAGAGCGTTATTGCGCACAGCAAGCAGCAGCGCTATTAATAGTGGTGCGATCGTTTCTCAGCGCTCGATTTTTCCAGAACGGGAAAATAATGCCAATACCGAGCAACATGTATACCTGGTACATAATAAGTACCTGGTACCTGATAGGTGGTTTCGGAAAGATCTGGTGGAGAGCCTTCCGAAAACAGAAAAGTTCGACTTCAGCGCCCTACCGTTGTCGGGGGTCCATATTAAATAGGACCTACGGTACATAAGAAAACCTATATATTTCGCAATTTATACTAGCAATATTTGGCCCTATTTAATATGCCCCCCCCGCAAATAATATCGCTGAAAAACGATCGCCCCGCGCTTTCTGCGTGCGGTATCCCAGCAAACCTGGGGAACAATTATCCCGGAGTAATAAAACTGACGTTTTTGTTTTTTTTTACAAGAAAACTGGGAATCAAAACTTTGCCAGAAAACTGGGAAGCACTCGTACGTGTCACGTGTGGTACCAAAATACTGTAAACCCTCCTCTTTACAGCCCAGGTAGAGCGACCGGAACAATACCAAGTAAGTTATCCCTCACCAACCACCGTCTACAGTATTAATAGTATTAGTAATAGTAGTAGCATATAGTATTAGTATTAGTATTAGTAGTAGTAGTAGTAGTAGTAGTAGTGGTAGTATTAATAGTAGTAGTAGTAGTGGTAGTAGTAGTAGTGTGAGGCACGCTGCAACAAGTAGTGCACATGAGCGCGCATGCATGTCGAATGACTTCGGTGGGACATTTCACTGGGTATGCCACCCCCACCCTTCCCACGCCCCTGTGTCTTGGGTTGGGTTGGCGTCGGTTGGCAACGATTCTGTAAAACACTCCGCTCATTACTTTCTTCGAGCTAGCCAACCAGGGTACCGCCTTTTTTCTTTTTTTTTGGCGGTCGGTCACAGCTGGTTGTCGAGATAGATCATTTGTGCGAGGTGAACAACCTTTTTTATTCCGCACAAGTGGGAATGATCGTATCACGCAGTGTTCATGGTAAGGCACCCAATAGGCAGTTACATAGTACTCCCATTGCTGTCTCTGGAAGTGGCTACACTGGAAATTAAATCCACTCATGTTGGAGCTATCATCCATATGCAAGTCCGCCTCACAAGCGATTCGTACTCGTAGTAGGATGCAGCTCACCCTGCATGCGACTCGCCGGACACCTCACGGCGCTTCGCGCTTGGTGCAAGCAACGTCTGCCTGGTCGGTGAAACTCCGACATGCTCCGTCCCGGCGTTGTAGGGATGCGAGGATCTATGGTCGCACGACTACGGCCATGCATGAGATCGAGTACATCTCTCCCACCGAGTACACCCCCCACCCATCCCTGCAGCCCGGGCTGCGCGCTCTCCGTGCGAAATGAAAGTGACCAATCAATGCGGCTACTGCGTATACGTGGGATATAATCGTATTTTGTCCCGTCGCTTTTCACTTACTTGAAGCCCAAACGAGCTTTTTTTGGGACGCGTAAGAAACACGTTCCTCGTCACACGGTGTCGACACAAGAAGAAAAGAAAGGGAAAAAGTCCCGCCAGTTTGATCGAAAAGGAAATGGACAGAGGCGGGGGGCGGGTACTCGATAGGAGAGATGTACTCGATCTTATGCATGACCGTAGTCGTATGCCCATATAGACCCTCGCATCCCTCCAATGCCGGGACGGAGCATGTTGGGTTTTCACCGACCAGGCAGACATTGCGTAAGGTTCAAAATGTACCTCATAATTACGATCATAACGACTCCTTGCCGTAAACACACATAAATGGCGGGCGTGGCCCTGCCTCCCTCAACCTGAAAGAAGAACCGCCCCTTCTGACTCCCAAGCCGGGCGGTCGCGTCGAAAGACGAGGCCTACACTGTTGGGCCCGAATAATCCCTCGAGCTTAATTATTTGGACAAAAAATGCATTTAAAAGACGTACCAGGTACTGCTGTTGTAGTGCACAATAACAGCGGTAATATTGGAGGTGGTGAAGCGCGTTCTTCGAGTTCGGGTGCGCGTTATGCCTATTATTGGCTAAGACACATGATAACTGCTGTTTTAACCACATCGAGTAATCCGAATCGTTGCCACGATTACTGTACGTGTCACACCCCCCCCCCCCCCCCCTCCCCCCCCCATCCCCCCCCCCGCCCCCCCTGCCGCTGCTCATCACATTCGGAGTCACGACGATCTAACAAGTCACGAAGACGGTGGTCTTAAGAGTACAAGAAACAACGAAAAAAACAAACAAAACAAAAACACGAGGTCTCCTGTCGAGATCCGCTGCCTGTATACAAGTACCACGAAAACGAAATGTTCGGTGAAATAACCCTTTTCTTTGCCCAAAGACGGCCTACTACTGTACTCCCCCGCATAATATCCCTTCCTGCCAAGTATAATAGTTTCCCTCTTGCTAAGTCCTCCCGTAACACCCACTCGCATCGCAAAACAAACGCAAAACTGGCGAAACGTTCGGTCGCCATTTTCCTACCGTATATAGAACAAGAAAAGAAGCAAAAAAAGCAAGCGAAATCACAATCGGGCACTAGGACCTTGCGTGTGTCTTAACCACGCCCAAACTTGATCCAACACTAACTCGGGCCGTATTCCCGCCCCCCCCACGTGGTCCGCCGATTCGCAACACTTCTTCCCGTCCTATCCGCTTCGCATGCACGCGTCCTGCATACCCCCTTCAGCCTTGTACAATACAGCTGCTTGGGTCAGCCGACGAAAAAAAAAAGACGGAAAAAGATCGGGAACAGATAGGCAGCACCGCGCCCCGCCGTGGAACACCGCTGCTGTAATTTAAATTGGATCTATTTTTTTGCTGGAATTTTAGTGCCAACATGGTACAATGAAATGAAATGCGTGCGTGCGTGCGGACGTCCTTTCGGATACTTCCAACCACGCAGACGGTGGTGGTGGTGGTGGTGGTGGTGGTCGGTGCTAGCTCACGCAAGGGCCATATCGCCTTCGCCTATGCCGCTTTGCAGCGGCGGCAGCATGAACAGCTCGTGCGTTGATTATCTCACGAAAAAACCGGCCATTGAACAACAGCGCAAGAAATTTTCACTTGCAACCCTCCCCCCCCCTCCCACCGCCCGTACACCTCGCCAACCCCCCCCCCGCCCTCCCTCCTGAAAAAAAACAGACCAAACATAAATCCTACCCGTATGGCTATATAGCCAACCCTTGCTTGGTTTGAGTGAAAACACACACACACAAACACGCACGCACGCACGCACGCACGTCAAAACGAATGAATCCACCCACAAATTTCAGGAACGCACACACGCACGCCGTTCGTTGCCCAACACCAGTTCCGTTTCAGTCGTCAGTCCGTCAAGTCGCTCCGGCCAGCCATAATTCTTCCCCTCTGGCGCGCGCGTACGCCATGCCTATAAAGTAATGCAACGACGAAACAATAAGTACAAAAAATATATTTTTTTCCTTCTCTCTCTACCGTAGTACCTCCCTCTCTCTGTCCGGAAACATGAGGAGCAACTGGATACTCAATGTTTTTTTTCAATGGTCCTTACACCCGCAGAGCAGGTAACAATTCTGTGCAACACCCAGCGAGGATAAACGAGAGGAGGAGGAGGAGGAGGAGGAGGAGGAGGAGGAGGAGGAGGGACGTATATGCGACGAGACGCAGCACTAACTTGCGGCATCCGTCCGAACTCGCTCGTTACTCTTTACCACACCACCCACCCAAAAGCTCTTGTACTACGCCTTCAACCAGACAAAAAAAAGGCATGGTGGTGGTGGTGGTGGTGGTGGTTGGGGGTGGATGGAGCCAACAGCACCTCCTTTTTCTCTACGCAAGACGCAAATCGATTCTTATGCACGACGCAAAATGGGGACAATAAAAAAAAACGACCCGCTACGAAACGGGTATACACGAGGGACGACGCAACTGGCTATATTTTGGGACGTTACCGTTGGGCACACGAGCAAACCGCGGGGGAGATCGACGGTGAGCAAGATGAGAACATTGTGCCCGCCTCGCCAAAAGCGCTCTTTCCTCTTTTTCCCGAAGACGAAGGTGGGAGAGGAACAGAAAACAAAAATAAAAGCACAAGCACACAAAGAAAAGGCAGACATGGTCTACAATCATGACGACGGTGGCGAAGAACGGCGACGACGATAACCACGCCCAAAAAAAACTCCGGAAAAAACCAGCAACAAAAAAAAAAAAGAAAAAAAAAGACAAAGACAAACCCCAAAATGTGACAAATTTCCTCTGGATTTTTTTTTTTTCGTAAAAGACCGAAAGTACTCGTACGAGTAAGAACGTATATCTGGCGAAAAGTAGAAATAGTGAAAACAACAAGCCTACTAAAATCACGACGACCGTCGACATTTTCAGACAACGATCTACTTGCCGTTGGTACACGCAGCAACTGTACAACACCAAAAAGAAGACCCGCATGCACATTCTTCCCTCCGCTTCTCCGCACCCTCGCTGCCGCTACACACGCCCCGAAAGCCCCCCCCCCCCCCCCCCTGCCCCCCCCCCCCCCCACTCCTCCCTCCCGCTTACCAATCTCACACCCTTTTCGACCCAAGCCTGCCGGTCTCTAGCCTGCCAGACTCTTGCTTGTCAGCCTCTAGCCTGCCAGCCTCTAGCCTGCCAGCCTCTAGCCTGCCAGCCTCTGCCTGCCAGCTCCTATTCCTGCCTGCCAACTCCGGCTTGTCAGCCTCTTGCTTGCCAGCCTCTAGCCTGCCAGCCTCTTGCCTGCCAGCTCCTATTTCTGCCTGCCAACTCCTATTCCTGCCTGCCAACTCCTACTCCTGCCTGCCAGCTCCTGCCTACCAGCCCTCTCTCTGCCCGTCAGCCCCCCTGCCTTGCGTCCAACTGGGCACAAAAAAAAACAGGGGTGACCCAACAACCCCCAACACCTCCGCGACACGACCACGTCCTCTACCTTGCGCGCAACCTGTGAAGCAAAGCCACCAGCGTGCGCCCACTCCTCTACAGTACACCCACCGCACCGCGACTCGTTCCTCTCCCGCTTTTGGGCCTGGTCAGGACGGGCCCAGGGCGGGTTGGGCCTACCCTTGGGGCAGACCCTTACAAAGAGAAGAGCCGAGCCGAACACCGCGATAATAACAAAGGAACACTGCCATTGGCTGTGAAGGAGTGTTCCCCCTCCCGCCGCTCGGCGGTTGTATTACGCCACGGAACAAAACGCTTGAAAAAAAAGAAAAAAGAAAAAAAAGGCAAACAGCGCGCCCACGACACTATACAGCGGGGATTAAACGCTCCCCCTTGACCCCGCCCCCCTCGCCCTCCCCTCTCCCCTTCCGCAGCTAAACGCCTTCCCTGCTCTCTATAATTGTGTTACGTTTTGGCGTTTTGGGGGCGGCGGAAAAAGAGTAAAACACCTGGTGGAACAAGACCGGGGAGTCGAGTTTTTCGCAAAGGCTGAACAAAAAAATGCGGATGCCTCTCTTCCAGCCCCCCCCCCCCCCCACAATGTAGGGATGCGAGGGTCGATGGTCATACGACTACGGCCATGCATGATAGTGAGTACACCCCCCCCCCCCACCCCCCCCACCCAACTCCCCTCCTCCCTAAGGCTAAACCTTGCGTTGCTGTTCGGAACCCACGCCGGTGTACGGTACGACAGTAGACATACACTACCGCAATTTTTGCGAGGCTACGAGAGACTGATCCGAAATCTGATCCTACTTTTGTTTGTATTCAGCGAAGTAATTTCAATTCTGCAAAACCCTTCATTCGCCGCAGGTGGCAGCAAAAGCATTCACGCCGCGCGAAAAGGCAAAACAAGCTCAAAGTAAGGACGAAAAAAAGAATCCACCGAAAAACGCACCCAAGAGGTAGAGGCGCCCAGGCATCAAATGTTCTCAACACGCCCAGGGCCACGCACCTTAAAAGCCGACGGAGAGCGAGGGACGGAAGCGGGCTTCAAAAGCCCAGACCTCGCCCTTCCCACCCTCAATCTCAACATCACCACCTTTAAACAGGCCGGCAGAGGCGGCCGGCCGGCCAAGCGCAGTCAGGTGAAAGCCAAACCGAAAAAAAACTCCGAGCGTATCCACTGTACGCCTCGCGCACTCAACACCCGCCCCTAAAATCACGCCTCCTTTTTTTCTTCTTGGTCGTTCTTGAAAAAAAAAGTACTTCACGCCTTCTTGTTTTTTTCTTCCTGGCCGCTCTGAAAAAAAAGGCTCCTTCTCGTCCTCTGCCTCGCCACGTCATTCCCTCCCTCCTCCTTGTCACACCCCCCCACCCCCCCTTCCCCCTTCAGCGTCTCTTCATGAGCATCATCATGTCGCTCGCCAGCCGTTTCATGCTGGCTTCGCCCCCATCGCTCTGCCTCTTGCTCCGATCACCGTCCGGGCCCCAGCCCCCCCCCCGACTCCGAGACCCGCCCAACGGAGGAACGCTCCTCGAGTACTGGCGCCTCTCCCGCCCCCGGCCCCCGCCGCCCCCGCCCCCGCCCCCGCTGGAGTTCCTGTTCCCCCTCGACCTGCCCCGAAGCCTCGAAGTGCTCCTGTCACGCGGCGGGCGCGAATCCGGCCACCGTGAGGAGGCCAAGACGGCAGCGATTTCTTCCCTTCCTTCCGGCCCGACGGAGTTCCAGAAGTAGTGTCCGGCGAGGTTACCCAGGGCGTCCGGGAGGTCCGCCCTGGCGTCGACCTCGATACGGGTGAGGTAGCGTGCCATGGTTACGTTCCCGCTCGCGCAGGCGAAGAACAGCTGGCCAGTTGCAAAGTGTCGGGGTTGGGGGTGTGGTTGGTATTGGGGGGTGTGGGTGTTGTGGGTGTTGGTGGTGATTGGGTGTTGTACAATGGGAAGGGAAGGGAAGGGAAGGGAAGGGGAGGGAAGGGAAGGGAATGGAAGGGAAGGGAAGGGAAGGGAATTTCGAATCAGCAAACCGGCTCGTCGGGCATGGGGAAACACACGCATACACAAGCACCCTGTAGGCATTACTCATGTAACCAAGGGCAAAAACGCCATAAAAAAAGGAGAAAATAATCACGAGTTGCGGATGCGGGGGACGGAGTGGGGGGGGGGGGGGGGAGGGGGGGGGGTTCGCGCTCTTTTTACCGGTGTTCTGCCGTCCTGATCCACAGCGTCCACGTTCGCGCCGCGCCTGATGAAGAACCTCGCCATGGCAACCATGCCCTTTCCTGACGCGGTGTGCAGGGGGGTTCTGCGACGCGAAATTAAAAGAGAAAAAAAAAGAAAGAACAAAGCAGGTCGGATAAAAAAAAGACAAGGCAAGAGAGAGGGAGAGCGCGCGCGAGAGAGAGCGTGTGTGAGAGAGTAACAGAGAGAGCGTGAGAGAGAGAGTAACAGAGAGAGCGTGAGAGAGAGATGCGGCGCTGAGCTTCCGCGAAGCCCAAGTGTTTTACTACTGTACAAGTACGGCAAAATACCTGGCACCTGGCTATTATACATCGTCAGTATGCTCAACCGTCGTGTGTGTGGAGCAACCGCCGATTGCCCCCGCAAGGTAAACTTCGACCCAATGCACAACAGAAAAAATCTACCCTATTTACGGGGGACCATACTAAACAGGACCTACGGTACAAACAAAAAACCATATATTTCGCTATTTTTACCAACAACATTTGCTCCTACTTACTATGGTCCCCCGTCACACAATGCTTCGTCCCAAAAAGCGACGGTGCAGTTGAAAAAAGGCTCACTCACTGCTTGTACGTAAGAACTATAATATTTCGAAGTCAAGGCATAGAAAAGTACACGTCAGTTTTGCTGTCAACGATAGTCGTGGGACTCTACCGACGGAAGGGATACATCCTTGGCAGACGGTGAGAGGGGGATGAAAAGTGGGGGTCACCCTCGAGTACCTTCGTGCTTGATGCGCATAGCCGCGCGTGTAGACCTGAGGGACACGAACAGACGGCACGACACTGCCCGCGGCCGATTCATAGACTCAAGACTACTGCCGTAGGTCTACTGCTGTTGTCGTGGGGAGTCACTGCTTAAACGTATCACGTATGACACGTATCACACAGACAGTATATCTGGTGCATATCATGTGATAGAGCAGTAGGTACATACTTGTTGTTGTTGTTGTTGTTCTCACATTAACTCTCTGACGAAGGAGTCCGTGGTCACACAAAGGTGCTGGAGCCCTAGGAAGATCCGAAAAACAAAAAAATCGAAAATTCGGCTGCCTCAAAATACACGAGACGGAAAAAGCGAACACAAGATAAAACCAATGTGCAAAACTGAACTAACATGGCCGCGGGTATATCCTCTCAACTATAATATAGAAGAGTACCCCCGTTCCCACCACTAACCAACTCGTGGCTGCTGACTACAGCGGATGCTGTCTGAAGTGCTGCCTGCACCGTACGAAACGCACGGTAGTCGTGAAAACGAAAGAGGAACACACCTGCCTGCTATCTGGAGTGCTGTCACGGAGTGAAGACTCGCGGATATGCAGTGAAAAAAGGAGCAATCGAACCTTACTGCCACACGAATATCAACGATCGCCATCTCTTCCTGGACTGTCTGACACAAAAAGGTGCAGCACAGCTATTCCGGGCCGAGATGTAAAGACCATTTGAGTCATAATTTTGAAACCAAACGGTCCTTGCATTTCTGTCCGGAGTGGTAATACACGACCAAAAAAAAAAGGTACGCCAGAGGTACTTATTTAAAGCACGTGAGAAAGGAAATCCCGGTCCAAAAAGCTGGAGCTTCACGTTCCGCTGGGCCCGCTCGTTTGCTCTCGAGTCGCCTGCCACATGTCATATGCTAAACGTCACGCCGCATGCCATATGCCATATGCTTTGCTACATGCCATGCTATATATTGCCGCGTAAAAAAACAAAAACGAAAAAAAAAAAAAAAACTCCGCCTTATTACGGAGTACTATTGAAAAACCCACGACTCGAGATGGAAGGAGGTTTGCTCAACACCACCCGGAGGAGACGACTTTCCCGGGTGGTTATCTCCACCGCACCTGCCCCTCTCGGGGGTCAGGTCAGGTCGGGTCAACATGCCCAAGCGCCAGTAGAAACAGCAGCCGGTTCTGCTGTTGCAGCGGGAGCGACGGGATGAATTGACACATGATACGTATTTTGAACGTGGAAATGTGGTGGGCTTGAGCTCTATTTTTACCAATCCGCCGGAGGATGGAAAAAAAACAAGAAAAAAACGAGAAAGTGGTTGCGAGACGATATGGAACAAACCCTAACCCTAACCCTAAGCCGATGAGAGCAACCCTAACCCTGACCATAAGCCAAGCAGATCTCGTATAAGTGGTGAGCTCTACCGGACAGAAGAGAGTGTACCGCATGCACAACGAACCAGCTGTCATCCAGTAGACTACAGCAGTAAAACACCCTACTACTGTAGGGCCCGTACCATGTAAGGTTCGATTTGCTGCAAATCGGATTTTTGACGTCGTGCAAAGGTCCCGAACGAACTACAGCAGTACAACGGTAGGCCTTGCACCGAGTCTCAACACATGACCCCCTTTGTACGATACAACACACAAGCAGTACGTACATATTGCAATGCTTGCCGAAAGCAGCGGGAGGGAACGTCCGGGAAAAAGTCGTCTCCGGACGAGGGTCGGCGCGTGGGGGGGGGCGCTTACAACTTCTACCACTCTGTCCCCTAAATATTGGGACCGTTTTGATTACATCTTAGTATGCAAACGATCCTTTTATTGAGGGACGCACTTTTTTTCCTTTTTCTTTTAATCATCACTTCCACTTTCCAACCTAACTCGTAGGAGGTTTTACCCTCGACGACCTTCTGGACAAGCCGTGGTCACAGGTGTCTACCCTTCCCCCCGGTACGTGCCTTTATTTTTTTGTCGCGCATAGGGTTTCAGCATTCCCACTGCTCGTCGATTTTCATCGAATGTAGCTAAACTCACGCTCTCGCGCTTTCCGCTAATCAATTTATTTCATGCAAGAATAAGCCCTTACGAGCGTGCACTCGGTGGGACTTGAACCCACGAAATTGATCTTGATAGGCACGCGGACCACCTACCAAGCCACCGGGTACACTGTACAATCGCATATATAATATATACCAGGTATACTTCGTACTAAGTATATGCCGTGACAAAGAGCGTTCCGTTCGAACTGGGGGTGCGACCATTCTTCAGCGCTCGATTTTTCCAGAAAAAGGGGGAGGGGGTGTACTCGATAGGAGAGATGTACTCGATCTCATGCATGGCCGTAGTCGTATGACCATATGTAGACCCTCGCATCCCTACAATGCCGGGACGGAGCATGTTCGGGTTTTCACCGACCAGGCAGACATCGCTTGCACCAAGCGCGAAGCGAAACGTGAGGTGTCCGGCGAGTCGCATGAAGGGTGAGCTGCATCCCACTAAGAACCGCTTGTGAGGCGGACTTGCACAGGGATGACAGCTTCAATGAGCTAAATTTCCATTCCGGTGTAGCCAGAACAGGGGGAAGGATACTGCCAATACCGAACAACCGCAAAACGTATTTTCGGAAAAAGCTCTGGTCGGGAGACTTCCGAAATTTTGAGAATGTTCGACAATAGCACTCTTATTACCCCCCCTCCTGTGTGAATCAACTCAACGCTGTATACGGTACACATTTGTTGTTTGTTGTTGTTTTTCTCACATTAACTCTCTGGCGAAGGAGTCCGTGGTCACACAAAAGGTGCTGGAGCCCTAGGAAGATCCGAAAAACGAAAAAAAAACGAAAATTCGGCTGCCCACGAGACGAAGAAAGCGCACACGAGCTAAAACCAATGTGCAAACTGAACTAACATGGCCACGGATATATCCTCTCAACTATAACATAGAAGAGTACCCCCGTTCCCACCACTAACCAACTCGTGGCTGCTGACTACAGCGGATGCTGTCTGAAGTGCTGCCTGCACCGTACGAAACGCACGGTAGTCGTGAAAACGAAAGAAGAACACACCTGCATGCTATCTGGAGTGCTGTCAGAGTGAAGACTCGCGGATATGCAGTGAAAAAAAGGAGCAATCGAACCTTACTACCACACGAATATCATATAACCTGTTCGGGACTTGAAGTCGAAAAGGCGAAAAAAAAAAGCTATTATAGAAAAAATGATGAATACAGCAGAGCGCCGGCCACACGCAGCAACTCGGGCTCCTCCTGCATACCGCTCTGGGCCTAAATATAAGGACCGCTTGGTCTTCATAGTAATGTCGAAACGGCCCTTAAATACTTCCGTTCAGAGTGGGACGTATATGCCTAAGGGTAGCGCGCACGTGCGTAGGGGATGTGTCCGAACAGCAACCGTAGGAGGTGCATGACACGACACGAGCGCAGGCAGCATGGTGATGCTTGAACTATTGCACGCTCTTCTACTACGGGGGAAACATAATGTAGCACGCATCGGGCAGATCATGATCGATCATGATTTACTTGTACATCACATTATCTACTTGTAGATCATCTATTGCTGTAGTTCCTAACCTGCTGTTTCAAGGTGCTGTGCCGGATTTGTGCAGTACAGTTCCAACCCAGGAAACGTACCCTAGACCATGCAGGTCATACGGCTCCCACCCGGCAAAATGGGCTAGATCATACAGATTATACAGATCATACACATTATACAGATCGTACAAATCAGGAACACATCCGCTCGGAGAAGTTCTAAATCATGGAAGTAGAAATAGATTATTGTGTCCAAGGTGTGGAACATAGTAATCATAACCAAACATGGCGTGTACTAAGCGTAAGGAGAGAGAGACACATTTCTTTTCCCATGATTATTGGGTCAATCTTGAGTTCTTACTACAATATGTATTACAATGGCCCCCCGTAATAGAGGGTCCACACGACCGGACCTGTCGCTTTTTGAGTCGCGATACCTGCGTCCCAGAAGTCTTGGACCAAGTCGTGGCGTAACTGAGACCAACCTTACGTACAAACCATGTGCTTGTACGATAAATACACTGCTGTTTATGCAGAGTCTACAGTTACTGCTGCTGCTGATGGATGATGTAAAACTCTTTCGAGCCTCTCGAAAAAACTCTCCCCAACCGTTTCGTACCTGGCAGCCTGGCAGGCAGCCAATGCTTCAGACCACTCACGAAGTCATCAACAGCAGTAATTATAGTACTGGTACTCAATACTCAAAGCAGGCTGCACCCAGCAGGTGGTACTACGAGTACATGTATCTTCGGAATATACTATTAATACCAACCTATCGCTGGTACCTGGTGTAGGTCGCATTGATGGCGTGCGGTTAATATTAAGAGTACTACGGGGGGGCATAGTTAATAGGATCTATGGTACAGACAAAAACCTATATATTTACCTATTTTCACTAACAATATTGGGTCCTACTCACTATAGTCCCCCGTAATAGTACTATTAATACTGCTGTATGCTACGCCGGTCCTACGAACCCTCCGTTGCAACAGGTTATCGTATCAAGGTGACGGCCTGCCTGCGACCCGGCAGAGTTCGCTGCTACAGCAGTAGTACAGCAGTACCGTCTACTATATACACACGCGGTCGGCGCTCCGTTCTTCTGACGTTCGGGTGTGTTCCGAACGAAATATTGGGACTTTCGAAACAGCGACTGTCCTCGGGGCGTTCTCACACGCTCGCTTTGCCGTGGTGGTGTTCCGAGTGAATCGAAACAAGAAATCAAGCTGCCATTCTGCGGGTACTACTTGTACGTAGGTGCCAAGACCAGCAACCAGGCAGATAGTTTACAGTTCAAAACATTCTGAACATTCTGAACGTCTGCTGGAATCGGAACCTGGGTGCGGGAAAGAAAATATCGCGAAACTGCAAGAACGGAACACCATCACCCATGCAGGCAGGCAAGCAGGCAGGCAAGCAGGCAGCTTGATCGTCCGGTGCGTTCGGTGTTCGGTGACAGATCCCCATCACTGACACATGCCAGCACTCCCGAACCTACTAAAGAATTCTCGCAAAGTACCTGATAGTAATATTACGGCGTGTATAAGTACCTGGTAACATGTCTTATCACAAGAGTTTGTCGTAGGGTTCTACAGAGCAGTAGGATCCCTACCGACGGGCGGGACCAGCAGTCGCCCCCGCCCCGCGCATTTACTCATAAAAATAACGTTGAAAACATATACCAGGTATATGATACACTACTGTAGAAATGTAGTATAATAATAGCTCCGGTCACGTGAGAGAAACTCCACGTCACCACTCGTCACGATCTCCTAGCGATTACCGTAACAACTGTTGCAGCTTGCAGCTTCAGCTTCCAGCTAACAGCTAACAGCTTCCAGCTAACAGCTTCCAGCTAACAGCTTCCAGCTAACAGCAAGCACCAACAGCAAGTAGCAAGCAACACGAAGCAACTGAGCAGTTTTCCCCTTTCAATGGATGACGGAGGCCATCTGGTAGTACGGTCTTGGGGAAGGCAGCACAACGAGGACCCAGGATGGACTCGAAGGATTTCAGCAGTACACTTCACCACATATTCGAGCTTTGGTCTGATTGGTTTAGGGTCAGGATTTGGGTTGCTCTGATTGGCTCAGGGTTGGTTTATTCGTCTCGTACACAGTAGTAGTAGTGTGTGTCAAAACATGTTACCTGGTATCAAAGAAGGGGTGAGCAACCCTCGACTCTGGTGATAATGACGCGGTGCGACCTACAGACAGACAGTCGTATATGTAACCTCGACAGGAAAAATAACCATGCAAACAGCCCTCTGCTGTACGCTGAATGAGGCAGGCCTCCACACGTAAAAACCGCGAGAATATACGTACGCCAAAAATGCAAAATGGTGGCGACACTCAAGTTATGGGCCTATCTTGGAAGAGGCTTTTTACTAGGTACAGCCAGATCACGATTGGTACTTCCGTGCACAGTAGTACCAGTGCACAATACTTGTATTAATAGGCAGAATCTGTCTGCGCAACGGCATCCAATGAAAGGCAGAACACAAAAACAAAAACGGAAGCCGTGGATGTTGTTTTTCGTCGTGTCGTGGTTGTGGTTGCTCGTCGTTGGTGTTGTTGTCTGTTTTCGTTGCCGTCGTCAAAACTGATATCTGCTGTTCTCTTGATGTTGACGCTGTCATCACATGGAACACCCAAAAAAGAAAAGAAAAACGAGTTCTTCGCGCCCACCGACATCCAGTATCCAGGACACTTGTCATCATTGAGTCCGTAGTCGGTACAAATAATACATACAATTATTGGGTGTGAGCCTACAGAAACACGTGCAGTGGTGACACACTATTACACGAAGTATGTGCAATACCTCGTACCTGGCAGAACGATACCTCGAAACTGGAAGAACAATACCTCCAAAAAAACACTCTTCACATGATGTTTACGCAATACTCGAACAAATACTCGACACAATTGTAAGCAAGATCCACGCCCCACACTTGCTTTCGTCTCCGTGCGTTGATTCGCGATTTGTGTATCCTGTGTACTCACGATACCCGAACAAACCTACGGCAGCACTACTATTAATACTTGTACTCTGAACTTTGTTCGTATGAACGTATCATGCGATACCTGGTACCTGGTACCTGGTATTGTACCTCATGTTTTGAGATCCACGCCTCGCCAAGACTTTTTGTCTCCGAACGATTTACGATTTGCGATTTGCGCTTTGTGCTCCTTATTATCTCGTCACGAGTATACCGGTACTCGATTGTTGTTGTTGTAGTTCTTCTTCTAACATTTAACTCGGGCCCACAATCGCGAGTCCTTGTTCATCACAGGACAGGCTCCGACAAAAAATGCGGGCGGGAGAATACTGCAGCAACACTTCGTCGCTTCAGCTCGCGCGTAGCAGGAACATGCCTGGGATAAATGACGCCGCCTGCTGCGATCAGCCGAGACTCCCACCCAGGGCTACTACACAGGCGTTGGTTCGATCGAAATCAACGCGGCATCTACAACAGAGTACAGTCAGTACAACCATAGTCCGCAGCAGTACCACCACAACAACGACAACAGCAGCACCAACGACGGCTACGACGCAAGGCCTACAGTAGTAGTAGTAGTAGTAGTAGTAGTAGTAGTAGTAGTAGTAGTAGTAGTAGTATCAGTAGTAGTAGTAGTAGTAGTAGTAGTAGTAGTAGTAGTATTAGTAGTAGTAGTAGTAGTAGTAGTAGTAGTAGTAGTAGTAGTAGTAGTAGTAGTAGTAGCAGTAGTAAAAGTAGTAGTAGTAGTAGTAGTACCACCGGCACTCTACGCCGCGGCCAACGTGCTGACGCGCCGACAGCAGAGCCTACTGTTTACGGGGGACCATAACAAATAGGACCAGATATTGCTAGTAAAAATAGCGAATTACATAGTTTTTTTGTCTGTACCGTAGGTGCTATTTGCTATGGTCCCTCGCAATACTACATGTTCGAGAAAACAGTCTCGGAATAGAAGAGGTAATGTAAATAGCTACTATTTAATAGCCCTTTTAGTACTGCTGCAGTCCCATTTTGGGGACAACTATCACTTGGAATCAGAGCAGTTTTGTCCCCACATCGGGACTGCAGTACTGAAGCTACCCCTCCTCCGAAGCCCTTTGAAAGAGGCGATAAATGGTTATGTTCCGTGAAACTCAAGACTCAAGATCCATCGCCCACCGCGGTTTCTGGGGCTCCGAGATCGCAGGATCGGGACTGGGATTTTTACGGCACATGGTGGCCAGCACAAGACGCCAAACAGCAAAATAGGTAGGTGGTGGTGAAACGTTGCCCTGGCGCACATACTACGCTCAGAATTGCGCGTAACTCGTCACGAGATCGCGAGCCAGAGGCCGTCGTGCGGCTCACCGCACATACGTTCTCGAGCGCGCCGGCACCACTTCTCGCCTTTGTTTTTAGAGGCGAAAAAAAAAAGGTGCGGCCCCTTTGTTAGGCGGGGGAAAAAAAAGCCGTTGTTTTTCGTGCTTTTCGCCAAGCAAGCCGCCTTATCTCGCGCTCTGCATACCGGTGTGGCTAGCAAACGAGTACACACGAGCACAACAGGACCCCGCACGAACATCGGCCGCTTTTGAGAAATAGTAGTTGAGAGCTCGCAGCGGTCGCCCCCGGTGGATCCGGATCCCATTCTCACTCGTTGTCCAAGCGGGTCCGGTGGTGCTTCAAACCAAAACCCGGTTAGATACGACGTACTGGTATGTTGATACCTGGTACCTGGTATGTCTTTTCAAGCTGCGGGTACGTTCTACCCAGCAGAGAGCGCATACACCAGTATTACGCGCATACATTTTGGATATCTAATCTAACAGTACACTGAGCTCTTTTTTTTTTGCTCATCTTATTCATTATCTTCGCTTCTTCGCTCATCTTCTTCTCTCTCTCCTTCCAACTCGTAACTCAGATC
This sequence comes from Nereocystis luetkeana, assembly GCA_031213475.1. Lineage (NCBI taxonomy): Eukaryota > Phaeophyceae > Laminariales > Laminariaceae > Nereocystis > Nereocystis luetkeana. Next base: position 5,471,664 of record JARUPZ010000019.1, read on the forward strand.
CGGGGTCACATAGCAGGCTCTTCTCCCCCCTTCCCGCTATCGCGAGAAGATTTCAGCCTTTTCTTCCCTCGTCGACTCGCATCGAATTGTGCCTACCCACGCTGCAAGGCGCTCTCAACAATTGAATCCTTTTTATTTTTATTTTTGCAAATAAAGTCAAGACTGGAGAAGGGTGAATTGGAAGTGTCATGCCACAGTGTTTTGGTGGCTCGCTTTGACGAGAAGATGGTTTCCTGGAGACGGAGCGAAGTCACCGCGTTCTGGTAGCTCGAGTCGGCGAGGAGATGGTTTCCGGGAGACGTGCTCGTGGGAGCGAAGTCACAGCGTTTTGGTGGCTCGCTTTGGCGAGAAGGTGGTTTTCGGGAGTCGTGTGTAAGTCCCAAGTAATTCGTACAGCGTATACTTACTTGTAGTTGCGACGCGTATTTTTTTGCTGTCTCTTAGTCTGACCGCGGATCTCGTCTCACATACTGTACCAGGTACAGCAGTCAGGAACATTACATAGATACCTGGTACAATAAATATCTCCAGGAAGACTAATCAGTACAGCAGACAGCAGTGCCATGGACCTCCTCGGTGTGCTGTGTGCTGGGTGTGTTTCATGGGTGGAAATCGGCTCGTGGATAATAAAGGCAAACGCACACAACAGCCAAGTATTACTGCGACGTCAATAAAAGCACGGTTCGACATCGGGAATGTGTTATAGCGTGGTTACCCCAACGACTGAAAGAAACAAAGCAAACATGGCGCGAGAACCGGGTTGTAAGTTGGACCAGGCAAGCTTTACGTATAAAGGGGGGCTACGTGAGCTTCCGGTGCGAGACCCCGATACCCCGGATCTGAGCTCTGTCCGAGTACATGATATATTTATGTCGTACCTGGTACGAAGAATAGATGTCGAGAATAGCACAACCAAATACCTTGGTGCCTGGTATGAAACATCGGAGCACAGAGATAAGGATCGCTAAAATGTCAAATCAGCGTCGTTTTCATACTGGTACGTACTTCATATGACGTACTCGTACTTGGTATAGCAGGTACTGCTGTATCGCGTGTTCACGGCAGCGTTTTTACGAGAGCTGTGTCGTCTCCGGCATTGTTGAGCACCTGGGGTGTCAGCCGCAGAAATGCCGCATGAGAGGGGTCGCGGTCGTTTGTCCTTTGATTATTGATTGCGCTCGTGATCCGAAGATGGCATCGGAACTCCGCATGACTTCGTACAAACCAACAGCTATTTATTATTCATGGTGAATCTCGTGTCCGAGGGTATCGTGAAACCCTGGGAATGGACTATTCGTACGTACGACATGACGTACGATATTTATATATACGATGATATATGATACCCTGTACTGTACTATAATCAAGATAACACACCCCCTGGGATGAATTTCCGAGACGAGCTTCTCCGAAACATTAAAACAATAGGGGGGTAATGTGGAGACAACATCACACAACGAAATCGGCGGCGTTACGTAGCAAGATCTTGTCGAGATACTTTCCGTAAGACAACATCGCTCGGCGTTTGCGCCGTCTCAAATGTCGACCAATCCAGCGAGGAACTTCGTCCGAAGGGATGCATGCGCTTTCCTTTTCCTTTTTTCTTTCTTCTTGCAGGTTATATGCGGTACGTAACTCGAGATGTCGGTGCATTGCAGACATCAACAATATCATGTACAAATACGAATGGAGCCAAAGCCCAAGGGTACCATGACACACCATCATGTCATCCGTGCGTGCAATGAGCTTCCTGTTTACTCGTGAAAATCAAACGTACCGGTACATTTGTATGATACGCTACAACAGCAGTCCGTCGTAAATTATCCCTCTTGGGACTTCATCGAGAAAAATTGACGATAAAACGTGACGATTACAGCGACGGGCAACCGCGTGATTGGGGGTGATACTAAAGTAGCGTCCGACTTTTTACAATGCAAGGAGTCGTAAGGTACGAGCGCAACATGAAGTTGCCCGGACTTCTGGGCCCTCACACTGCTCGTCTACGGCCGATAACACCACAGTTACGAGCCCCGTTTTGTTCGCAATCTCGGGGGTCCCTGATACGTTAAGGTGCTTGCGGGTGTTATCTCTCCTGCACATAGACGGCGGTGGCAACTACCTGGTACCAGTAGGCAATTGTGAGTACTGATCTCTCTAGGACCAGGGAATCAGGACGGACACTGCGTGTACTGATGAAGCTGGTAGAAAGACGATTTAATGTGAAGACAACCCACACGCGCGGACACACACAAACACACACTGCTGTTATTGCTGTCCTGTGTTGTAGTACTCTATTAATAGCTCATTGCTATTAGCGCTGTAGTAATCGGGAAGTGTTGGTCTCAATCTAACCGATCGGTGCCCATGTACTACAACAGCAGAAGTGGCGGGTTACAAGCTCTTTAAACCCGTACGTAAACGTCCGCCGCTGCAAGACGTGATCGAGTGCATCAAGCATATACCGTCCGACTGGCCACGTCCGGTCGTTAAAGGGCTTCGTATCGGTACGTATACACCAGGGATGTGTAATGCGAAATACAGCAGATTTAAGTGAGAACGTACCGGTACTACCGCAAAACGCCAAATGTGGCAACCGCTCACAAGAACCGCCGCCAAAAAAGCTTGCGGAAACATAGGGTTTCCACATATATATATGAGGGCGTTTTCCACTAGGGTGGTGCTGAGGCTGTTTTTTTGTTTTTCGGTTCAGCTGTGGTCGAGGTGCTCGCGCACACTCTCTCACAAACTTTATTCTTCCCCACCCATCATCTCCTCTTCGAGACCGCTGATAATTAGCACAACAACTGGGACCATCTGCTTTTACCAGCTTTGCTCGCAGCTCATGCTGTATCAGTCGATCGACACCGGTTGAGTGATTGCCTTTGCCGCATGCAAGGACAAATGTCAAAGGTTATGAGCCTCGATTTACGATGCAAGGACTGCAGAGCTAGCTGGTCACGAGGCACGTCTGGAGTACGACTACGCCCCGAGGACCCCGAGCTGCTCTACGCTCTGTGTCGCTCGACATACCAGTAGCTGTAAAGGTCGATCGTCATCACCAACTGGAGCTGCTGTGAGCGACTGCGAAATCGTACGAGTATATCTTCGGCAGACTGCCTGAAGAAGAAGATATGGTCGACGTCACGAGCGACACCATCAACAGCAACCTGATCAACGCGGTGGGAGGCACAAGGTCATACACCGGAGAAACCCGAAGACTTTGCTGACTGGCACAGGAAGACTGGCTATATCCTCAGCATGCAACGCCCCGACATATTCGAAGTCATGGAGGGTCGGGTCAGGCTCACAGAGGACCAAGCTAAAAAAACTGCACAAACGCTGACACCTGGACTGCTGTATGCACCTGGGGGAACGCTACCGCAACGCCAAAGCGCATAAGGCCATGCTAACCAAGACCAATATGCAATCCTGTGCTTGGTGACAGACAAGGCATCGGCTCTCAGGTAGCAATCCGTGCTTACGACGAGCATGGGACTCGTGGACATGACAGGGGAGCGATGCAGGAACTGGAAGAAAAGTACCCGCGGATTATTAACGAAACCACTCTCGCTTCGCAGGCAGCTTTATCAGCGACATCGATGGAGCCGAGCGAAGATCCCGACAATTACATCATGAAGGCTGCACACATCTGCAGCCGGCTCGCCGCGGTCAACGAACTTGTCACCGATAATCACTTCGCCGACACCGTAGTCCAAGGGCTCCCGGAGAGCTATCGCGACATCAAGCTTACGATCTCCAAGGATCCAGACTTCGGCTTGACCAAGACTCAAGCTACAATGAGGCACCTCTACCTCGACGCGGTGTCGAGGAACCATAGAGTAAGGACTGCTGGTCGTGGCACGGCCATGGCAACAGTCCTTCCGGTCTGGTTCCTCGAAAGCCCGTCCAGGTAGAGGTTCCTCAATCTACCTTGGGTATTGGCCAGGCCGAAGTCTGGATCATAGTACGTCGTAAGCTTGATGTTACCCGAGTTCTTACGTAGGGTCGGGTCGCATTCCTCAGGTTCCCCGAGGAGGGTACTGCTGTGATCTATTTGTTGTCTTTTGGTTGAGCTGTGATCGAGGTGCTCGCGCACACTCTCACAACTTCTCTTCTTAATCTCCATCACCATCTCTTCGAGACCGCTGATAATCGACACAACAACTGGAACCATCTTATTTTACTAGCTCTGCGGGGCTCGCAGGCCTTGCATGAGCTCGCAGGCCATGTATGCTCTATCAGTCGATCAACATCGATTGAGTGCGTGCCTCTGCCGCATGCAAGGATGCTTATCCAAAGAGTACTTCGAGTACCAGCAATATTACAGGAGTATTTACTGCGAGTACTCGAAGTATTTAGTATTAAGGGTTCAAAACTCTTGATACTCTGAGGACTCCACGTATTTCGGATGTTTTTGTACTGCGAGTACTGTTTGTACTCGGGTTCTGTACTGCGCATACTCCCAGTACTCGCAGTATGTGGGTCTTCCGGACTGCTCATACTCCCAGAACTAGCAGCATTTGAGCCTTCAGTACTGTTCATACTCCCAGTACTCGCAGTATTTGGACCGACAGTACTGCAATACTCTCACCACTCGGAGTGCGAAATGTACTCGATACTCCGACTAGTCGGAGTATGAAGTATGAATATGCTGGGAACATCACTTCAAAGGTTCTTCGGGATTGTGGTTGTGGCTTGGATCCCGAGGGTGTCGCAAGCCGAAAAGGGGGAAGACAGAAGGCGTTCCTTCTAGGCTGCAGCAGTACCTGGTAGTATATACTCGTACTCGTATATACCTACCACAAGTGCATAAATGAAGAACATTAAAAAGCTATTGAAAGCGAAATAAAAAATAAATATCACAGCAACTGGGCAAGTAACACCCGCCAGCCCAAACGAGTTTATAGTTACTTGTACAGAGTAGTAGTAGTATTATAGTTCTACCTCATACCTGGTACTGGGTACGGTAGTCTAATAACAGAGTGTTGGTGTTCTGTGTCCCATAAGAAAAAATAGTTTTTTATAAAAAAAAATACAGAATACAAAATACCAGGTACGATAACATACGTTATGAATACGATCATGTTCATGACGCACCGGAGAGATCGAGGGGTCACGTGCAGTATCGCTTTCAGATCGTACGCCTGCACCGCTTACTCATATTACTTGTTGTGCATATATCGTGTGTTTACTTGGTGTACCGGTGTATCAGAGTGCTAATAATACACAGACGAAAATCGTTCTCGTGCTATCGATGTAAGTGGAGCAAGCATGTACCCATTTACCAGAATCAATACAGCAATATCAAGGAGAAAAGCATAGACGCTTGATCGAATGGATATTATACCTCGCGTTAATGTAACATGCATGTTATTATGTGCTGCTGTTGGGAGTGTTGCAGCTTATTACCTGGTGCCTGGTACTTGGTACCTGGTATGTACCAGTAGTAGAATGTACCCGTTCAAGTCCTATAGTCATCAGAGCCTGGAGCAAATCAGTACCCCGTCAGCCGTTCAATGCAACAACCACAGATGCAGCAATACAACGCAAGTGAGACACAGAGATCACAGACCCGCAGACCAGATAATCGAAAATCACAGAGATCACCGAACGAAGTAACGAAATACGAAATAACCAAAGTGCTCGAGACCGACCGACGAACCGGAACACGCCTCATCTTCGAGCGAAGAAAAAAGCCAGGCGAGCAAACAAGAAAACCGGTCTCCTTTCTCTCATACCTGGTACCTGGTACTCAGTACCTGGCTCCAGTATGATACTTTGAAAGATGCAATACGATCAAGCTCATCAATAACTGCACAGAACCCGCGACACAGAGCACGAGAGAGTCGGCGGTACAAATGCAGACTGCTGTGACTACGGAGCTGTGACCACGGACTAGATATCAAATACTTCGAAGTTTACGTGCTATTATTAATAGTGCTGCAATAGTACGTACGAGGCATACAAAGCAGTATGTCGATGTGTCGGCAGTCGACAGACATTTCTATTTAATTATTTTTTAAATAAAATTACTATAAAATACTTCAGCTTAATAAAATAGCAGCAGCAGGAGCACTATTATAGCACGACCAACTAAACTATCGCCTGAATAGCCTCGTTTAAGCAGTCTCGTTCAGGAGTATCGTGGGGAGGGCGGCAATAATACGCCAGACGCATCTGTCACGTATCGTCACCTACACACCCACGCGCGGGGTCACACCCGGTGCGCCACGAGTGACAACAGCAGCAGCAGCAGCAGAAGTTCACATCCACACAGCAGTCTAGATACGAGAGAGGACAAATACGTTCGGGCAAACAATCTTGAGAGGAGATTCCGGAATGCGCCCTTGCGACGACGGCGGTTGCCCCAGCTCCGGAACCGCGCAGAGGCGGACAAACTATTTATAGTCTGCTGTATTGCTGGAAGCGATTTTTCATGCAAGCAGCAGCAGGGTCCACAGCACAGTCCACACTACGAACGTACTGGGTGCTTGCGGATGCAAGTAGCAGCAACTACCAAACTGTCCGTATTCATCAAGTGATGGCAGTTTATCGCAGGACACTCTGAGCGAATATCGTACACATATCACGAAAGCTGTTGGTTCAAGCACGTAGAAGTCACACCTCCGTGGTTTGTCCCCCCCGGCGGACAAGAACATACGAAAAGAGAGACGAGACTACTATGAATAAGTAGGATGCGTCACGTTCAACTCCCCGAATGAAAAAACAGCAGGCGGACAAGGCGTAATGTTATTAATAGTCAGTGTGGATGTTGTGTGGCAGGTCTCGCTACGTTTGATACAAGAGCGTTTTGTGGTTTCCAATTGAAGTACGAGTAGTTTGTCTTCGTCACGTAGCAGCTGCTATTTCATATTTACACGTAGGAGCAGCAGTATACAGAGTACGCGACATACAGCCTGTACACGTAGCAGCAAGGCAGCAGCAGGACACGGACACTGAATCACATGAAAAATAAGAAAAAAACATTCGTAGGAGTAGAGTACACGCAACAGAGAGGAAACCCTAAAAAAGCAAGAAAACCAGTATCACCTGCCCCACGGGTCGCGGCTGTTGACGCTGGCACCCCTCTTATCGACCAAGAACTGCGCCGCCCGGGCCGCCAGAGCATGGTCTCCCTTCAGGACGGCGCAGTGCAGCAGTCCGTCCGGCCCTTCCATCTCCGAGACATCCGCCGTCCGCGACGCCCTCGCCTCCGACTGCCTCTCGCCCAGCAGCGTGGCCGCCATCTCGTCGGCGAAGCTCTGCGTGCAGGCCGCCATTAGGGACTCCCCGCGGAGGGAAGCACTCACTCGGAGCGTATCGACCCACTGCTCCGTCTCCATCTCGTCGGTCGCGGCGCAGCCGCTGCCACCACTCGAGCCGGATCCACCGGTCCCACCGGGGACAATCCTGGCGTAGAGGGGCCGCTGGCACCCGTACGCCCGCAGCCTCTCCGCGCGGTTGCGCTTGTGGCGCTCGATTTCGGCCATGGATCGAGGTGGTCGCCGGCCGGGCCTCGCGAAGCTGCTGCTGCTGCTCGCGCCGCTGCCGGTGCTTGCACCGCCTCGCCCCGCAGTCAAAAACAGCAAGTCATCTGCCTCGTCTCTCAGGCGCTGCTGCTCCTCTTGCTGGAGAGCCAAGAGCTCCTCTTCCTTTGTATCCTCGGCTGAAGCTGCTGCTGCTGCAGCCGTAGTAGCAGCGGCAGCGGCAGCTACGGCCGCGGCTAAAGAGTCTCCCCTCCGGACCGAATGAGCGGGAGAAGGAGCGGCATTCGACACCCCTCGTCCACTGCCGTTCGCGGTGTGAGCGGGGTTCGAGGGGTCGGATTGTCGATACCGCTCCTGGGACGTCGGCGTGAGGATGACGGTGGAGGGTGTGCACACACCCGCGTCGACGGAGAGGGTCGCTCCTCCCTCTCCTCCTCCTCGTCGTCGTCCTCCTCCTACTGAGTGCGATGGAGCCATTTCCTCCTCTTGCGTCGTTATTCCGACCGGCGAGGAAGACCCTTGAGAGGGGACAGCTGCTGCTGCGCGATGAACGTGGGCCGAAGCGCTCCGCTGAAGCTCGGTTTCACGCCGCCAGCCATCTCCCGGGTTGGTCCTGACCCTCACCAAAGCTCGGTGGGGCACGGGTCTCTCTCCGCTAGCAGCAGAGCCCACTTCCGCACTTCTTGATAGGTATCTCCCATCAATAAATCCGTACCTCGCCCACACATCCACATTGTCCGGTAGGGGAAACTTCTCCTCTCCTTCCAAGCCGCCCTCTCCGAATGTACTCCCGTAGACCGAAGAGCCGACGAGACCCGGGGAGGAAAGGAAAGGGCGGAGGTTGCGGGGCAGGCGCGCCGATCTCGCGCGGGTGCGAGTGGTGACGGGAGCGGTGAGGGTTGCCAGGCTGTCGACCCGAAAAAGTGCCCCAGGAATGCGCTCCTTGGGCGGACTTGGCGAAACTACTGCCCCGCCCGCTGCCTCGTCGGCGGAGCGAACCTCCATGGCTTTGACACCGCCCCCAACGTGTCCGCTCCTGTTTTACAGACACGGTGATACCTCGGCGGGCCCTGTGAAGGAAGCAGGTGGGAAGCTCGAGCTCCTAAAGTAAATCGAGAGAGTTGGAAGCCTGTGAAACAACGCACCCTCTCCCTCTGTCACTCGACGATTTATTGTGATATCTCGGATTTCCAAACATGGCAGGCTTTATCGATATTTTCCCGGTAGGTAGTGCTGTGAAGTCAGGCTGCACGTGTTGCAGTCTGGTCTTCTCTAGGGAGCTCGCACGCACTGAAATTAAGAGTTGTGCCCAGAACAAGAAGAGCTGCTCATGAAGGATGTATTGGGAGTAGCACTCGCGGTGGCAGGGATTGTCACCCCTTGCACAGGGTTTCTACCAGCACCTGCCGTCTGGTTCGACAAAACGACTGCGCAAACGCCATTCGCGAGCACACAGACGACCAGCACTCGAAGTGCTCCCCTCACTGGGCTCACCATGAAGAAGGAGCCAACTGGGGGGAAGAAAAGTGCCGAGGATGGCGACCCTCGTCGGCAAGCCTTGGACGGGGTGCTTCACCAGATCGAGCGGTGCTACGGGAGAGGTAGCATCCTCAAGATGGGCGACACTTCTTCCATGAACGTCGAGACGACATCCACAGGTAACGGGTGTGGTGTCATGATCATATTTGTGTTGCTGTAACTTGCTGTCCGTAGTCTGAAGGCAGACCCTGTACATGGATGATGCTGGTCACCATGTCACCATCGTCAGCATGCTTTGACGTCGACTATTGTTTGAAGGTTTGCACTCCGCGCTCGGTGGACGTTTAGCTCGCCAGCTTTTGCAAAGTCGAAGTTGACGCAGTTGTAGTATTCATCACCTGACAGGCAGGAAGAAACCGATGGGTGCAAGTTTTCAAAGTTTAAAGCTGTGTTGACGTGCAGACGGCGCCGGGCACACAGAGTTGTTTCTGGTTGCTGCCTGGTACAACAGCAGTATTAATAGTAACTTCTGATGTACAATATATTACTGTACCAGGTACCAGTAGCTGGTAGACTACGAGTAAGGAGTTAGGATACAATGCAGCTTGCAGGCTACAGGCAGCAGCACTTACGAGTATATATTTATAGCTCGTCTGCGTAACCCATCGTTCGGGTTGTGTTCCTTCGGCACCACAGGACCACAGGTACTACTTACTTCTAACTTCCCATCAACGTCTTTATCAAAGAGATATGACATGATGCTGTAGTCACACCCATTTGATTGGCCAATTCTTCCGCATTCATAAAAGTCATATTGCCCCGCTTGCAATTTGAGACCTCAGCAGCAGGGTTTGTAGTTTGTACGGGTACTGCTGTACGAGTATTCGCAGGAACGCTCCTCGCCCAGAGAAACTTTCTTATTAAAATAGGACGTTTCTCCACGTGTAGCGCCAAAAGTCTACAGCAGCAGTATTGTATACCAGGTACCTGGTACTCGTGGAGCTACTGCTGTACAACTAGTGCTATACTGGTAGACCAGAGCTATTCATAAGGCAAGATCCTACCATCCCATGCCATTGCTGCAGATTACACCGTGTTGTTTTTCGAGTAGCTCTCGTGCTCGCTACCAGGCACCTGGTAGTAGGGATGAAATAGCAAAAAACTTGCTATTTTGCAAGACAAAGTTTCCATAAAATTATCAAAACCTTCTATCGTGAAACGCAACATATGTGGCAGTATTTGCCAATGTTGGTATTATAACGCCCTCAGATTTCATTCAAACCCCTAACAGCAGCAGCAGGTAGCCGACGGCACGCCGACGCTCTCTATGGAGTAAATGCTGCATCAGAAACAACTCAGGCACAGCCCACGTACCTCAGAGGTCGGCAATCCTTCCAGCCCGGCCAAAAGCCCCTGGGGAAAGCTGGGACGGCTGCTGTTTGTGATTCTGTTTTAGCCCCCGCACAAAACGACACCCATGTTGCATCCACACGGGGCTCACGGCCAGTGTCGCCAGCCCTATCATCACTGTGAGCAATACCACCGGGTATCCTTCGTATCTCCCTCTACTACACAAGTTAGAGCGAGTCTAGCGTAGGGTGTCGTGGGGTGGTCTGGTTTGTATAACCTTGCGTTGGCGTTATTGGGCTGAACTAGCAAACAAAATAGCATTTGCCAACGAACAGGAAGCGTAATTCCCAAAGAAAAGCTTAGCAAGTTTTTTGCCATTTTGGCAAGTAAAAAACGTTAGCATGTTTTTTGCTAAATATGCGTCGTTAAAAACGGCCGTTAGTAGTAGCAGGTACAAGGGTAACATTTAACCTTGGACCTCGTAATGTCCCGCTGTATACAACAGTCAGTATATTTGGAGGCCGTTCTTCTCTTCAGTGGTTTGAAGTCCACCAAGTTGCCTCACCTCCCGCCAGGACTGGTGGGGCCACCCGTCGCGAAGAGGGAGTGAACGATCATTCTTCAGCCTTGGTGAATATGATCATCACACTTCTCTCTTCTGCAACGTGGATTCGTGAGAAGAGCTTACTTGTTTTGCTGGTAACGGCCAGAACCGCTGTTGGCGTGGGTGGGCGGGTGGGCGGGTGGGGGGTGGGGGGTGTCTTCCCAGCTTTTCCCTTCTCTCTTATTTCCTCGGTGAAACTGGCAATAATTATGAGGGACAGAACAACGTTCGGCTGCTTGCGATACTGCCTCTTTTTTAGGTGGAACAGGGGCTATCATGGGGGATCCTGAGATAATTTATTGCACCTGTTCTGATAATACAACACAGCAGCATAGTTAGAGCCCGTTCCTTCTCCTCGGTTATTTGGGGTAGACCAGGTGGCATCACCTCCCGTGGCTGGTGATGTCACCCCCCCTTACTTATTTTGCCTTTGAGGTCTGGGCCTGGACATGCCGTGCCTTGGGCGTATGGAGGTCTTGTCCACCCCATCCTACTAGCTGACGGGTCATCAAAAATCGTCTTCGTTACAGTAAAGGTGGGCTTCCGAAGGCTGCACACGACGCGCTCTGGTCGCTGAGCGAAAACTTGTTGAATTATTTGTACTGGGCCTCTGATACTCCCGTAACCGTCCCATTGCTCCCTGAGCCGGGCGCTACGACCTCAAAAGCAGCCTTATGTACCGCCACGCCTTCTTGGGACTTTTCCAATATGCCTTCTGCATTGTTGTCGCCAACGACTCTGCTGCTAGGGCGCGGGACACTGCTTCGCCTCACCTAAATCAATGCATCGAGATATTTTTACGTAGTGTAGCTGCTAGCCTGACAGCTACGGTATGCTCTGGCAGTCTGCTATCCCTGCTTCGGCGTGCGCTCGCACTTTTACACGAGGATCGCTCTAACCACTATCTACCGGGGCTGCGATCATGTTTACAAGTGTGTCGTTCTCTCTTGGCTAACAAAAACGCGATTATGTCGTATGCCTCTTTCGTGGTATCGTAGTCTAGTCTCGGTCTACGTACGTACCTGGTACTCGTTTTTGGCGATCGATCCCGCCCGTATTATCAGAACGGGTGCAAGGAATGATGTTCTCCCTAAGAAGAGGCAGCATCGCAAGAAGTCGAGCCTTGCTCTGTCATTCATATTTAATATTTCAACCTCATCGAGAAAGGGGGAGAGACTGAGAAGACAACTCAGGCGTCCAAGTCACACCCCGGTGCCTTTTGGCCTTGAACAGATTCCACACACCCTTTCCCATGGAAAAAACACCCTCATTCTTGGTTTGAGCCACCCAACTTCTATCATTAGCCTTCGATGACTTCTAAGACGTCGTGGACTCGGTTGCGCCCGAGGTAGGCGACGTCGTCCTGCTCGATGGACTCTCCGCATATCTGCATCAACTGTCCCGTACTCCTGTCGCTGACCCTGTGACGTGTCGACACGGCGATCTTGCCTGGATCGTACCGTTGTACGCCGCCTGCCTTGCGCGTCACCAAGTCCGGCACGTCTTGGAATTTATCGAAGATAATGACCGACGCTGGGTCGCTCAAACCAGGGATAAGGGTGTCCACCATGGGAAATGGAGTGTGGAATCTGCTAAAAGGCCAATGGAAAGCCCTCCGCGACCGAAGGGACCGGGGCTGTGACTTGGACCCCTGAGGTGTCTTCCCAGTTTCTCTGTTTTTTTTCTCGGCGATGCTGGCAATGATTATGAGTGACGGACCAAGGCTCGGCTTATTGCAATAGTGCCTCTTGAGTATAAAAGGGGCTAGCGGATTATGACATCATTCCTTGCACTGGTTCTGATGGCACGGGCGGGATCGATGGCCTAAAGCGATCACGTAGACCGAGAGATTACACATGGGGTTTATGACATATTGTCGTTTCTGTTGGTGAAGATAAAATTAACATGTTTAGTAAGAGTCAAAAGCATGATCGCAGCCCCGGTAGGCTGCGGTTAGAGAAATCATTGCGTAGAAGTGCGAGCGAGCGCCCGCCGAAGGAGGGTTATTAGACTGCAAGAGCATGTAACACACTCTAGGGCACTGCTGTAGCTGTCAGGCCAGCAGCTACACTACGTAGTACCGGTACGTGTCGCTGGATGTGCACCTGATCGCTGATGCAAGGTAAAATCTGATTCTCTGCTGTGGTTGCAAATAGACTCAAGCATCAGGTAGGTTTGGTGTTTACAGTAGTAGAGCTGCGCCGCAAAGCTGATTGCAGACAGCGGTATATCCTAGCATACAACTAGATGCAGAAACACGTCCTGGGTTGGCGGGTTCTTGAACACGTATGGCGGCTGCACTGACTTGAAGTGATGCCCGTGCTGTGCTCTTGAATTGTGAATGAAGAATCATAGCTCAAACCGCTGAAGTAAGAGTCAGCGACGCTATCTGAAGGTTTTCCCGCCGCTCGCCCGCATCAAAAGTACCGCCAGATCGTGGCATACAATCGTACCCGGTACGTACCGGTAGCAAGCAACTCCTGAATGAGAGCAGCGCCTTCCGCGCGCCCAAGGGGACTGTATTTTCATATGTTGCAGCCGTCCGTTCTCATGCGAAAATATAATATGCAAGCGAAAATAGAGAAACTTGACGCTGTATGTACCTACTCGAACATCGTACTGGTACATAACTTATGTTGTAATTGTTTCGTTTTCATATGCTGTGATACTCGCGCGTGGGCGAGGTAAGTTCCGGCAGTAACAAGAGTACTCTTGTGACACCACAGAGGGCAAAAGTGACGAAGGTCTTTATCACGGATACGGAATCGGCCACATATCAGGTAATATAAAACCCGTAGATATTGCGGGGGGCCATAGTTAATAGGACATATGGTATACATAAAAAACTATATATTTATCCATTTTTACTATTACGGGGGACCCTAGTTAACATGACCTATGGTGTAGTTAAAAACCTATATATTTGACCATTTTTACTAACAATATTTGATCCTGTTAACTATGGCCCCCCGTAATAACAATACTTGGTCCTAATAACTATGGTCTCTCGTAATAGTACGCGCGATCGAAGGTAATCACACACAGCTTGCGAGTATGAACTTCGGCAAAATCCTCGATATCACAACTTGTTTTTGTTATTTTCTTCGTATCACAGCCCAGGCTGCTGGACTGCTTCGGGTGGGTGTCGGTGGGTGGTGGTTTTTGTGGTGGTGGTGGTACTGTTCGGGGGTGCTTAATTTTGTGTCCTACAGTATTGCTTGCTACGAACAAACTTCTTATCATACGTTGTGATACCTTCCGTTCTGCTGTGCGGTTACACTTGACGGTGGCTGAGACGGCACTCTTTCACCTTTGCAATCGCTACATATTGGCCTCAAAGAGGGTTTTAGCTCCTCGTGCGAACTCCCAGCTCCTACGTACACTCACACACTCACAATGCATCTAAGTGCTGTACAACTGCACCCACGTTTCTGGGGCAAAGCACCTGGAATTTTGCGCGTAATAGATTGTACGTTGGTACTGGCTGTGCCTGGTAATAATGTAAAATATTGATAGTTTCCTCTTCAGAGTAGAGCGTGTTGCATGGTACTGGTACACGATACGGCAGGAGCAGCCACGACCAACGTCAATCATCCCTTGTTTCGTGCAGCATTGCCCCATCAGCCTTTGATGCCGTGCATGTATATATATATATATATTTTTTTTCGCGTTTTGCTATCTGCGTCTGTTTTAGTTTTGTTTTTGTTTTTGTTTTGCTTAGCTTCATCTTCTTTTTTTTAGGTTTTTTAGGTTTTTGTCTGCTATTAATAGTCTCCTTTTTGCTTCCCTGGTGTCCGCAGTGGTGGAGTGCGTATGCCTGTTTTTTGTTTTTTTGCCTCTGTTTTTACTTGAGGTATTTCTTCCACTCCAGAGTTATTGGAGCCTGTCCTGCGACCACGGACTGCATTGAATTGTGAGTTAATGTGAGAACAACAACAAAACAACAAATATTGTGACTACCTACTTGTAGATACATGAACACTTTTGGCTACAAAGTTTCTTGGCTGGAAAGACGAAAACACCCACCGTAACCGCCAGCGTATATTGCAGCAACCAAAGACTGTGTGTTCTGTTGTCAATTGTACCACATAACATACATACCTGGTCCACGGTCCACAAATACCAAATACTACTGCAGGACGTAGGCGTACTTTATACTTGAAACTGTTGGTTAGTAGGGATAGCCTACTACACTCTACTCGGTCAGCGCTGACTGGGTGGAGTACGAGGTTTTCCCTTCTAGGTGACCAGGAAACACCGTGTAGTGGTAGATAATACCCGAGATAACACGGCCCCAGCGATAAACTTGCCGGCTGATTTTCTAAGAAACTTGAAGGGGCGGGGCGCACACAACAACAATAGCAACAGCAGCAACAACAACAACAACAACAACAACAACAACAACAACAACAACGGTGGTTTTCGGAAAGTGGATCGTTCGAGATATTTCCGTAGACGCACGCATCGCTCGGCGTTCGCACTCTCCCCCCCCGAGACAATCAGCTCGGAAATTCGGCCCAAGGGGTGTGTTGTCTTATCACCCGTGTGATACGACTTTTTTGGGAGCCTACCGGTACCCGACACTCATACGGGCAAGGCAATGTAACTGCCGGAGATCCCAGCCAACTACTACGTACGTATGGTACCTGTGCGTTTTTCACAAACGGGGACAGCAACCGACTGCAGGCCAAAGCTCGAGGCCTCTTGTCTGTGCAGACGGCGGCAGCGGTAAATATTCCTTCATTTTTCGTGGAACCTCATCGATGTGGGACGGTTCCTGATGTAGATACGGCAGTTCCGAGGCGTTTTTTCCCCCTCTTTTGACGATGTGGTTGGATTGGGAGTACCAGGTATATATATAAATCGTGCGTGTACACACCAAGGTAGTTGTTGTATCGGGGGAACATGTGATAGTAGTCAGAACCCAATATGGAGTGTAAACATGGGGGGATACATGCTTTTTGGGTCTATCGTGGGTTCTGATTACTATGTATTACTATGTATTACTACGTATTCATATGTATTAATATGCCCCTCCCCCATAGTAGTTGGTGCAAGCAATGTCTGCCTGGTCGGTGAAAAACCCGAACATGCTCCGTCCCGGCATTGTAGGGATGCGAGGGCCTATGGTCATACGAATACGGCCATGCATGAGGTCGAGTACATCTCTCCCATCGAGTACACCCCACCCCCCCCATAGTAGTTGTGCTGTTGGCGGCGATGACAGCCCGACGGTCTCAGGGACACCGGCCGAGAGCCAACCTCGGGATACTTCTAGCCCGAGGAGAAGACAACACAGTAGTTCCGGTCCCTCTATACGAGTGCCGGTATGCGCCAGCCAGCCGACAATACCGGCGCTATAATAACGGCAACCGGCACTATATACTCCGCATGCTGCCACTCTGGTCAAGCCCGTCTGTCTGTGCCAAGCGATTCCACAGGCACCATCAATACTATAGCGGGCAAACGGCACTATTCAACCGGCATTGTAGAGGGACCACCACTGCACTCCAACGTACCTCTATTGAATAGTAGCAGGCACTACTCTGTCCCGAAATGTAAAGACCGTGTGGATTAGGTAGTTATATGCAAAATATCATTATATTTGGAGACAGTGGTACCTGGTACGAGGTGTGTCTAAAAGTGCAGACAAGGAGGAGGCGGTGGCATGCGGGGTGCGTGGGAAATGTAGGGTACTCACGTTGTTTCGTGTGTTTGGGGATGACGCTGCAAAAACGACGACGACATACCAGGTGCACCAGCACCTCTCTCTTCGCCACTTCGATAAAATAATCGCCGTTGGTGACTCCAATATCACTATAAAACGGGGATTACATTCCCGCCTGGGGTGGTCCCTGGTACGTGTAAGGCTTGTTGTACTTTGTCCTGTCGCGCTTTTTGTATGCAACATATGTACCGGTGCATCTACCTGTGAAGGCATCTGGCATCTGCCGCCGACGTGACGTCGACTACTGCGGTACATGTCTGGCCGCGAACGTAACCCTCGTTAGGAGTTTGATGGCAACATCAAATGGGGTATTACACCCCCGCTCTGAGAGTGGTATCATATATTACTGGCGATCATAGTAAATAGGGTCAAATATTACTGTTGGTAAAAACAGCGAAATATGGAGCAGGTAGGTTTTTGTGTGTACCGTACAGTAGGTCCAATTTAATGTGGTCCCCCGTGATAGTACCTGTGATAGCTTGAAGTTTACGGGGGGGGGGGGCATCGCTCCGATGGGCTAGTGGTACCCTCGAAAGGTGCTGTTAACCCTCTTAGGACCCCAGTCCCGTTTTGGGGGCAAACTACTTGTAATTAGTGTGCTTTGTTCCCACATATGGGAGTGCGGTGCTAAAGGGGTTAATAAGAGTTTATGCCGGAGTGTCGAATCCCACGTTGGGTCGAATTTTCTTTTTGAGTCATATTTGCACAAAAAAAAAAAAAAAAAAGCGGAATCAACTGCTGATGAGAGCGCCTAACAATAGTATTATAGCGTGAGTTGGCCCAAATTTCCGATGCGAGTCGACGCGGGGAAGAAGGAAGGGCCGAAGTCTTCTCGCGATAACAACGCAAGGCAAGAACCGCAATTGAGGAGGAGGGGGGAGGGCCGCCTGCTTTGTGGCCCCGGATCTGAGCTATTACGACTATTACGGGGGACCATATTAAATACCAGGTAGGACCTACGGTAGACACAAAAACCCTATACGTTTCCCTATTTTTTCCAACAATATTTGGTCCTGCTGACTATGGTCCCCCGTAGTAGGAAGAGGATAGAAAAGAGGGGCGTAGGTGAAGAATGGAATGAAAAATATACATACCGTGTATAAATAGGATAGTAATCAGAACCCACCCCAAAACCAGGTGTATCCCCATGTCCCATGTTTTTACGCACCGTTTTTGGTTCTCGTTACAGTACTATATCCCAACCGGAATCGTGTGTAAGGCCAAGGGCTTCCGGCCAATCTTCGACAAGAAAGGCGCCAACCGCCACCAGAATATACACAATACTGCCCCGTAAATTGCCGCTATCCGAGTACATTGTAGTGGTCGTCCACAGGAGGACAGGTTCTACTTTTTATTCGCCCGATTTTGCTCAACAAGCCAAAACTACAAATCATTACGTACGTATCGGTGCCAATTATTTCATTGCGCATTTTTCAAATTCATCAGGATGCAGAAAGTTACATTTTATACGAAATGGCAGAGGGCCCATTGGCCTGGTGTGCTATTTCTATAGTATACCAGGTGCCTGATATGTTTTCTTATGATTGTTGAGAAAGATGTGGCGAAAGTTACCCCCCCCCAAAAAAAAAAGAAATGGCGAGATTCACCCGAAGAAAATCCTACCGCTAGAAATTGCTGTCAGGCCAGTCAGTGGTTTCATGAAAATGTGGCGAATTACCGGAATAAAAGAAAATGTAGCGATGATGTCATAAGACGTATGCCAATGGGACAGCGAAGTTTCAATAAAAAGTTTGAATTTCAAAGATACCCGCCAATTTTTTTCAGAACACGCTTCCTATGGGCCACGTAAAAAAAAAAAGTTCCTAACTTTTGGAAAAGCCCGGAGAAAGCAAATCTTGGGCCGATGTTTGGCCAACATCGGCTTGAGAAAAACTCAGGCCGATCTTTGGTTCGAAGCGGCGAGATTCCGAGTCCTCGGCAGACATCGATCAACAAAACCAACGATTGCGTCATGAATTATGAACGGAGTGCGCTCGTTAGGGGCTCCGACCCACCCTAGGGTGACCGTCTTCACACCATGGCCGGTGTCATGTGGCGGGAGCTGACCAGGCGCATGATAAAAAGCATTTGGCCGCTGGTTTGCATAAAATAGAAGACAAAACTTCTCCATCCGTCTCGAATGGCAAAAAATACTTTTTTTTTCAGGTTTGGGAGGATACCGTAGGACGCCGCCGGCAAGCTCTCGCGCCCTAGACCATGGATCCACGTGATATCTGCGAGGCCGTCATCTATATTCGTTGGCCTTGCCAGATACCGAGCGGGTTGGCCGTGGGCTGAGTCTATGTCGAGATCGAGCGTCGATCGTCGCACAGGCTGGTTTCGATCACTGTGTTGACAATTTGCAACCAGAAAAACACTAATTGCGCCGCCTTCAGCCGTTGGGGGAAAAAAAAGAAAAAATCAAACATTTTTCTCTTTTTTTCCCACGTCGGCGGTACGTGAATTTTATCGGCTGTTTTTTTAAAGCAATATATTTGAAAAAAAAACTTTTGAACTTCGCGTTTCCATTGGTATAGGTCTAAAGGATATATATATATATATATATTGTATATATATATTGTATGAATATTAATTGCATATTTCAACTTTTCAGTCGCCCGCTCACTCATCCAAAACTACGTATCACTTTACGTACGTAAAATTGGCGCATATTGGTGTCAATGATGTCATTGTATGGTTTTCCCAGTTCTCAGACAGTTACATTTGATATGAAATGGCAGAGGGCCCATTGGCCTCGTACCAGTTATACAAGTATGTTCTCGAATGGTCCTAATAAAAATGTGGCGAAAGTTTCCCCCCCCCCCCCCCCCAAGAAAAAAAAAAAGTGGCAAGATCTAACCGGAAAATATGTCTAACGCTACGAGTACTCGTATACACAGACTGTACTGTCAGATCAGGCAGTGGTTTTATTAGAAAAAAACTTACGATTTGTTCCCGAATTTTTTGTAAGTGTGGCGAAATTTACCCGAATAATTGCCTAGCGTTTACAAATTGTTGTCAGGTCAACTTGTGTAGCAGTAGCACGCCTGATCGAAGTGTCACACGCAGCTTGCAAAGATGGGTTTCGACGAAATTCTCATGCCACGGCTGAGGTGTTAATTTTTTTATTTTCATGTTTTATAGATGACGATTCCAGCGTCAGCCGCGCGAAACACTGCTGTGTCAAGGGAATGATAAAATTAGTGTCCGGACTAAGCACTGTACACAAAGCACAAGGAGTTTTACGGGAAATCGCACTACATGATACATGCTGCTCGTGTTGCCGTGTATACATACGCTTGTGCGCTCAAGCAAGCCAGACCGTTGGCAACACCGCACTTGTGTCATTTTTTGCTGGCGTTATATTTGGCCCCGAGAGGGTCCGTGAGGAACCGACTGAAGCTCCCCTGTCTCAAAATATACACACCGGTGTACTCGGCATAAAATCGAGTGCGTACATACCGACATGATATTCATGAAACAATTGCTCATCTTGCTCTCGAGGCCGGCCTCGTCCTGTGGCCGCTCTGCAGCTTCCTGCCTCCCGAAGTCTCCAGTCCCGTCGTGCATAACGGAAGCCTTATCCCGTTCGTCGACCCGTCGGTCGTTCTCCTCGTTGTCCCCATCACCTTTCCCCCGCCCGTCTTGCTCACTGCTCACGCCGTGAAGGGCCAACTGCTTATGTAGTGAGTGAGGTCCGTCTGCTCTATTAATATTAATAGCACGCAGAGGGCCCAAGAAGGACGTGTTGGGGGGATCTCATCAAATTGCCCAAGAGGACGTGCTTTGTCTATACGCCGGCAGGCGGCTTGTGGTTGAAGTTCGACGCGCGTGGGCTACTTGTTCGGTGGCTTGCTTTGCACCAATGTATACAGCTGTTCATGGGTTATACGAAATAAAATACCAGGTATATTCGTATAATCGAGCGTGTTTTGGCCGACTTGGGTTGAAGGCTGCACCGGGCAGGGAGAAGGAGGCTGCTGTGAAAAATTATTTTTGCCATTTGCTGCTGCTGTTCAATGATGCTGCGTGTTCACGGCACGTTTCTTTTATGTGTGTACTCGTACATATATATATGTATGCGACATACTTCCAAGTATATATTATACCTGGTATATAAATATATACATAACACACATTCATCGTGTTGCCTGCAAATGCATGGGACGCTCGCTCCCCACGTTGATTTGTTTTCGGCAACGACACGAGGAGCGTCACGTGCTTTACCGGCAACACTAGGTGGTCTACATCGTGCTATCAACCCGGTTTGGGACCCACGCAAAGCGGACCTTCGGGGCGGTACATACAGTTAAAAATTGCAAGCGCGGTCGTACGTACCAGCCTTCTATCACCGAGGGGGGAGGGGGGGGCATAGTAACACATAGCAATACCTGGTCACACATACCACGGGGGGGCATATTAAATGGAACCAAATATTGTTAGTAAAAACAGCGAAATATATAGTTTTTTTGTGTGTACCTTGGGTCCTATCTAATATTGCCCCCCGTAATAGTATTTCATAGTATTACAGGGTCATCAGAACCCACGATGGACCCGATAACCAGGTACCCCTGTATGTTTTCACGCCATATTTGGTTCTGAATGCTACATCTATTTGATAGCATGTTTTTTTTCTCACCATATTTGGTTTTGACTACTACTATATTATTATTAATGTGCCCCCCCCCCCCCCCTACTATTTGCGGGGGGCCGTAGTAAATAGGACCTACGGTGCACGCAAAAGCCTGTACCTGGTACCAGGTATATATTTAGCTATTTTTACTAAGACTATATGGTCCTATTATGTGGTCCTCTGTAATAGAAGGAGAGTGCAATAGCAGTGCAAGCAAGTATCATCTTGCTGTGCGCGCGCCGTTCGTCTCCTTCCGCTGCTGAGCGCTTCGGACACATCCCCTCTTCGCTCCACCCCGACAAGCTGCCCGGGCTGGTTCGTGGGGCCGATGCTCTGGGGCATGCGGCAGTAGTCGTGATTCTTTTTTCGCCAGTTTGATCCCCTCTGGAAGCCGCTAAGGGGTTTAAGTGTGATGGTTGATTGATCGTATTAATACTGCTGTAGTAGGATAATTTGATTTATCTTGATATGATAACTGATTTACTCTTGGTATGTACGTACAAGGCGCTTCGCTTCGCGGGCGACCTACGCCGCCCGCTACGCTCGCTCAGGAAGGAGAAATACATCAAATTACTATGTCGAGCGGACAGAGAGAGAGGTCCATGATTGAATATACAGCAGTAGTTTTTTCATCATCGATCGTAGTTGCAAACTGGCGACTTGATAATGCCAAGAGTCCCGCCGCCATCCTTCAGGAGAAACAGCTCGGACGCCACATACGCGTCGCGTCACGGGCGGTTGCCGGACGTACGTCGCCCTTTACGCTCGCTCACATGCCGTACGTACGTACATACACGAGGTAGGGTAATCATTTTCCTCTTTTGATATACTTGCTGTGTGTACTGCTGTACGAAAGAAAAGGCACGGCACGGCACAGCAGCACCGCAAAAACAATGAAAATGAAACCGAAAAAATTGGGGAAAAAAAAGTCCCCGTCCCCCTCATGAAATAATTTCATGTCTGATTGGAACACCTTGCACCGGTCGAAAAATAAAAAATCGTACAGCAAACTCTCAGCCTCGTACGCCGCCCGCCCCACTCGCGACCACCTCGCCACCGATTCAGTCCGGGTATAGCTTTCCTCACTCTCTGCCACAGTGAGCCCCGTCGCCCGCCTCGCGTTAAGTCCAGTGCTCACTGTGGCCGTCGTTCGCCAGCTCAACAATGTTGTTACTCAGACTGCGTACCTCCCTCTGTGATTTTCAGCCCGGTCGCAAAAATAAGCACCGCTTGAATATTATCTTTTCAATGCCGAACGACCCTTACAACTCGTACGTACCCCATCAAAAGTAAAAAATGGAGGCCAGACAGAGCCCGTTCATGCGTCCCTCGTGTCTCGAGGCACACGCGACGCCTAGGCACGAAAGCGGCGACCGCGCTCCTTGCAACCCCCCCTCTACCCGCCAGCACCCGCTGACACCCGCGACGATGCCGGGCTCTCCCGCGGTTACGCACTCGGAGTACACGCACGCACACGAAACCAACAAGAAGAAAAAAGGAAGAAAGCACCGAGAGTGCCAAGAGAAAGGGAGAAAACAAAGACCCGCAGGAAAGGTCCGGCAAGTAATGAAGGGAGGCGGTTTCGAAGTGGGAGCTCTGAGAGGCCAGGGATGTACCAACCGAGCACGCTCACGAGAGTGAGATCTAAGTAAGCGGTTCTATGATAACCGATTCATTTTATTTGTTTTTGGTATTAAATAGTAAGTGCTGTATGGCAAATCGATTATTCTTGATGTGGTAATTTATTTATCTGTACGTGGCATGATCATTGATTCATCTCGGTATGATCATTGATTTGTCGAAAATAAATCTGTGAGCCGGGCTGTGCTGTTGACTACTGAACGGTTTTTGAGTGACAAGCAACCCACCTTCACGGCAGCCTTTCTCCTCCTTGTTGACCCTTTTAGAACCGCAGTCCCGTGTTGGGGACAAACCTCTCAAATTTCAAGTAGTTTGTCCCGAAAACGGGACTGCGGTTCTAGAGGGGTTAAAACTCATACCGCTCTGGACGGAAATATAAGGACCGTTTAGACATCAGTATGAATACCAAACGGTAGTTACTTTATCAATATGAGTACCAAACGCTCCTTACTCTATCAATATGAATACCAAACGCTCCTTGCTTTTATCAATATGGATGCCAAACGTTCCTTGCTGCTACGTGCTACTCGGTGTATCAGTCATTTACAACAACTATTTCTCTCGTCACTACTGCTGCTGTGCCAACGTTAAGGCAACAAACTTTACAGCTTTCTTGCTACTCCGTATTATTAATAAATCGATTGTGGGATGCGTTTTTTTTTTCCGACGAGATGCTGTGAACGTTGAGGGGGGGGATATATATATATATACATATATATATATAACGTTTGACTACTATTGTGGGGGGACGTCTGTATACACTCTGCGTATACTCTGTCGGCCTTTCATATACCAGGTATGACAGTAAATGTAGTACCTAAGGCAACTATGGTGTGCTCAAAACATAGGGGGAATGTGTGTGTTTTGGGTCCATTGTGGGTTCTAATTACTACTATGCTACCAGTATGTATTGCGGTGCCCCCCATAATACTATTACGGGGGACCATAGTTAACAGGACCTATGTTATACATAAAAAGCTATATGTTTAACCATGTTTACTAACAATATTTGGTCCTGTTAACTATGGCCTCCCGTGATAATATGAAGCGTAAACCAATATTTTGCCCGAAATATAAGGGGGGCTTGCATGTGTATATTCAATGCAAACCGTCCTTGACTTTGGCGACAGAGTGGTACAGCAGTATACGGCAATTTTGACTTCACCAACAACCAAAGTCGGAATTTGCGCCCGCCGCCACCCCTCCCGACCGGTTCGTGGGATTGCGCAGGACGACCGATCCCCTCGTGCTAACCCTCTTCGTGTGGACTACCTGGTAGATTGTATGCGCGTGTGTTCACACTAATAAATGTGTGTGTGTGTGTGTGTGTTTTTTTTTCAATTGTCCATAGACGTCTATGAACAGCAACCCCAGTGTCCCCGTGCTGTTTTGTTTTTCACTGGAGACATACCGGCTCTGTTTGTGGTCACGACCTGCGAGACAGAAATAGTTCATCGCATGCCGAACGAACGTATTGGGTACGAAAAGCGAGACGCGCTGCTGTGGTACACAAATCAGACGCTTTGCCCTTGGAAAAAACGGGCTGCGATCTATTTTGGTAGATAAGCGTTGTATTAGTAGCAGTTTGCAACTCTTCTTATGTTACGGTTTTCGTAGAACAGCAGAAGAAAGAATGACATACCTTACAGCAACACTGCTTTATCGCCGAGAGAGTAGAAGGAAGGTTCCTGTTCAATACCCGGCACTAAAGTGGAATCACACGGGTGTATATGTGTATATATACACTGCTATGTTGAGCAGAGAGGCAGGCTCCTTCCTACTACGAGCACGTGTGTATACACTCTGCGTATACTCTGTCGGCCTTTTATGTGCATGCACCGCTACCACTCTGACCGTTAATATAAGGACCGCATGGTCCCCATATTAATATCTTGACGTTCCTTACATTTCCGCCCAACCGCACTCCCTCAGACGGGTGTCCAAGCTGATTTTATCGGCGAAACAGGTAGCCTACAGCCCATAAATTTGTCTATCTTGGGCGTTATACGATACCGCCACAGGGCATACCCCTCCCGGGTTACCTTATTCTTCCCCCCCCCGCCCTCCCCCCCTAGCAAAAGTAATAGGAAAGGGTAAAGCACACGTAGGCAAGATGGATGATCCTAAAAAGACTCGCACCTTGACACTAGAATCAAGAGATGTACCCTGATGAACGTGATAGTACATGCCAAAGCTAAGGCTAAAGTATGCAGGACAAGTGTCGGAGGGGAGCGCGAAGTTGGTAAAACAGTCGGACACAGCAGTACAGATGACAAACCGCTGAAAAAAGTACTACAGTAAGATGCTCTGGTACGACTAGCAACGCAGCATTTTGAGAGCAGAGCTAGGAATGCACCCCCTCAAGACAGCTAGAGGCATGATAAAGCTGAAAGGACAATATAAAGTAAGGAACAGGGCAAAGAGGGGGTTGCCAGCCATAGTTGATAGAGCTGCCTGTATGGGAGAAAGTGACGGAAGGGCGAGCTGGAATAAGGTGGGATAGCGCGGTTGAGAAAGCATGGAAGAACGTATGATAGGAGGAAACCGAGAAGAGATGATGTCCGCAGAGAAGTTTTGGGAGGTACGAGGCCAGAAGTAGAAGAAAGGGTAGAAAGAAGGGGAAGGCTAGTGCTAAGAAACTATTACGGGGGACCATAGTTAACAGGACCAAATATTGTTGATAAAAATGGTTAAATATATAGGTTTTTAAGTATACCATAGGTCCTATTAACTATGGTCCCCCGTAATAGGAGGTGTGGTGTCTCATCACCCGTGTGATACGGAGAGCCAGTATCTTTGAAGTTCGTCCCAGGGGGTGTGGTATCTCATCACCCGTGTGATAAGGGAAAGTCAGTCAGTAGGCACCCCACTGGTACACCATACCACACGCAGAAGCAGGAGCAGCGTCGCCCAACAGCGAAAAACAACCGCCTCACAAGCGGAGCGACAACATAAACGCGCCAGCTCGGGGGGGGGGGGGGGGGCGTACTCATTTGTGGCTTGCCTTAGTCATTTGACCGCCGACCACGCATCCCTTTCGAGACGGAGCACCGTTCCTACTCCTAGCAGAGACACGGAACTAAAATGAATTTCTTATCCCCTTCCTGTTTCGCCGCCCGTGGCCACCATCCATCTCCTAGGATAGCAATCGTTTTCTCGCTGCTATCTAGTATACCAAACTCTCCATGTCACATTCGTCTATTTCCCTCGTCTTCTCTTGTAATACATCCCGTTCCTCCTTGTACATTTCACATCCTCCTACGAGGCGTTCTACGATAGAGGTTCACCCTAATTTTTCTGAGGCTCCTCACTTAAGGAGCTCCATACCTCACCCGAAACCTGACTTCAGCAAACCCAAATCCCATCCCAATGAAGAATCCCATGGCCCAAGTATTCACAGAACGTCATTTTGTTAATTGATATTGGCATTCCGGGAACTCCTTCACTCAGAAACAACTCCCGGAAATGTGCTACCTCTATCGTAGAACGTGCCCTACCTTGTGAGTTCTACTCTCTATCGCTTTGCCACAGGGGTACACCTGCATCTACTTCCTCCCCCTTCCGGCTACTGGTATACCTCTTTTTTCTTTCTGTCAGCCCCAGGTCACCTACACGAAATCGCAGCTTCAGCTCTTTCGCGAAGTCCATCGGGCCGTGCAAATACCTTTTCATTGCTACCCCTTCGCTTAGTCCCCCGTATACCTCCTGAGATGTTTCTCCGATTCCACCTATTACGGGGGACCATAGTAAATAGGACCAAATATTGCTGGTAAAAATAGCGAAATACATAGTTTTTTGTGCGCACCGTAGGTCCTATTTAATAAGGGGTCCCCCGTAACAGTGGAACTTTTTTGCCTTGCTGACGGGGCTCCTCCTTCAATCAACTTTTCAGTACTGCAGTCAGTCCCGTTTGGGGCACAAACTACCTGGGAATTTGAGCGGTTTGTCCCCAAAACGGGACTGCAATTTACCCACGAAAGGTTATGTCTGAGAAACCGGCTTACACCTTCATGCCCCTTAAGGTCGGGCTATGGCTGGGGTATACGTAAAGCTCCACAAACCTGGGGCCTCAGACAATAGTAGGTACACCCGTAGCGTGGCATGCCTCATCACCAGGGGGGGTCCTTGAAACAGCCGGAGACCGTGACATTGTCAGTTTTTTCTGGTATGGGAGAGTGTGGTGGAGTCGGGGGGGGGGGGCGGGGGGAGGGGGAGGGGGAGGGTGAGGGGGAGGGGGGGGGGGGGAGGGGGGGGGGGGGTGTACTCAATAGGAGAGATGTACTCGATCTCATGCATGGCCGTAGTCGTATGACAGGGGGGAGGGAAGAAGGTCGAAATTCCACAGAAGCGCTCGGTGTGCAACGCTTTTCAGCCTTGGTTTGCACCCTCTCTGTATATAGAAGCTCTCTGTCCGGAAATATAATCACCGTTTGATGCTGACATCAAGAGTCCAGACGGGGCTTGTATTTCCGGCCAGAGCGGCAGCTTTCAACGGGGTGAAGGAAAACCGGCCAATTGCCCTATACCTCGCGTATTTACAGCAGCAGGGTGCAGTAGGGGTTTCGGGCGGCATTTTCAATGTATCAAACGTCCCCCCCCCCCCCCCCCCCCCCCCTGTATACGACTACGGCCATGCATGACATGAGTACACCCCCTCCCTCCCCGACGTACGTAGCCACGCCGGGAAAAAATAAATGAATTCGTTGAAGCTGTCATCCATATGCAAGTCTCCGCCTCGCAAGCGGTTCATAGTGGGATGCGGGTCACCCTTCGTGCGGCTCGGCGAACACCTCACGGCGCTTCGCGCTCGGTGCACGTAATCAATGTCTGCCTGGGGTCGGTGAAAACCCGACGTGCTCCCGTCCCGGCATTGTAGGGACGCGAGGGTCTAAGGTCATAGGACTACGGCCAGGACAACCCCCCCCCCCCCTCGCTCTCAGAGCAACAAACGAGTACGCAATGTCTGCCCGGTCGGTAAAAACCCGACATTCTCCGTCCCGGCGTCGTAGGGATGCGAGGGTCTGTGGTCATACGACTACGGTCATGCATGAGATCGAGTACATATCTCCTATCGAGTACACCCCCACCTCCGCCCCCCCCCCCTCTCTCCCCCCTCTTCCCCTTTACATGGAAAACCAGGGTCGATGACTCTGGACATTGCCCTCGGAGGCGGGTACCCCAGGGGGCGCGTGGTGGAGATTTACGGCCCCGAAAGCTCGGGTAAGACTACCCTGGCGCTACACGCGCTGTCGGAGGTGCAGAAGACGGGGGGTGTGGCGGCGTTCATCGACGCCGAGCACGCTCTTGACCCGGGCTACGCCGAGAGGCTCGGCGTGCACGTGGACGAGCTGCTCGTCTCGCAGCCGGACTCAGGTATTATATACCGCTAATAGTGCTTGCGTTTTTCGTGTGTTTGCTTGCTTTGGCGTTTGTTGGTGTTTCCTTTGTTTCGTTTTTTTTTTTTTTAGTCTGTTTGTTTGGTCTGTTGGTTGTTTTGGTTGTTTTTTCCCGTTTTTTTTTCGTCGTGTTCATTTTTTTTTTTTCCCCACCCTTTTTTTTCGTGTTTCTTTATTCGTTTTTCCCTTCGACCCTTTCTTTCGTTGCGGAGAGTGTTTTGTATTTCCAGCCTCTCTTGCGACGAAGGACTTTACCGGGTATATATCTGCTGTGACGACGAGTTGAATGTCAGAAAATAGAAATGTAATCTTAGCCTTTGGGTTATTGTCCTGGGGTTGCTGTCGGAGAGAGGCGCAATGGGGGGGGGGGGGAGGGGCATGTCTTCGCTCCGCGCGTGCTACGTACGTACGTACGTACGTACGTACGTATGTATCTTTTTGTTTCACGGAATCGGGGTGACAGGATGTGATTTTTGGTTGTAGAGAACGCCCGTCTGGCCGATAATATAGTAACCGTTTGGGCTCTAATGTGAATATCAAACGCAGATTATATCCCCGGCCAGATGTGCTATATGGTTGTGGGTGACAGGGTAATGTATTTCGCCACGTATATACCCTGGTGCAGGGTTTGATTTTTTGACGACAGGTTATGATATGAATGGCAGGCAGGCGCGTATATACCGTGTGCTTTAGTAATGGGGAGGGGAGGGGAGGGGAGGGGGGGGGGGCGTGTACTCGATAGGAGATGTGTACTCGATCTCATGGATGGCCGTAGTCGTATGACCATAGACCCTCGCATCCCTACAATGCCGGGACGGAGCATGTCGGGTTTTCACCGACCAGGGGTACGCGACGACGAGCTTACCTGCGACTGCACCGCGCTATCTATCACCAGTATATAGTTGTCTTCTGTGTATACCGAGGTACTGTTGTTAACCCTTTTAGGACTGCAGTCCCGTTTTGGGGACAAACTACTTGGAATTTGACTGGTTTGTCCCCCAAACGGGAGTGCAGTGCGAAGAGGTTTTAATAGAATATACTCGTATGTACCGATTTTCTTTGGTTGGTCTTTGAAGGCTGTATAGCCTTCAAAATTTGAGCGGCTGGTGGTTGGTGGGCCCTTTGAGATTTTTGTTTCATCTGTACGAAACAGAAATCGCCCTAGGATTTTCCCAGAGCAATGCATTACCGGCTCCATCTTTATTTTGTCAAGCGTGCCACAACACCGCCCGGCCGCCGCCGCCGCCGCCGCCGCCGCTGCCGCTGCCGCTACCGCCGCCCCTCCCCCATCCTCACAGGCGAAATGGCTCTGGACGTGGTGGACCAGCTGGTGCGGTCTAACGCGGTTGACATGGTTGTGGTGGACAGCGTCGCGGCACTAGTGCCCCGGGCGGAGCTGGAGGGGGACATGGCGGACATGCAGATGGGACTCCAGGCGCGCCTCATGAGCAAGGTGCGAATATGAGGATGAAAATTGTGGCCGAAATTGTATGGATAGCGCGGCGATGGCGACATGGAGTTAATTTTGTGTTTTTACAGTCGTACGGAAGGGGTGTCTTATCAGCACCGGCGTGTTTTATTTTCACTCGATCTCCCGTCTTTGTTTCGTTTTTTTTTCCTTCCAAGATTTGCAATACCTTGCACATGTCATTGATTATCTAGTAGGTGCTTTGGAACGTATTTGTTGCCTTATGTATCGTGAGGGTCTGGCTGAAGATATGTCGCGGCCGCGAGCGGGTGTATTCGCGAGAGCTATGATACGTAGCGCCGCGGCCTGCGTTTTGGCCAGGGCTGCTCGCGGGTGGGGTCAAACCTCGCGGGTCAGTTCGGGTCGGGTAAGAGTGTTCCGACCCGACCCTTGCCAAGTTCGAAAACCTCCTGACCCGGCCCAACCCGACCCAACCCGACCCGACCGTTCTCTGTGCCGATCTCGCCGAAATTACCGTCATCGGCGCTTTCAGACTTCCCATCGAAAAGCTCTACGGATTCGGCGCTGGTGGTCATTGTCCTTAGCCTGCTGTGTTGCTATGTGTGCTGCTGTGATGCTGCGATGCCTAGTGCTGCAGCTGTGCGCTGTGCTGATGTGCTGTCTGATAGGGGTTTCCATACAGAAACATATGCGTTACATGGGTAGGAGATGGGGACGCAATAAACGACCGACAATAACGGGTTATTCCTCAATAACCGACTGACCGGATTTGAAATGCCCAGTTTGGGTTATCGAAAATCGGATCTCGGTTTCCGATTGAATGACCGAAGTTCGGTCTCGGCGCCCAACCCCGACTCTGTAGCTTCATCGCCCGTACAAGACGTCCCTGCGCACAGCTGTTTGTTCTGTAGAGTATCCGACCGTTCCGTTTCCACGTTTCTTCTACTCTCTTGTATACACTATTAGAACCGGGTATAATTACTTGACAGCTTAAAGTATATAAATGTCTCAGGGCATGTCATGGGCCGGCGCTGGCGGGCTGGCCAGGGGTCACAGTTTTGGTCTCTCTGTAGTGCCGGCATATGTGCGCCAGCCAACAACACTGTCACTGTAGCGGCAGCCGGCACTAACTACTCCGCACACTGCTGCACTGGTTAATCCCAACTGGTGCCAAGCGATTTCACAGCCGGCACTGCTCTCAACCGGCACTATAGAGGGATGACCATCTGCGATACTGCTGTACGATCTGAGCTGGAAAGGAAAAAGCCAATATCATAAAAGAAAAGAAAGAAGAAGTCCCAACACGATCTGTGTGATGCGGGTTTTGCCGTTCTTGTGTAATGTGATCTGGTCTGATCTGATCTGATCTGATCTGATCTGATCTGATCTGATGTACAGTGATGTGGTGTGGTCTGATGTTTTGATGTGGTGTGATGTGATGCGATGCGATGTTGGTGGTGGTGTGACGATGTCAACGACCTGCAGGCGATGCCTTGTGATCTGATCGATGGTGTGGTGCAATGGGATCTGATGTGATCTGACGTGGGGTGGTCTGATGATGGTGTGGTGTGGTGTGGTGTGATCTGAATTGATGTGTGCCGTGATGTGATGTGCTGTGATCCCGATGCGACGTGGTGTGACCTGATGTAGTGTGATCTAAGGATGATCTGGTGTGGACGGCTTGCAGGCGATGCGGAAGGTGACCGTGGTGTGACCTGATGTAGTGTGATCTAATGATGATGATCTGGTGTGGACGACTTGCAGGCGATGCGGAAGGTGACCGGGTCTCTGTCGAAGTCACAGTGCACCGTGGTGTTCCTCAACCAACTGCGCTCGAAGATCGGCGTCATCTACGGCAGCCCCGAGGTCACAAGCGGTGAGCTTGCCCGGCTCATGTTGTCCCGCATGTGTCGTTTCGTATGTGGCGCTTCGTATCGTTTCGTATGTGGCGCTTCGTATGTGTCGTCCCGCATGTATCGCTTCGTATGTGTCGGGTGGAGGTCACAAACGCACAAGCGGTGAACTTGCTCGGCCCTTGTTGCTCCGCATGTGTCGTTCCGTATGTGTCGTTTGTGACGCTTAGCTTGGCGTGTATCGTTTCGCATCTGTTGGTTGAATTCGGGTCAAAGCAAGTCAAGTCATTGGTATGCCATGTCGTGTGCCGTGTCATGTCATGTTCATCATTGCATGTGTAGTCAAGTTTGTTT
Source organism: Nereocystis luetkeana (assembly GCA_031213475.1). Lineage (NCBI taxonomy): Eukaryota > Phaeophyceae > Laminariales > Laminariaceae > Nereocystis > Nereocystis luetkeana. Next base: position 5,503,618 of record JARUPZ010000019.1, read on the forward strand.
CAAGTTGAACGATGTCGTTTGATGTCGAGTCATGTCGTACGAAAAAAAACCCGGACTTTTATTTATTTATTTATTCTCGCTACCGTACGTGCTGATTTCGTGTCTTTCTTTTTTTCAGGCTGAAAGTTGATAATACAGTAGTTGTACGTATACGGCAGCAGCATCAGCAGCAGCAGCAGCAGCAGCTGCACCAGTGTCGTGCTATTTCCCCTTTTACACCTTACAACAGCACTTCCGTGTAGTTTACTCGTGCCGACTTATTTCCCGGCCGCCGACCGGTGTGTTCGTCGGTTATGCTCATTTCAGGCGGGAACGCGCTCAAGTACTACTCCAGCGTGAGGCTGGACGTGCGGCGCAAGGAGTCTCTTCGTGACAACTCGGGGATCACTGTCAAGGTCAAGGTGAGCGGGAGAAAGGAAAAGGGAGGTAGAGGCGGAGAGAGGGGGGCGGGGCGGGGGGGTGTACTCGATCTCATGCATGGCCGTAGTCGTATGACCCTAGACCTTCGCGCACCCCTACAATGTCGGAATGGAGCATGTCGGGTTTTCACCGACCAGGCAGACATTGCTTGCACCAAGCGCGAAGCGCCGTGAGGTGTCCGGAGAGTCGCATGAAGGGTGAGCTGCATCCTACTAAGAACCGCTTGTGAGGCGGACTTGCATATGGGGGGGGGGGGGGGGGGGGGGCGTGCTCATTTTATTGCTTTAGTTGACCATTAACCGCGCATCCCTTTCAAGACGGAGCACCGTCCCTACTCCAAATAGACACCTGCAACATTTGGGAGTTCATTACGTGTTTTCCAAATTTTAATTACGACAAGTTTTGGCGGTAGGACGGGGGGGGGGTGTACTCGATAGGAGAGATGTACTCGATCTCTTGCATGGCCGTAGTCGTATGACCATAGACCCTCGCATCCCTACAATGCCGGGACGGAGCATGTCGGGTTTTCACCGACCAGGCAGACATTGCTTGCACCAAGCGCGAAGCGCCGTGAGGTGTCTGGCGAGTCGCATGAAGAAGGGTGAGCTGCATCCTACTAAGAACTGCTTGTGAGGCGGACTTGCATATGGATGACAGCTTCAATGAGTTAATTTAATTTCCGGCGTAGGCATTTCCAGAGACAGCAATGGGAGTACTATGTAACTGCTCTTGGGTGCCATACCTTGAACACTACGTGATACGATCAATTCTCTTGTGCGTAGTAAAGGTTCTTTACCTCGCACAAATGATCTAACTCGACAACCAGCTGTGGGCCACCGCCAAAAAAAAAACAAAAAAAAACGGTACCCTGGTTGTCTAGCTCACGTAGTGAGCGGCATGTTTTACAGTGTCGTTGACAATCGACACCAACCCAACCTATGTAAAATAGGGGGGGTAGGACGGGGGGGGGGGGGGGGGGGGGTGAATTCATGTCATGCATGGCCGTAGTCGTATGACTATAGACCACCGCGTCCCTTCCATACTGGGACCGAGCACGTCGGGTTTTTACCGACCAGGCAGGCGTTGCTTGCACCGAGGGGGGTCGCGGAGGGGTGGGGGCGGGGGGTGGGAGTGGAAATGTGGTATAGAGCAGAGAGAGCGTGTCTACGGTATTTTTTACCCTAACCTGTACGTACTTAACCAGGTACCTGGTAGTGTGATATTGGTTTGGCTTGCGTCTTGAAGGCAACGGGGGGGGGAGGGGGGCAAGGGGAGCTGCGGTAAATATCGGCCACCGTATTCGTTTCGAACCGTTAGCGTGTACGCGCGTGATGTTAGGTCGTCTTAAAGCATGTCGTTCATTCGGTGTTGCGGCGTGTAGTCGTCGTATCTCCTACTTCCAGCGCGAGTGCGGGTGGCATCACGGCGGCACGTCTACAATTAATAGCAGTTTTGTTGATTATGTGTTCCCTTGAAAAAAACACATACCTGGTACGTTTTTTTTTTTTTTTTCGTCATCCTCCGGCGGATTGGTGTGTTTCCAAGCTTTTGTTTCATTACGTATACCAGGTATTAGTAGTACGTATATGTATTCGGTTTTCTTTCGTTGTTGTAACTCTCGTTAGTACTCTTGGTCTTGTTCCATGTTTTTCCATTTCGTCCTTCTCGATGAGCATGTACCTGGTACGCATTACAGTATCATATGATACGAAGTACCTGGTATATTTTCCCTTTTTTTGTCACATTCTACGTCTAAAACAAATCCATTCCCATCCCTAATTGTATGAAATATGCGAAACCTAATCATGATTAAATATCCAACAGGTGGCGAAGAACAAGATCGCCCCTCCTTTCCGTATCGTGGAGATGGACATCCTCTTCGGGACGGGTATCGACACAGTCAGCTGCCTCTTAGACGCCGCCGAGGACGCCGGCATATTCACGCGCAAGGGGTCGTGGTACAGCTACGACGGCAAGAACGTGGCCCAGGTGACCCAATGGCAATGCACTCTAGCGCCAGGCACTGGTACCATTTTTGTATATGTCGTAGTTTTTCATGATGTTATGTATTACCAGGTACCTGGTATGTGATTTGGGGGCATAGATACATAGATATAGGCATGAGCGCCGACGTGACTCGCCGAACACCTCACGGCGCTCCGCGCTTGGTGCAAGCAAGTCTGCGTAGTCGGCGAAAACCCGACGTGCTCCGTACCGGCATTGTAGGGATGCGAGGGTCTATGGTCATACCACTGCGGTCATGCACGACATGAGTACACCCCCCTCGAGCTTTTTATGTTTTCTGTCCGGAGTGTTTGTTATGTTCGCGTATTTGTACGGCCTCATGCCCTCGCTGAACATGTCACAAGGTGTGTGTAGAGATGCCTGGCAAGCACGCTGTCGTTGCCAGCCCTCAGCCCTGAGCAGAAAAGGCGGCAGTGCTACATCTACGCCAACGAGCAGTACTCGTACGTAGCGGAAGGCAGCCTAATTACCATCTTACACCGGGGTAGTCGGTAGTCGTAATCCTGTCTCTCCCGAAGAGTGTGGCGCCATCGAAACCGGTTGAAATGCACAGTAGCGAGATGAGACGGCCCAACCGGTCTCGATTGATTGCGCCACGCGTTTTTTAAGCGGCGCTCCCTTCACACCTTTCGCTCGACGCTCTTACCACCACGCCCCGTACCCCACTAGCCCCCTCTTTCCCGCGCCCACCTACCTGCATGCTTGTGCTCGGCCTCTCGTGCTCCGCGGTTTCAGGGCCGGTTGAACACCGTGGCGTACCTCAAGGAAAACGTCGCCTTCAAGGAGGACTTGCAGGCCCAGGTATTTCTGTAAACCCTTCGCGTTTGAGCGAGGCTCGAACCTCGACCCGCGTTGTCTGCTGTTGGTGATGGTGGTGGTAGTGTTGTTGGTGGTGTTTTGTTGTTGTGGTGGTGTTGTGCTGTTGTCGTTGCTGTGGATGGCTGGTAGGTGTTGGCGTTGCTGCTGTTGTTGCTGGTGATGACGATGTCGATGTTGATGTCGACGTTGTTGCTGCTGCTGTTGCTGTTACTGTTGATGCTGATGCTGCTGCTGCTGCTGTTTCTGACGATGCTGTTGTTTTTTCTTTCTACCTCGTGGGCGCATGATATCAGGTGAGGACCCACCTCCTCGCGAAGGCAGAGGTGGAACGCTCTGGGGGCGTCAACGACGCGCCGCTTGCGGCCGAGGACGTCGAAGACGGCGAAATGGAGGGAGGCGCCGTGCAGATGGGGGAGACGGTCAACTCCGTCTGAGCAGCCTGGCCGAACGCCCATCCTTGAATTCCGACGATATTTACACCCCGGCATTGTGATCCCCTCGCCTCGCCGCATCGCATCTCGCCCGGTCTCAGCACAAGCTGGGGCGGGGGCGGGAGGAGGGGAGGGGGGGGCAGGAGAGGGTGCTCGTACAGAAGACGACGTGCACAGGAAGGTTGGAGGGCTAAAGGGGCTGCTGCGCGCTGTCGCCTGCCTGCCTGCCTGTCTGGCGGCTTACTCGGCGCTCCTCGTCATCTTGAACTTTTCTTCCCTCTAGGACTATTCTAGGCGAGGTATTAGAATGGTGCAAAGTAAAGAAGTTTTATTGGAGGGCTTGCCGTAGGGGTCGAAGCGCTTGGTCGGTTACACTCTTCAGGCCTTCGGAGAAAAGGTGCTCGGACAGGGGGAATGGGGGATTAGAAAGCACCCACCAATGATACCCACGCACGTTCTAAGAATGTGTCGCGTATGACGGCGGCCGTCTGTTTGTAAATCTGGCGGTTTTTGTCCCGACCGCGCTGCGGTAGCCGCCGCCGCGAAGCGTTTCCGACCTCTTGTTTATTTTGGGTGGGAATTTTGTCGGATGCGCCACCGAGAGTCATGCGCGCCCGCCCCCGCTCCCGCAATCACATACATGGGTGTCGTGCATGGAATGAGGGTGGTATGCCGGCGCACGTTTGCCGACGCGAAGCTGCTCGGGACCCACCGCTCTGCGACCCGTTTGGTGTTGTGTTGCTCCTAGCCTTGGGGTGACGGGAATGGGCTCGGACCCCGCCTTTTTTTTTCCACGTCTCTCGTTTGTTTTGTGGCCTACAGAGATTTTTAGGTAGTCACTCTATTATAGTTAAGGTGTAGAAAATCGGTGAGCAGTGAGGGTAACATAAACGTGCCGAGTGAAGAATGTCGTGTTCCCCTGCGTACCGGTCCGTTGATATATGTATTAGCTATGCCGCATGCTGCGGGTCGATTGACGGGCTGGCATTTCATGTGAGGGTGTGAGGGGTGGTTTCTCTTTGAGGCGGTGGAAAGTTAATGACAATTCACACTTCGCGAGAACTCGTGATGACTTTTTTTTGTATTCTCTCGTCCTTGGGGAGGACGACGTGGGCAGCCGTCGTGGCGCAACGGCCAGAAGGGAGGGGGTATACCGCGTGCGCTGGCATAGTACTTCAATTGACACGCTCGGCTTTCAAGATGGGCGCGGTTATGCTTTCTCGTCTTTACCTCCAACGACCAGTTCAATTTAACCTCTGGCCCTTGGAGGCGAACGAAGCGGCACAGGGGGGACACTTGGTGACATGCCAAGAGACTTGAAAATGCAAGCTCTCCGACATGCCAGCCCACCGGGGTGTACTGTAGGTTTCAAGAGGTCGGGGAACTGGTCATCGCGGTCGAAGGACTGGCTTTCCTAGTTCTTCCCCCTGCGGCCATGAATGGCATGAGTACGCCCCACCCCCCCCCCCCCCCCCACACTCCATGTTCGTTTTATAAAGGATAGACCACTGAGCTACTCAGTCAGCGCTGACTGAGTAGCTCAGTGGTCTATCCTTTATAAACGAACAAAAGAAGTACCTTTGGGCTCGATACGGCCTCCCGCCGATAACATCCTCCGGGGTTGATCAAGCCCCTGATCAGCGCCTGGTTTTTCCTTCATATTGTCCCCCTCCCTAGTCGTGAGTTATTTTACTCAAGTGGTTCACTCCGCTTCCGACTCTCTGGTCGAGTGTTCTTTTATCGTGGTTCTCTCGACCTGATTTCCCTTTTTCTATCCACGGCAGAAAAAGCGGAAATACGACGTCTGGCGGGACTCGAACCCCGGACTTCTTTTGTTCGTTTATAAAGGATATACCACTGAGCTCAGTGGTCTACCTGGTATCCTTTATAAAACGAACAAAAGAAACCTTTATAAACGAACACTCCACACCCCAAGTGTTTTCGTTTAGCCTTTACTCAAGTACTTGGGTAGCCCCGTCTGCCTTTTCGTGTCTGTATAGGGCTGGGCTAGTGCGATGGGGCCATGTAATGTATGGTTGATCACACCAGACAGGCGCAACGGAAGGGTAAGTGGTCGCTCGAAAAGAGGACGCCTGTGAGGCGAGAGGACCACCCGGAGGCACTCTGAAGGAGGAGGGAAAGGAACACGCCCCCCCCCTGGGACCCATCTGTTCTTGTTGTCTGGGTTTTTCCTGCTGACCCTGGATTATTCTCCTCGGGGGGCTTCTTAAGCTGTCTGTGCGTTCCCTCCTCGTTGGCGGTGTTTTTCCTGCGAACGAACGCTGAAGACACTCCTTGAACACATTGTTTATCAGCAGTTCTTCTTCAGCCAAACTGCAGCAGTTGACTGCAGGTCCGACGGCCGGCATTGGTGCTGCATCTAATGTTTTGGTGCTACACCGTGTGCCGGTCGGTTGCATATGGATAATGGCTGAGCCCTGAAACATTGTCTGGCCGGCTTATTTCAAGGCCCCACCGAGGCTCCCTCAGGGCTCCCCGTTCCTTGACCATACGCGTTTCGTAGGTAATTAGGCCCACAAATACTTCGAACCAGGTACGATACATGTGCTGTGCATAATTCCCAAGAGCGATTGGGGTGTTGCTTCACACCACTTGTTGATATGCGTGTGCACGTTGTATCGCCCAGTGGTCACGATTGGGAAGGGAGAACACGACGAGCTATCAGGCTTTCCCTTTTCACGAGCCCGCCAAAAACAATCGAGCAGCTCTCCCGAAGCGGCATCAAACACCTACCAGGCACGAGTAAACACTACCTTGTGACACATCTCCAGCCGCCGCGGCTTGTATGCCCAGCAGTGCGCTAAAACAAACAACCCGTTGGCCCCTCATAGTTGACAAAAACAACTCAATCGTGTTACATCACTGTGCCACTACCGACGAAGCAGGGGGGGGGGGGGGTGTACTCGATAGGAGATATGTACTCGATCTCATGCATGGCCGTAGTCGTATGACTTGAGATCATGCATAGCCGTAGTCGTATGTACATAGACCCTTGCACCCCTACAATGCCGGGACGAAGCATGTCGGGTTTTCACCGACCAGGCAGACAATTGCTTGTGGACCAAGCGCGAATCGCCGTGACGTGTTTGGCGAGTTGCATGAAGGGTGAGCTGCGTCCTACTAAGAACCGTTTGTGAGGCGGACTTGCATATGGATGACAGCATCAATGCGTTGGTTTAATTTCCGGTGTGGCCACTTCCAGAGACAGCAATGGGGTTCCTATGTAACTGTCTCATGGGTGCCTGAAGAGGGGGGGGGGCGGACTGCATGTGCCACATAATGCGCTCGTCCGTCACACTATTCCTGTCGCCAGCACCACCGCGTCTACCTCAACAGCAGCAGCAGCACGACTCCATCCCCAAGATGTACGTCTCTTCATTATCAACGCGGCACTTCTGTACCCCCCTTTCGGCCTCAGAATAATAGCCTCAAGCCACCGCGACTCCCTTCGCCAGCCCCCAAGGAAACGACTCGTCGTGTCTTACGCCCTCTTCTTTATAAGAAACCCGTTATAACTGCAACAGGTTACAACTGCAACCAATTGTTTCGGGGAAACTACTTGAAACAAGAGTGGGACAAAATTTCCGCAGAAGAGAAAAAGTTTAGGGCGGCGGCTCCTGATTCGAAGGAGACGGGCGACGACGGCCGCTGCCGTCGCTACCGCCGCCGCCACCACCTCCGCCGCCGGCGCTGCCGCCGCCTCCGCTGCCACTGCCGACTCCGCCGCCACCGAAAATCTGGCCGGCTCCGGTAACAACGTTGGAGGTATTCACCACCTCTTTCCACAGGGGATTGGTCAGAAGCACTCGCTTCTCCCCGACAACCAGCAGGTGGTGCCGAGCGCGCGTCAGGGCCACGCACAGCCTCTTCGGGCTGTGAAAAGTTGATCACAGAATAGGGTCAAGCGGGCGGTGGTGGAGGTGGAGGTGAGGGCGGAGGTCAACCTCGTTAGAAAACGCAACCAAGATTTTGGTGACGGTATTTTTTTGCAGTGTGGCATAGCGTCAAGTGTGGGGGTGGGGGCGGAATCGGGGGTGGGGGTAGCATTAGGAAGACATCGTGGAGGGGGGGGGGGGTACTCGATAGGAGAGATGTACTCGATCTCATGCATGGCCGAAGTTGTCTGACCATAAACCCTCGCATTCCTACAATGCCGGGACGGAGTATGTCGGGATTTCACCGACCAGGCACATTATCGCAAAAAGCGCGAAGCCCCGTAGGATGTCCGGCGAGTCGTATGAAGGGTGAGCTGCATCCTGCTAAGAACCGCTTGTGAGGCGGACTTGCATATGGATGACAGCCTTCAATGAGTTAATTTAATGTCTAGTGTAGGCACTTCCGGAGACAGCAATGGGGGTACTATGTCACTGCCTCTTGGGTGCCTTGCCATGAACACTACGTGATACATCATTCCCCTTGTGCGGAGTGAAGATTCTTCACCTCGCACAAATGGCCTTACTCGACGACCAGCTGTGACCGACCGCCAAAAAAATCAAGAAAAAACAAGCGGTACCCTGGTTATCTACTGTAGCTCAAGTAGTGAGCGGCATGTTTTACGGTGTCGTTGGAAGTGGGGGGGTGCTCGATATCATGCATGGCCGTAGTCGTATGACCATAGACCCTCGCATCCCTACAATGCCGGGACGAAGCACGTCGGACTCTCACCGACCAGGCAGATATTGCTTGCATTAAGGGGAAGGGTGGTGGGGGGGAGGGGGGTGTACTTAATCATGGAGGGCGTATTCATTTATTGCTTGTCTTAGCTAGTTAACCATTAACCACGCATCCCTTTCGAGGCGGAGAGGGTGGGGGGTAGCATCATACGATTGTGTCGCATGGGGAGAAAGGCAGAGTCCGAGCCACGTACCGCGTAGCTGGTACCGCGAAACTATACAAGGAACGCACGGTAACCTGAAAGTAGTTGGTTTTCATGTGTACCGCGGCGGTTGATAGCTCTACACATACAAGGCACGGTAAACTAAATTCCGCGGCGGGTTTCAACTCTACATGCTGCTGGTACGTGTTAAGGGCTCTATTGCTTCAGGTAGACGCTAGATGTTTCGATTGTCGCGGCATCGCAGCGGTTTATAGCTCTAACCCCTGTTGGTAGGTGCTAAGGGCCCTACAGCTTCAGGTAGGCGGTTAATGTTTTGATCATCGCGGCAGTACCTGACGATGAACCCTAGCCGTTCCGTGCGTGTGGAAGCGACGATGACGACGTCCTTTTCCGCCCCCTGGAAGGCATCCACCGTACAAACCTGGTTCCCAGTTGTTTTCGTTTCAAGCGCGGCGCACGGCGCAGGCACAAGCAAAGCCCACGTATGAAATTGGCAAACAATCGCGATACTCGTACATAGGTACGGTTGCATAGAGTCGAGCCTTCGGAGACTTGAACACAAGCAAAATATCCGCACGTGGGTCATCTGCGATTTTGTCGCGCGACGCCGCCGCACCGACCGCCTTGGCTGTAAGCTCGCCCGAATAGGCACAGCAGTATTCCAGCAGCAAATCGCACATGACGATTCGGCGAAACGTTCCTGCAAAAGAAAGGGCGTCCCACACAAGGATCACGCAGAACCATCGCAAGGAGCCAAAGGCTCGGAAGCGGCGAAAGCGAAATTAACCAAATTATCGTACCAGGGTAGTCGCTATATATGTCAAAGACACACATCATTTCTCGTCGACTCGGGGCCGCCCGCCACGCACTACTTGCATAAACGAATAATGTTGCATTCAAATAGTCAAGTGTGCCGCTCCTATGTACCCACCTGAACGTCGCGAGGGCAACAAGAAGGCGCGGTATGCCGATTCCCCTCCGCTCCTTCTGCCGTCAAAGCGGGGCCAGCGCCAGGCCTGCTCGATGCAGGCAGCGGGGGGCACGATGCGGCCTCCAGCTGGCGACGGACCTCCAGCAGCTGCGCCTTATCTGTATGAAAACAGGCCAAACATCGGAAGGGCGATCGTTTACGGCATGGCACTTGCGGGCAGAACGGCCGGCATGACAGAAACACACGGAATCCCCGCCTGCTCCCCCTCCATCCTCCCATTTCTCAACTTCTCCAACTATCGGTACAACACGACGCCACCATTGCTCATGTCACCCGCTACTCGCCCCCCCCCAGTCCCCTGTCCCCTACCCTGCAGCACGATATATACATTTTTTAACGTACGGAAATAAAACTGCGCGAAGCGACTGACTCATGCCGACGCACAGAGACAAATGACGCCGATGCTCGCCGCCGGCAAGCCACCGCCGCCACCACTGACGCGGACGCCACCGCCACCGCCACCGATGTCTCCGCCATTGTCGCGAGTGCTCAACAGTGAGGCGACGAGAGCCGCCACCGTTTGGGCCTCAAACAGATTGCGAACGCTGCCGCCCACGGCGGTGCTCTCGGCGCCCCTGCCGGCGGCGTTCACGAGCGTCAGCGGAGCAAGGCCAGGAACAAGCGCCTGTCGGTCGGCGGAAGCCACACCGTCAGTTAACCTGCGTCGTAGCGAAAAACAAAACCAAGAAAACACCCGGGTCGAACCGTTCGGGGGGCGGGGGGGCGGGAGGGACTCAAGCGAGTGAGGGGCGAGGATCTCAGCGCGGCAAAAATAAACCACAACGAAACGCATAAACTCACAAACATATTTCACGGAACACCCACCCACCCACCCACCCATACACAACCTTCAGCGGGACTATACACATGTCCTCTCTAAGGCGGAACCACGAGCACGCGCGTGGGTGTGGGTGCGTGTGCCCATAGCGCGTCGCGCACCTGCCCTGGTAAAAAAGACGGCTGGCGAGCCCCGACAGGCGTGGGTGGCAGCGGTACTGTCGCCGGAGGAGAAGAGGTGTCACGCCCAGCGTGGCGAGGCGCACGAAGAGGGTCTTCTCCAGGGTGTCCTCGGCGCCCCGCCGAGCGTTAGCCTTCTCCAGCCACCTACAGGCCGGGCGGGCGGGTTGGAGCGGAGTGCGTGCCGACAACTCGCACGTTTTGAGTAGAACAGGAAAAAATGTGCACGCACAATTCGTCGACAGGTCACATATACCTCCCGCAGGGGGTATGGACAGCCTTGGGTTTGGTTTCTGCTGCATTGGTCACGGTGTCTTCTCAGGACGACAGGGGTCGGCGAACTGCAGCAGAGCTGAGCTTACCATGATAACAAGCGAAATATGGCTATAATACCCTTTCTGAAGCTGCCCTCTCTTTTTTCGACGGGCGGCGACAAACACTAGTTCCCCGCATGAAACACGGAGCCAGCCTACGGTACACTACTAGCTTAAGACGGGTGCAAGCGCGAGCTCGGCGTGCGCTGATGGCGAGGACAGTTGCTCCGTCCATTCCTGTTTTATTATTTCCGTTTCCAGATTTTGCATGCCTCATCCCCATCACCTCGCATCCATATCCGTCATACCCATCAAGGTGGATCACAAAATCATGGGCTGTTGTTAGCAGTATCAGCAGCAGAAGGAAGCAGCAGAAGGAAGCTACCCCCAGCGGCGGCGGGGAAGGCTGCAACAGGCCCGGCATCATTGTAGGCGCACCGGCATCACAAGCCGGATCCATTACTCGTCGGGTTTCTTGGACCGGCCGTAGTGGGTGGGGCGGAGGTGGGGTACCCGTGAGGTCGGTCGTTCACCACGCCACGCAACGAATGCAACACAAAAAAAAGTGTGACAAAACAAAAACACGGAAACACGAAAACACAAAAAACACACGAACGCACGAACACGCGACAACACTCCCTTCGTTTAAGGCCGGAAGACGGCCCACGATGAGCCCCCCGACTTACGGGTTGCCGTCGCCGCCGGATGATCCAGCGGCATCCTCCTCTTCGAGACCACCACCGCCGGAAGGCGGCGGCTTGGGCGCCGTTGCAACCACCGCCTGCCGCGATCGACCGGGATAAGGAAGCAGGGTCGTAGGAAGCGGTTAGATAGCAGCAAACGATTGCAACACGCGGTAGCAGCACGCATTAGCAGCCGCCGTTAGCAGCAAGCGTTCGAAGCAAGCGTTCGAAGCAAGCGTTCGCAGCAAGCGTTCGCAGCGAACGTTAGCAGCGAGCACTAGCAGTGATCTTTGCAGCAAGCGTTACTAATAGCAGAAGGTGATACCCAGCAAGCACTCACATTTGCGGGGCAAGTGCGGCCTCTTAACGGCGGCGTGTCAATGAGGTTAGCGCAGAGCTGGGTAGCCACGACCTCGGTGATCTTTTCACAGGCTTTCGAAAGACGGAGTGCCGGCAACGGGCAAAGGCTCATTAAAGAGAAGAAAACACGCGCTGAAAGATTTGGGGCTGTCGGCGGCAAGGAGAGTTACAGCAGGAAACGCGAGAACTTTAAGGAAAAAGTGCTCAGGACAACGGAGGCACTCCCGTTACTCCAAATCGTGCCCCCAAGCCTCCCTCCCTCCCGCGCCCGCATGCAACTTTCGCGCCTCAAACAGCGTCACTCACCCGAGCGTAGGCCACCGGCGGGGGCAACTGCATCGGATCGCCAACAAGCACAAGCCTCCGAGGCTGCGCCACGGCGATGGGCAACAGGCTCAGCGGTTCCACAATCTGCGAGCATTCATCGATAACCACGATGTCGTAGCCTGGCCCCGCCGCACCGCTGCCACTGCCACCGGCGCTACCGCTACCGCCGCCCCCGATTCGTCCCCGAGCCATGGCCCCGCCGCTGCCGAGACGCCCTAGCCCTCCCATTGTCGCCTTCGCGAGCGACCCGCCCTTTCGGCCGCCGAGGCCGCCGCGGGTGCCCGCCTCGCGGGGGGGGGGTTGGGTAAGCAAGGGCAGCGTAGCCGACGCGCAAGTGACCCCCGTCACGCGGGCCTCGTGTAACCTGTGCGGATGTTTTGATTAGGGCTGTGAGAACGGTGGAGTTTACGGCTAGTTATTACTTGCGTGGCGAAGTAAGCCAACTACCTGACTTAGTTGGTGTGCCGAAGTAAGCCAGCACACCTGACTTGCTCGGGTGGCGATTTAAAGCCAACTACTTGACGTAGGATGGGTGGAGAAGTAAGCCAACTCCCACCCGGCTTGCAGTAGTTGGGTGGAGTCTTGAGCCAACTGAATTATTAGTCGGGTGGAGAAGTCAAGCCAACGCACTCGACTTGAGCCTTTTTATTAATAGTAACTCACACGTCGAGCCACAAAAACGCCGGCCAGGTATATACAAAAGACACAGAAACTCCGCGCAAAATTACAGCACGCGATTCTACGGCAACTGTACATACTACCTAGTCAACGAATAGCCAACCAACAACAAGTCGGCGACTTAAGAGTCAGCCAACTCACAGCCCTATTTTATTTCTATTTTTCAGGTTGTTCGGGGGAAGATGCGTAGCAGTACGTTGCATGCCGCATCACAAAGACAGGGTACACAGAACCGTTCGAGTGTAATATATTTTGCTTTTTAGGGCCACATGAGGGGAGGGAGGGAGGGAGGGAGAGAGGGAGGGAGGGAGGGTTTTTCAGGTTGTTCGGGGGAAGATGCGTAGCAGTACGTTGCATGCCGCATGACAAAGACAGGGTATACAGAACCGTTCGAGTGTAATATATTTTGCTTTTTAGGACCACTTATAGTCCCCCCCCCCCGATGCATGATATTAACTACCCCCCCCCCCTTCAGGGGGAAGGCTACACACGTCGGACAGATAGATCATCCACAGATAGATCACCCCCAGATAGGTAATCTACAGATAGATCCTCTTGATCATCTAGATGCTAACCTGTCGTCCTTAGGTGCTGCGCAGGATCATGCATTGTACAGACCCAGTCCAAGATCCTGAGGTTTGATGGCCTTCACCCGGCAACGCGAGCTAGATCATACATATCATAAAAATCAGGGATAGATGATCTATCTGTCCTGAAAGATATATACCATCACGTGGGAATGTTCTGTACATGATCGGTCCGATGTAAGGAAGGGTGGGTGGGCGGCTAACCTCGATAGTCTTGGGGCGCGCAACGGAGAACGGGCAAATTCGGAGCGTCGATCGCTCGCTGGGCGCTTAATGTCGACCACTAAAAATCACGTCAGGATGCGGCAGCGGTTGCCGCAAGACCATGATACAAGCGGTGGCTAGGCGTGGGCATCTTTTCCCCCTTTAGGAAAAATAACCACCACGCGCGAATGCCTGGTTGTTAATTGCGTCAGGGCCAAGCACGATAAAGTTATCCTGGAATCATGGTGACATTGGCGACGAGGAAAACCCTCAAAAACGAGAAACATGGTCTGTACCGGCCAACTACGGTAAATCAGTAGAAAAAAAGACGAAGTGGGGGGCAAAAGTCGTTCGACACAACACCCGTTCATGGGCACAAAAGGGGGATGCATGCTGCCAATACGTACACAATAAATCGGACTGCGAACCGCGATGAAAACCTGTGCGGCGAACGCCAAAAGACGATAGCCAAAACCCCGGTCCGACTGCAGACGAATTGCGAAGAACAGCACGAAGCCAAACTGGAGACCCTACCACGCTATTCCTCCGAGCACATCCCGCTGACCCTCTAAAAAAAAAGGAATGATAATAATAGTAACTAGAATCGCGGCCACGCCTGCTTTCACCCAGCAAATCAAATCAAGCGATAAGTCAGGGGAAGACGAGCCCACAGCACGTCACGGCACGCGGAGGCGCCGCACCGTCTGCTTGCTCACCGCCTGGCCTGGTCGGAGGCGAAACTGTCACCCTTCGCCGCGCACAGCGCCCGAGCGACCATGCCCCGCTCCTCCCCGACGGCCGTCCTGAGCATGTCCTGGAGATCGCTCTGGGCCGCCTGCCGGTGCGATGGTGACACGACGCAACGCGAGAAAAACGCCAGTGCGCAGACGGAAAGGAGTGGCACGGCGGAGGAACCGCGCGGAAACATAGGGCGCCCAACAGGATGAAGGTTACAAAAAAAAACAGGGAGGCGGGGGCTGGGGTTACGGAGGGAGCCATGGGAGCATTTACCAGGGCTTCTCGAGGGAGGCGACATTGATCATAATAGCAGATCGAGGGCGGGCTGTCCATGCACCACTCTGTCCCGAAATGTTAGAACCGTTTGTACTACTGTGCTGTGATATAAATAATGCTTATATTTCCGGACAGAGTGGTATCAACTACAGAGCTACAGAGAATAAATAGTGGGAGGGGGGGGAGGCGTGTCTCAGATATGCTCGACCGCCAAGAAGGTATTTTTTTCTGTCTCACGCACTTGGTCTGCGCCGGAAATCGCCGGGATTGGTGCACATCCAAATCGTCAGCTGGGCACTGTGCCCCCCCGCTCGTAATGCCAGGTGGTTCTGCAAACACGCAGTGCCGTTGATGCTACTGACCCCCCCCCAATCGCGGCGGCGATGCTCGAGACATCGCCGCCGAACCGTAGCGGCAAGTCGTACTGAAACAAACAGTGGGCACGAAAAGAAAATTATTCGGTGGGTCGGGTGTTGTCCGAAATCTAGACTACGTATCCACTGACCCTTCCCCCTGTCATACACAGGCAACATGCTAAGCTACAGTTACGCCCCGTTAACCCTCTTAGGATCCCAGTCCCGTTTTGGGGACAAACCACTTACAGTTTGAGTACTTTGTCCCCACATATGGGAGTGCGGTGGTAAAAGGGTTAAAACGCGGACGTGTGCACGGAGCACAGAGGACGGAACACGGGAACCCAAGGTACCTAGGGCAACCTTCTCGGCGATGAAGACGCTCAAACGGCGGGCTGACCACACCGCTTTGCTGCAACTGTGGCCACCGTACGATAATGCAGGCCAGCCCGTGCGAGCGCACCTGCTTCGCATCCCGTCCGGGGCAGCTGTGCACGACCCATTCGAGCAGAGACTTGTGAGCCCTCCGGTGCGAGCCGATCCTGGCGATGTCATCGAAGCCAGCTTTAACCAGACCTGTGAGGACCCTGCTCCGTCCGCAGCGGGCAGCAGGAAGGGCCGAGAGACAGACACAAAGGCATTGGCATGAGCCGGGCGTATCGTTGGTCGAAAAAAGCGAGGGGAACAGGGCGGCCCCCCAGCGCTCGTGGAGACAAAAGCCCACCGAAAGCGCATCAACCGACAAGCAGCGGTGGCGCCGGGGCAGGGTGATGCCGCTGTAGACTGACGACGACGCACGACACGCCAGAACGGGTTGCACATGTATGTGGAAGCCACGGCACGCGCGACGAGCAATCGATCGGCGGAGCTAGCCGGTCGGCGCTGCTGCTTGCGCGGGGCTTTGGTCCTACTCTCTATGCGGCCGTGCCTCCGTGCAAGCAGCAGTGCCCTTGCACTTTTGTCTCACCGGTCAACCGCGACGTTAGTGCCCGCAGCCAGCAGAACCCTGACCTGTTCCGCTTTGGGCCTGGGGGACAGGCCGCGGGAGGGCCTCGCGCGCGCGTCCTTTGTAGCGATGCTGTCTACCATCACGCACAGGGCCACCTTCGGCACCCAAGAGCACACGCACGGCACAAACATAAAAAAAGAGACAATGCGAAGTAGGGAGCGAGCGAAAATGGGGAGAAGCGCGCCCGTCTGGGCTACGCGCGAAGTGGTGGTGGAGATACACACTTTGTCACGGTGGCAGCGCCTGGACGCATAAATCGCACCTACGATTTCGCCCAGAGGCTTCTTTTCGTGCTGCCGCTGTCGTTATGGCCAGTATGACTACTGTAGTCGATGGGCTCAACAGGACGCAGCTCTCAAACACGGTGGCTTCGCCAAGCTCGCACCGTCGAGTTCTCGGCTGCTTTACGGGCGTTGGCCCTCCAGCAGAGGAAACACTCGTCCCGACGGCCTTTCTCCCACGACCAGCTCGCGTGTTCAGGCCATACAATAGTACGAACCACCACACACGAAACGTCGGAGGAGCCTGCATGGGGTGCACAGTGTTTGCACAGTCCTATTGCAGGCTTTCCACGCCAACGGAGGAGCTCCTCGCGAGCGAACGGCTCCACAGCCCGCGGGGCCTGCCGGCTTCACCGACCGTGTCGAGTGAGCGAGAAAAAAACGGTTCAAAAGAACGGATACGGGCGCATGGCGCTGCAATGAATTCCATTCCTAGCCCCTACCGCAACACGGTTGCGTCGCGCCGCACCACGCGCAGGCCGAGAACACAAACCTACGCTCCGTAAATTCAACGCTCGCAGGGTGCACTGAATGCAACGGAACACGTCGAGACAACCAACAGCGGCAGCAGTGATAGCACCAGCAGCAGCGGCAGCAGCGATAGCAGCAGTAGAGGTAGCAACGGCAGCAAGCGTTCCCCCGAAAAACAAATTCAGAGGGGGAAGGAGCGCACGGCACGCGCGCGTGCTCCTCGTCCGGAAGGGGAAGGCGCTACGTACAAGCAGACACGCAGCTTTTTTCCTCTGTCCGAAATACGGCGCTCACCAGAGACAAGGATTTTCCGGCGCCTTCGATCCACGAAGTCGACGGTTGCCGTCGGTGACACCGACACAACCACGGGGCACGTTCGGGTGCGCACACATGGGTGCCAGGGATGGTGTTCACGCAGTTTTTTCGCAGATGCCGAGGTGAAGGGGGCGGGGGGGAGGGGGGAGACGGAGAAAAAGTCAAGCATTATATATTCGTTGTGTGCTAATGGGCTTCGATAAAGGCATGTCCAAAAGCTAAACCCCACCGGATGAGTTCGTGCTGTGAAGGAGGGGGGAGAGGAAGCGGAGGGGGGGGGGGGGGGGGCGAGGGGGGGGAAAGGGGGGCTATAGCTCGCGCCGGACAACTCAAGCCAGAAAGCAACAGATTCTGGAAACTGCTCGTTCTTTTCGCTGCGGAGAAACTCTTCCCAAAACCTCAGGAGCAAAACAAAATGTAGCTCCATGCCCACTGCTGTCCCAACGACCAATACCAAGCCCGCCTCCAAGACGTGCCGCATCCACAACAGAGCTAACCTGCGTAACCCTTGCTACTCGGCACGCCCACGACACCACTCGTTGCTCATACACCACGGCTTTTGCCCAAAAAAGGGCAAGGAAACTCGGCGATGTGTATTGATCGCCGACAGTCACAACCACTCCACAGAAAGAGAGCGAGCTCCGAGTGCGGGCGCCCGCAAGCTCACCGAACACGCCGTGCACTAGGACCACCGGCGCTGCGTCGCCTTCTTCCCTTCCTTTCGCGCCCCCGCCTCCCAGCCCCCGCCCCTGCTTTATCGCTGAGCCGTCGCCTTCATCGCCCTTCGCTGCGTCGGCCTCGGTCTCCGCGGGTCGGAACCAGCGGGCGCACCGCCAGAGCAGGCGGGCCTGGTCCTGGTTCAACGAGAACGCTCCCACGGTACTAGAGACAACGGCGTCGCGCTCGACGCGAGTGAGACAGAGGTCGAAGACGGCTTCACCGCGTCCACGACCGTAGGCATTGCCGTCGTGGTCCCCTCTCTCTCCGGACGCGAGTGGAACAATCTGTCCAGTGCATATAGGGGGGGGGGGGGGGGGGTCACGAGAACCGCGCCACCGCCATTCTTGAGAATGGGCGCCAACTCTAGGTTCCAGAGATGCTTGACGCGTCGCTCTTGTTCAATGTGTTTCCAACTTCTTGCGGTTCGTTTTGTTGGCCAGGGCATCGGCGGATGTGACACATTCATTCCATCGTTTGCGGTCCACGAGAGGCCGGTCCTCTGCTCCACTGAAAGGTTCCGGACTACTGTACCGTTACAGCTTCCACAGTACGTAGGAGCCACCCTACCTCTGCCTGTCTACGGTCCAAGACATCTCCCTAAGAATACTTATCACAACGTAAACCGCACAAAACACGCAGGCCATGACACTTGGAAAATACCCGAGACCGGTTTTTTTACTCCACCATCGCCGCAACGAAGCCACCAACATCAGGCGCATGTAACGTCAGCTATGTCTTCGTCGTTTCTCTCTCGTTTCTGCCCCCCGCCCTTTGAACACGGATTTGTTTCTTGCGTTCCTGTATGTCGGGCGCGGCGTCGTCTCAGCAGCCTTAGACGAGCGAGCTCCCGGCACCTCAGACGTGCGGCAACCGTCCAGGCCCCCCGACAGAAGGTACGGGAGGACAGGCACGGATGCCAGCAAGCCCCGAGCGTTCACTTGGATGAGGATATGCGCGTGTTTTGTCCCGAATATTCATTTTGTTGTTGTTGTTGATGTTGTTGCCGCGGTCATTGCCGTTGTTTGTTGTCGATATTGTTGCCATTGTCGTTGTTGGTGATGGTTCGGGAGTTTCATCGTCGTCGTCGCCGCCATCAGAGGGAGGCAAGGCGAAAAGCACAGCCGACAGGTTCGACGCAACAGGCTCAAGGGTCGGGATGCGTGCAGGCTTGGAGGCAAGGGGACGCCAGTGAGGTGGAGGCGGAAAGGGGGCGGGGGTGAGTGAAATCGGCGCCGGGTATGCCACTATATACGGCGGCTCGCGCGCGACGTATACGGATAAGGCGGCGCGTTTTGGTGTGTTGCTGGTGAGTCCGTTCTCGCGGTGGGGCTTGAATTGCCCCTGCGCCAGCGGCGCGTGGACCGCGGGGCAGGCATCGCATCGCGCATAAGTTTTCAACTAGGGGCGAACGTTCCCCTCTTCCCCACCGCGGGGAATGCAAGCTGTCGGCACGGCACACGAGGGCGTCCGAAGGTGGACTCGAGTCATGAAAGCAGAAAAAAAATCGTGGCACAAAAAAGGCAGAAGAAGGCAGAACAGAACATAACTGAACGGAACACAGTAGAACGTAACAGAGCAGAGAGCAGAACAGGGCGGTACACAGAATAACGGAGAAGAAAAGAGCGTGGAGACCGCGCAAGGAGCACTCAAGGTGAAACTCGAGTCACGATCTGTGAAGAAAGGCCGCAGAACGCAGCACTTGCTTGTTGCTACGACGGGAAACACACAGAGTAGTCTACTGTATATGATCCGAGCCGCCCTGCCCCCCCCATGAACCATGAACTGCGCCCCGTCTCCTCGCCCCCCTCGTTCTTCCCACCCCAGAGCCTCCCCCCTCTGCTTCTTTCTTCAACGTACCGCAGCGCAAAGCGAGACTCACATGGCACCGTCAACGGGGGGGTCGCCTCGTTGGCATGGTCTTGGATGTACCCGGCCCGCAGGAGGTCCAATGCGCTCAAGTCCGTCTTTCGAAGAAAATGAAGTAGGCGTAGCGAGGGAAAGTCGGGAAAAGTCGGGCAACGAGAAGCAGTGACGGCGTCAGTGGAGATGTAATGCTACAGGAGTACACGCGTTGGACTAAGGGAACGAAGGAAGGAAGGAAGGAAGGCCCGTGGGGGGCGCTTTTGATTCGGGGTAGTTAGTCACGCCGCTAGCGATGATGGACACGATTTCTCTTGAAGCACTGGCACAAGGAACAAGCTCCAGAAATAGGGGGCTCATCAAGCCGCCTCGATGCAAAAAACGTCTATGAGCAGCACTTTATACAAGTGCCTTAGGTTCGGTGTGTTCTTTATGATGGTTCGTGGCGCTGGGCACCTCGCCCCTCCATTTCACCCCACGCCTGTGGACGCATCCAATCGACTCCATTTGGAGTTGGGGAATCTGCACGTCGGGTGCTGGGTTATTGAACGGATGCTACGGTGCGACGCGCCTACGCAACACCAGAAAAGCGACATCACCCCCCCCTCCATCCCAACCTAGCAATGAAAAACAAGCACCATGACTGAATCCACTGCACACACGGTTAATTCCGGCACGCCGTCCTCGCTGCCTGAAGCTTTGCATGAGGCCTCACGCACAGCGGACACACGCTCGTAAGCCGATGCCGCGCGGGCTCTGCGAAGTAAGAAAAATCATTGTGAGATGCCGGCCAAGCCCACGCTCGGCCGCGCATTTCGAGGCGAGCGTATGCCTGTCGAAACAAAACAGTTCGTTCGTGTGCCTCTGACACGCCGTGCGTTTCATTCGCCGCAGAAAAAAACTGGTGCCTGGCGCTAAGGAAAACGGCAACCAGTCGACGTGTGCCATGCGGTGCTCTCATGCCTCTCGCTCTCCCGCCGCGCTCCAAGTCGGCAAAGGTGCGCTAGACACGGCACTAGCACATCGGGGAGCATCCCCCGCAAGAGGTCGGGACGGATCACGCCACTAACGCTCAACACACCCACCCGAACCAACGACAAGAGACGACCATTCCATTCCCAAGATCCCACGCTTCGTCGTACGAGGTTGGAACAAGAACACTTATTGCATCGCAGGTGTAACACAACACACAGTTACATGTGTAGCATACTGTGCCGTCTGTCCTTGATGTGTCACCTGGGCATTGAAGCAGCGTATGGCGTGCACAGAGCGCGCGCTGCTGCTGCCACCGCCCCGCCCCGCCATGCCCTCTAGCCTGGGGGCCTCTGAGTCGTCTCCAAGGGGACCGACGTAAAGCATCCCCTGAGAAGAAACGCCGTGCCAGTAACTCCTAGGACGGGGCCATCAAGGGAGACACCGAAAAAAACGAACAGCAAGCGTAGTCAGCGTCAGCGACGGGCATCCCGGCCTCTGCATGACATTTAGCCTCATCAACTGGCGTACAAAGCACGCCCCTTTGTCCGAGCAAAATCAAACAGCGGAAGGGCAGGCTCGTGTCCATGGCAGCGAGGGCACGTCGATGCCCAATACTTGTCCTGGCATTATTCGTCAATGTCCGCACGCGCTTCATCGCACGGCATGGCCGATCTAATTTATAGAGACTACCTACGCCATGAAATATCACCACGCATGCGGAGAAGCGCAATGGGGGGGGAGGGGGGGGGGGTGACTCACCTGCAAAACACGACGTCGTCGCCATCTATGAACCGCCCGGTCTCGCTGAGCGCCCATATGTCTCCCTTCCCGTAGGCAGAATTGGCCTCCTTGCTATCCGAGACGCCCAAAATCTGATCGTCGGACACGAGGCAAGGTAGTGCGGTCGTTACGGCTGATGGAGACAAGAGATGGCCGCGACGTATCGCCTCTGACGGCAGATGGCACGGAGGACCAGCAGTGGAAGGGGCGAGTGTTGCGCATCCCGGCATTTTGCTACGGTGCGTGATAATAGTATCATAGCATTCGATCCACACAAGAGACACTTATCATCGACGTGTCCCCATCACACGTGTTAGGGGTAGCACGTGTAGCATTTTTCGCCAAAATATCTCGACTAAAGAAACGTCCAAAAAGGCATACGCCGTACCATTTTTTTTTTTAACAATATATTACCTAGGCCATGGGATCGTTCACTAAGTTATTGGTATTGAGGTACATAGCTCTTCAAGTAAGGAAAAGGCCTCAGAAGGCAAACGTAGGCGCACCGTTTTACCGCAGCGTTCGTTTGTGGGGCTACAAGGCCTTGTGCACTCGCGCAAAGCGTTATCACCGGTGTTGAAGAACGAGCGACGCGGAAAGGGGAAGGGGGGCGGGGGTACGACCCGTGATCCTCAGCACCCAACTAGCCCCAGGTAAAAAAACGCTCCCTGGCACCATAGAAATAGACGGATCGAGGATACAAGCCCAGTTTCTTGCCACCAAAGCGGGGCGCTCGCCTCGCACCCGAGCAGAGGTCATGCTTCAGGAAAGGGTGGTCTGCGCGGCGGCGGGTATTTAGCTCGTGACCCATCAAAGGCAACGAGCACTCTGGAGCACGCGAACCTTGATGTACAGCTTGCCGCCATCGTCTTCGTCGGCATCGTCGCCATCGCTGCCGTCGCCCCCGCGTTTCCACCCCTGCCCTTTCCCCGAGGACTTCCCCCATCTCTTGCTTTTTCCGGCGCTCTTACCGCCGCCGCCGCCGCCGCTGCTGCCACCACCTGCCGAGAAAGGGGCGACGACGTGAAGCTCGTGTCGGGGTCGCGCACGGGGTATAGCGAAGGATCGTGGGCAGAGGGGCGGTTCACCCTTCGACGGCAACGCGTCAGTTTTTGGGGACGCGTTTACCTCTGCAGCTCTCGTGGAATTCACGTGCTGCACGGCGTGGGGGCTTTTGCAGTGGCCCGGCACAAATCACAGAGCTACTGCAGCTACTGCTGCGCGGAGAGTGGTGGTACCCTGTTGTAGCTCATGGCACATTTTGGGGTTTTCGTCACGAAGCGCACGAAGCGCGAGTCCATCGATTTTGGGGCGATGGTGCGCACGTCGACGAGGGCATTGTTGGGCGCCCCCCAAGCGCATCTCCTGCGGGGTGCACTCAAAGTCTCTTCTACAAGAGGTAAAACACAAGCGCGGACTGCTCGAAAAGGTTTGTCTCCGGGTGCGCTCAGCAGAGCACGCGGTGCACACGATACGAACGGCCATGCATCGCTGCCGCCCGCACTAAAAAAGGCCCAGCGAAATATGGTAAAAAGCCTCCGCGCCCGTGCCAGCACGCTCCAATCGCGGCATCAAGTCCCGGGTGTCCAACTGTATGCAAGCGCACGAACGACACGTGATCGATACTTTACCCGACAAGCTCCGCACAGTGTCAACCCGAGCGCTGTCCACTCCGTCTCCTAGCCCGTTCGTCTGGGCCTCCTGCGGAACAAAAACATGTTCTGAATCCCAATCATCGTCGTCTTACCGGCCCGAAACAGTGAGACGCTCGAGTAGTACGGGACGCCCTCGCTGCGGAAGTGCTTCTGGCGCCAGAGGGGGTTCCGCCGGTCCGCACAGCCGCGGGGCCCTGACGCTTCCAGCCGTGCGCCGGCCTTCTCGAACCGGGCCACGATAGTCTCATCGAGAATCAGCTGCACCTCCTCCTGCCATCCGTACAGCAGCACCCAGGACGTGGTAGAAGAGAATCGCCGCTGGATAACAGCGCTTGTGTTTCGAGCGTAGCGAAACGTGCGTGCATGTGCGTGTATGCGCTGTGCATGCGTACATCGAGCGGACAAACTCTCTAGGGATGAAGGAAGGCCGTCGGAAATTCTTCTCAGGGGGGAACAAAAATAGCGCCCACATAAAAAGGGTCGTCTTGGACGGCGTTTTTCTTAGACACACGAAAACACCCCGCATGCTTGACACCCAAGCCGTTCAGGCTTGCTCATAATGCATAGAGCCTGTGCAATTAGTGCGCTCCGTGCTGATCGGCAGGCAGGGGCATGACATGATTGGCCCACAAACGCAGCAAGGTGGAGAAACTCTATTGTTGTAGAACGAAATGTCATCTAAGGGCCGTTTAGAGCACGCTTGGTCGGCAACGGCTCACCTGCATGGCTGCAGCAAACATGCTGCGGTACGAGACTGCGTCAACGAAGCCGTTGGGAACCCACGCCCTCCTCGTTGGCCGACCCCCTCCCTCAGAAGAACACGCAGGGTCTCCCTGCTCTTTCCCCTGCGGCCGCTCGATAGCGGATGGCGTCACCCTTCCACCAGTCGGCACCCGTCCTTCGTCAACATCCGGTTGCTGTTCCTCCTGCTGGTGCTGGTGCTGGTGGTGCTGGTGGTGCTGCTGCTGCTGCCGGACCAGCGCTTGTCGCGCCCCATTTCGCGCGCCGCCGAACCTCAGCTTGAAGGGCGGCATGGGATCGTCGTTTGCCCCGGTGCGAGGAGGCGCCGACGACATCATCCCACCAGATGATGATGCTCCCGTTTGACGAGCACGGATCGACTGGGTCCGTGTTGGAGGGAAGGACTGCGACGCCAACGACGACAGCGGCGGCGGTGCCGGCGGGCGCGGTCCCGTTTTGGACGGCGGAAAAAATGCTCTCCTTCGGGCATGCAGCGGTGAAGGCGGCAGCGGTGTACGCGGCTTTCGGTCTCCGGTCGGTAGTACAGGCGCACTACTACTAGAGTGTCTCGGGGGGCCCTTCTGCGGCTCCTGCTGCTGCTGTCCCTGTTGAAGAGAGTGCTGCCCTGTTCGTAGCGCTGCCGATGGCAACGGCCGAGGATGATAGTAGCCTGGTGGGGGCGCTGCTACGACTCTTGGCTGCCCCAGAGAACGTGAGACTCCTCCAGTGGAGCGGTTTGAAGAGCCGTTCACCGTCTCATTCATTGTGGACGCCCGCGGCGCGCCGAGGGCATGGGTACTGTGGTTGCTGTCATTCCTGCTGCTGTTGTTGTCGTTGTTCGGCGATTCTACCTCAGCCGTGCCCCTCACGCAGGTTTTCTGAGCAGGAGGTGGTACGTTTCCCTGGCTCAGTCTTGCTGGCGCTTTGAACTTACCGCGGGTCCGCCGGGCCTCTGTCGGCGGTGCCTTCGGTCTGTAAAGCGCACGCACCTCGATGGCCACCGTAGGTGCTCTTGGGTCGGAATTCTTGACGTCGGTCGTCTTGGCTATTACGCTCGTCGCTGCGTCCGGGGTATCCTTTTCTTTCTGACCGATCGCCGTGGCAGCGGCGGGCTGACGTCGCTGCTGCTGCTGCTTCAGTCGCCATCGCGGCTGCAGCTGCTCGTGCCGTGCCGGTGTTGGGGTGGTTTCGTCGTTCTCGGGCGCTGTGCCATCGGCTGCCCTCCCGCTCTCCTCTCCCAATTGCACTGTGTACCGCCCGACTTTGATTTCTTCGCCTCCTTCGAAGGCTGCGCCCCTCAAGGCTTCGACCTTGCCTCTGCTGAGGGTGTTGGCGTTCGTCTCGTCGCGGAGCTGCAGGTTTTTGTTGCAAAGAACGAGCGTGCCGTCCGACCATCTGGGCGACAGGGAGGCACAGCAGAGGGGGCATGCCGAAAACGGAGACAAACAGCAGCCGTGATCGAAGAGAGCGTCTCAGATCTTCCCCCCCTGAGTGCGCAAGCAAGACTAACCCAGCCACAGCAGCCCAATATGTGTAATACCTCATTTGCGCGAGAGGCGTGTGCCAAACAACGGCGCATCGGACGTGAAGGTCGTGATATTCCGTTGTACATAAAAAAAACAGCTCGATAATCCAGAATGCAGGAATGGCATCGGACGGCACCATCGTGTGCACTCTCCTACTCGTGGCGCTCAACCGTAGAACGGAAGCGTGAGCACAATATCTGCTTATTAATACTATAGAGTGATTGTTGGACAGGGTCATATCCACATTTTCCACAGCAGTTGTCGGTTCGCAGTAACGCAGTCACTGGGCTCTCAACCAATAAACATTTTCGATCCGCAAATGCCCTCCTTTCGTTCGCTATTTTCAAACCAAATTACAGATTTTCTTAGCCCTTCCCTTCCTAGAATGTCCTACTTAGTCCGAGTGAATCAGAATGTGGATCTGTCGCCTAATCAACTGGCAAAGCAATATTGTTGCCCAGTAGTTAAGAAACAGAAAGTCGCCAGGATTTCACCGACCGGTACTGTCTACAAAAAATATTTTCTGACTCTTTCAAGTCTGCCTAGGTCAGCGTTGTCTTTGAATCATGACGCCAATGTCATACACTTCAGTCGGCCTGTCAGAAGCTATCACCATCGTACCCAAGGGTAGGCAAAAAAACATCCTGGACCCACACTCCTTTTTTTTCATTTTAGGCCCGCCAGCGGGGGGCGGGGGGGGGGGGGCAATTCTCCTTGTATACTAAATCCTTAATAAACAACGACGCACCACTAATTCCTATACGTTACAAGAGACTTCATGATAGACTGAGCAATCCGGCAGTCTAGGCCACGTGAGTAGCGCAGGCGACATGAGCTTAGTACACCACAGACACCTTCCTCGAGTTCGCCGTCTTACAAATCCGCCGCTGAAGTGCATATTCTGTCCTGACCATTCAGGAATGACTGTCCTCTATGAAGAACCACGTGGACACCAAGCACGCCATAGTGGCGAAGCTGAGGAGCAAGGACTCGGACGGTCAACAGTTTCTTGCGAACATTGTTGTCAGCGAAGTTGAAAAGAAAGGTGTGGGCGCATTGTTGAAAAAGGAGTTGGTGCACGCGCAACTCAGGTGTCACTTCGTGGCAAAAAAGACGGGAGGAACCTTGACCAAAGACAGGAAGGGCAACAAAGGTTCCTGGGGCGGCGGCAGCAATTTCAGCGAATCTGACAGTGAATTTGACAGCGACGTCGAGAGCGAGGAAGAAGAGGACGAGGTGGAGGACGACGAGGAAGACGAAGAATGGGATGAAGAAAAAGGACAAGAGAAAGGAGAATAAGTGGAGGAGGAAGAAGAAGAAGAAGAAGCCGGTGGGGAGGGGGCGGTGACGGGTGGGGGGAATAGTAACCGCACGACGTCTAAAAACAAAGGTAAAGTTCATTCTTATCGGAGAGCTTTTTTTTCCAGAAATTCCAAAGTTTGGCAATAATAGGAGATAAGATACGGAGGCGTTCTGTCACTATTCGTGAATTCTCCAGAAGCAAAAAAATCAGGTTAGCTCAAATTCATATATTTGGAAACAAAAATCAGGAACGTCTGAAGATTAGGAAATTGCGCGAAAAAACAAGGGAATTATGGAAAAAAGCTCTCCGATAAGAATGAGCCTAGCAGAGGCCGGACAGTGTTGGCAAAGAGGAAGTGGAAGGAGGGCTCATCATCATCGGATGATGATGAATAGGGGACGTAGGGGCAGGGGGCGGCGCCCTGCCAGGGACGGGGTAGGGAAGGATAATTGTAAACGGCCGAAACTGGACCGAGGGGGTCCGGAGGAAGTGGTCGGTGGTTTTTATATAGCTAGCTATGTATGTATGTGTCCTCTGCTTTTTGGCGTCCAATCAAGTAGCGTGGGTTGTGGAGTGGACGGGTCCATCTCCTCTGCCACAGACAGAAAAGAATCGAATTGAAACACACCGCCGCCGCACACATACATTGACAACACCATTACTTATGTACTTAAGTACCTACAAACTTATTCAGTGTTAGCATGTTGCCTTGAATGAGGCTGAAAGCCCGGTTATTACCTGGGTTCAAGTATTGTAACCGTATTTGTAGTACTTGGGAGGGGTATCTTAGATGGAAAACCAGAGGTTTTCCCAAGCGAGGCATCTCAGTCTCAGTTTGCACGAAAGGAATAAAGCTGCTCTTCTTCTATCTCTAGCCTAACAACACACGTGAGTACCAACGAGTACCGACTTAATAGGACAACCTGTCCAGGTATACGAAGTGTCCCGACCTCGATCTTAACAACTGGCGTCTGCTAGGTGTGTTTCTGGCTTGTTTTTTTCTTGGGCTGGGTTGGGGATGGTTTTTGCGTATTTTGTCCTGCCTACCCCCCCGCTTAGTGTCGGGGCTGGACTGGGTAATTGGGCCACTCATTTGTGGCACAGGACGCGTTCCCAGAGTTGTGGGCTGGGTTTAATTGGTTCTTGGCGTATTCCGTGTTAATTTTCTTCTCGTTTTTGGTATTCACTTTTCGCTTTTCCATGAAACTTCCTCGCCCTCTCTCCCGTTGCGGGTGGCACGGCGATGACTTTCGTTGACGATTGCTTCCAGGGTCCTTACGGTTAGGCCTTCCTTTCTCTCTCTTTTTGCCGGCTTCGTTGCCTCGCCGTTCAGAGGTATGGGAGTGGGTTTTGAGCAGCCGCATCTTCGACTCATGTTCTAGTTCGTGGAATCGGGGTTTCCACGAATTTCCCATTATTCTGCATATACGGCTCATCAGAGTGGGCTAGTGTTATGGCACTGCCTTGAATGAGGCTGAAAGCCCGGTTGTTACCTGGGTTCAAGTATTGGAATCGTTTTTGTAGTAATTGGGAGGCGTATCTTAGATGGAAAACCAGAGGTTTTCCTAAAGCGAGGCACGAGCTTGGCTGTCAGTCTCCGCATGCACGAAAGGAATAAAGCTGCTCTTCTATTTCTATGAAACAACACAGGTGAGTACCAACGAGTACCGACTTAATAGGTAAACCTGTCCAGGGATACAAAGTGTCCCGACTTTGATCTTAACACTTGCTTGTAGTCTACACACCATATACCATATATACCCCTGGTATTGCAATACACATCAAATTTGATCAAATACACTCTTTGTCAAGCAAGCTTTTCTGCCAACGTTTTTTGCCGACACACTTGGACACACACTGGACACATGCGTGCATACATACATATGTGCTTGATGTGCGCGCTGGTTTGCTCAAGCTGGAACGCAGATTTAGAGAACAAAGCATCAAAAGCGCACGCCGGTACGGTTTAGATGTGGCACGTATACTCGTATCGATGCACAAGGGTTGATGAGGATTCGAAATCAACCCAAATACGTTTTTAGTTTGGGGGGAAAAAAAATGGGCCGGCCGAGGGGGGGGGGGGGGGGGTAGTGTGGGTCCAGTTTGGTTTTGGCTACCCTTGTCCTACCTGGGGTATGTACGTACGTACGGCATGCGGCGTTGGGTTGTTTTCCTGGATGGAGCATGGAGCCCTTGGCATTTGCAAATCGCCTGTTTGCACCCATTAATAATTGTTTGGACCGTCTGTCCCGTCCCGTTCTTCTTCCTTGTGGGCGAGCGTTCTTCCTCGTGAGCGAGCGTTGTGGGCGGAACCGCCCGCGACACGAAGCACTTGGACTTATTACATCTTCTACAGAGCAACAGGTACTTCTTTTATACTGGCGTTTGTTCTGCGCATAGGGTAGGTGGCCCGCGTGCCTATCAAGTATATAGGGATGTACATCAACTCATAATCACCTGTTGATTATGATTAATATTTGGTGATTAATTTTAGTCATTGATAAGATTAAGTTTTCTTGAGGAATTGTTATTAATCAACTAATCATCATTAGTTGATTAATCATCATATTCAGGATTAGTTGATTAATTTCTGATAGAAAATATGCGTTTTTTAGTGAAACTGTAACAAAATGTGTTTGCGGCACAACCAAAAGGAATCTATCACGAGAAGCTTCTTCCACACGACGAGACGCACGTGCACGAGCGCACCGTCCACTCTCAGGCACAACAGTAGCGCGGACCCCAGAGGGCTCTACATACCATGAATGGCACGGGTGCCAGCAGCAGTTCAGGGAGAGATGCAGACAGCGGTGCAAGGAGAGGTGCAGGCAGTGGTGCAGGCAGCGGTGCTGTCGGCGGTTCCGGCGGCGGCGCAGGCAGCCGCGCAGGCAGTGGTCTAGGCAGCGATGCAGTAGGTGCCGATGGAGTAATGGACGACGGCTATTCCTCCTTTAGCAGCGGCAGAATAAGGGACCAAGACGAGCACCGTAGAAGAAGAGTTCAAGCAAGCCGACGCTGAGGTTGGCGGAACGTCTCTCGGCGGTTTCATGCGGGAGGCGGCTGCGAGAAAGAGACTTCTTAAGGCCTGTTTTGAACGACACCGTGAAAACTTGACAAATTGACAAGGTTTTGGAAATTGGGGTTTTCAAGTCTTGCTAAAAACTTGCCAAATGAAATGGCAAGTCCAAATTTCCATAAACTTTACCAGAGATAATGCGCAAGGTGGAGCTGCCGCCTCCCGGGCAAAGAAGCCGCGAACGCTAACTCTGTCCAAAAGGGACGAAATCATGAACGAATGGGCGCTCTACAAGTCGGAGGAGGTTGCAGAATGTGCGGTCGAAGCCTCAGGCGGGCCCCTTGGGTGGTGGCAAAAGGCCTCGCGCATCTATCCCCATATTGCCATGCTAGCCCGCAAGTACCTTGCGGTTCAAGCGTCACCTGCCGCATCCGAACGCGTCTTTTCCGTAGGTG
Organism: Nereocystis luetkeana; assembly: GCA_031213475.1. Taxonomy (NCBI): domain Eukaryota; class Phaeophyceae; order Laminariales; family Laminariaceae; genus Nereocystis; species Nereocystis luetkeana. Next base: position 5,533,746 of record JARUPZ010000019.1, read on the forward strand.
GACTTGTTGTTGCCAAGAAGCGCAATCGTTTTGGCGGGGAGAGGGTGGGGGGTGGGGGACATAACGTTCCTTCATGAAAGCATGAAGCACAAACTCTGGTAGAAGGTCCTGCTGCTGTATTCTGAATGGACTGTGCTCATTACTCAGTAAATTGTAGGGTCCCGTCTGGAAACTCCTTGCAGCGCAGCGAAGGATGGCGGCAATCTGGCATGCATACTTAAGGAGATAGTATGGCGCATTTCGTTGTATCGTAAGCACGCGAATAGTGTCAACATACCAATTGGGGGGGTACGTGTTATGAGGGGCTTTATTGGGGCTGTGGTGCTTCCGACTTTTTAGCGTGCAGTGGAACAGAGCAGCAGTTTTACTGCATTGTGCCGTAGGCTACACTTGAGAGAGCGTGTGGAGGAAGGGAAATCCGTGCATGAGCACAGCAAGGTCCCATTCGCTGCCGCCGGAATCTGTTAAAAACAGTTGAAAATGGTCAATACAAGCGACCAATAACAATTATTAAAATCACATCATCGCCGGGTTGATTGCGTTGATTATAATCAACTAGTCATGAATACATCAACCCGATTTGGCCAAATTAATCAACAATCAAAATCAACTCCGAAAATGAGTTGATGTACATCCCTACTATTAACATCAAGATCAACTTCGTGGGTTCGAGTCTCACCGAGTGCACACTCATACTAAGGACTTTTTCTCGCGTACAAATTGATTAGCGGAAAGCGCGAGAGCGTGAGTTAGATGCATTCGATGAAAATCGACGAGCAGTGGGAATGCTGAACCCTATGCGAGACAAAAAAGTAAAAACACCTACCGGGGGGGGAGAAGGGTCGACACCTGTGACCACGGCTTGTCCAGAAGAATACCGCTGAGAGGGTAAAACCTCCTACCGGTACGATTTACAAGGCGCTTCGCTCCGCGGGCGGCCTACGCCGCCCGCTACGCTCGCTCAGGAAGGAAAAGTACATCAAATTACTATGAGAAGCGGACAGAGGTCCATGATTGAATATAGATTTTTATTATGATCGTAGTTGCAACCTGGCGACGTCATAATGCCAAGAGTCCCGCCGCCATGCTTCAGGAGAAAACAGCTCGGACGCCACATACGCTTCGCATCGCGGGCGGTTGCCGCACGTACGTACATACCCCAGGTAGGGTACGTAATTTATTCTTTTGATATGCTGTATGTACGAAAAAAGAGAGCACAGCACCGCACAGCGGCACAGCAGCACCGCAAAAACAGTGTAAAATGAAACCGAAAATTCGGGAAGAAAAAAAAAAAAAACGTCCCTCTCGTGAAATAATTTTCTGCTTGATTGGAACACCTTGCACCGACCGGTCAAAAAAGAAGAAAAATGAACAGCAGAGCTTCTCTCAGCCTCGTACGCCCCCCGCCCCTCTTGCGACCACCTCGCCACCGATTCGGTCCGGGTAAAGCTTTCCACAGTCAGCCCCGTCGCCCGCCTCGCGTGAAGCCCGGTGCTCACCGTGGCCGTCGTTCGCCAGCTCGACAGTATTGGTACTCAGACTGGGAGCTCCCTCTTTCAACTTCAGCGTGGTTGCAAAAATAAGCCCCGCTTGAATGTTATCTTGCAATTTCGAACGACCTTTACATCTCGTACATACTCTATCCAAAATCACAAATGGAGGCCAGACAGAGCCCGTTCATGTATCCCTCGTGTCTCGAGGCACACGCGACGCCTAGGCACGAAAGCGGCGACCGCGCTCCTTGCAACCCCCCCTCTACCCGCCAGCACCCGCTGACACCCGCGACGGCGCCGGGCTCTCCCGCGGTGCCGTGCTCGGAGTACACGCACGCACATGAAACGAAAGAAGAAAAAAGGAAGAAAGGAACGAGAGTGCCAAGAGAAATGGAGAAAACAAAGAACCGCTCGAAAGGTCTGGCAAGTAATGAAAGGAGGCGATTTCGACGGGGGAGCTCTGAGAGGCCAGGGATGTACCAACCGAGCACGCTCAGGGAGTGAGATCTAAGTAAGTACCTGGTAGTTCCTAGAGGCCGGGAAGTAAGTAAGATGATAAACAAACAAACAAACAAACAAACAAACAAACAAACAAACTAACAAACTAACAAAATGCCGTTCCCTCGTATCTGGACTTTGGCTCGCGCACCATTTAGAAAGCTTGAACAGACCGACATACACACATGCTTCGATTGGTTACAAGTGATCAACGTTGAAGCTCATGCTGCGGCGAAGCCCCGTTTGCTATATGCAGGATCTTACTGGGATCCGCGTGGGCTATGTGCACTGCTGTACCCGTCAGTACACCCACCGCATACGTACTGGTACGACGTACCATGGCAAACTCGTACTCGCAGTCTTGGTACATACTTGCTGTACGAAAATATTCAAAAACTTGAAAATTCAAAATTGCAAAATTGACTTCAAGAAAATCACCAAGGAAGGCGACGTGATCAGACCTTTTCCGCTTTTTTGCCGAGGGATCGCTGGAGAATACGCACGTCCACGTACCATCTTCCATGAATGAGCGCGAGTGCTTGCCTTTGCCTGTCTATTCAGCAGGTTCTGGTGACATTTTTTCCTCCCGCGGGTCTATCGTTGACCCACGAAAATGACCCCACCAAAAACTCCCGCCGCGAGAAAATGGAAACCCTTCGTCCACATTCTTTGCCCATTCTTGATCCTTGACCCTAACACTGCTGGTTAGTTCCAGGAGGAAGCCTTGGCTATGGACCCTCTTCCAAGGCGCCGAAAAGAAGGGGGGGGAGAGATTGTGGAGGTGTACGGGTTCGCGGGCTGGATTGCTAGTCTTGTGGCGTATGGTGAGCAGCAGGCACACCTGAACACGGCAGCGTAGAGCATATCGCACCCAAGACTCTTCTATTGATTGCGCCGCATTTTCAAAGTCGCAGATCGGGGAGCGACGATGAGTCTTAGGATATCGCAAGCGCAGCCAAGCTAGCTGGGTCAAGTAGGTACGCATTGCTAAATGAAACGGTGCTCGTTGCACTGAAGGAAGGCCGCCTTGTTTTTTCGTCACGAGTACCCCCCCCCCGCCCCCCCCCCCTTCCGCCGCCCTCTTGCAAGGACAGCTCTCTACCTCGTGTGGGCGTACGTTCCGGAGAGCACGCTCCAGGCCGTTGGCATAACCTACTACCCCAGCAAGTGAGGCGATGAGGAGTGAAGAGATGAAGAGATGCAGAGAGCGCTAGGAGTACTGTAACAATGGGTGCTCGTACCGTAGAGAGATATTGATATATCCGGCATTGCTTTCTACGCCAGGTGTTCAGAGTGTCTCTCCTCCTGTTACACATGGGGCGCAGGATTGAAATCAGTTGAAACAGACATCACACACACACTTGGATCACAAGCCGTCGCATTTAGTCGCCGTTTCGGAAGTAAGTCTCAAAAGCATCCGGTACTCGGTAGGTTGCTTTTCATCGATGAACCCAGAGGTGGACACTCATCTCCGCTCTCAAGTACCGCTGCAGTAGACCACTCGTAACAGGTATCTATTAATAGCACCCTGGTGTTTTTCGTTCTGCAGTTGAGAACAGCAGTGTGTTGAACGGCTGTTGGTTGCTGTTGTTGCACGGTGCGCAAGTTTTGCCATGTTTCTTCAGAAACGTCACAGGCTACGTAGCGTTTATTCAGAAACGGCGGCGGTGAAACCGCCGTGGTTTATCTTTCCTTCGTAGCGGGCAGGCTACAGGCACAGCCACCAGCAGTCGTAGGGCACGTTCGGCCAGGCGGCTCGCGATTGTTCTTTGCGCAGTGCCTGGCACAACAACATCGGTAATACCTGTAGTACTCATCTTCACCTTGGCAGCGTCCGCCCATGAAGAAAACCGTGCGCGTCGATAGCAGAATGCCTGCTGCATACCGGTGCTACCGCTGTTCTCACTGCTGTACGTATTCATCTGCGGGTCGAGAGAGTTCCGTACATTTGGACACGTAAAGAATACCCGCAAGTCACGCTGGCAAGCAACATCACCATCGTTTCCTTCTAAAGCCATAAATTGTACCAGTACTGCTGTGCACCAGAACAGTACGCACGTAGCAAGCCCCGTGATCGAGTGTGAAACTACTCTTGCTGCGCAGAGTCAAGACGACGGCTCGCATGGTTCGCATGGCTCGTAAACGGTGCGAGCGGCGTGGCCGGCCGGTCGGTTTTCCGGCACCTTGACAGGGGCGACATGTGGATGCTCCTCGTTTCTTGACGATGCATTCAGGAACAGAGCACCACTCGTAGCAGCCCGCCTGGCTACCAACTACTATAATAGTATCTAATATCAGTATCAGAGCGTGGCCACGCGACCACAAAAAACTTCCACCGGTATAATAGTAGCGCTGTTTGCCGCCCAAACTTCCACCCATATTTTTGCGTACTGACGGTAATCGACAGATATTGGGCCATCGCCATACCGAGCGCTATCTTCGTCACTGCTTCGGTGACCATCCTCGCGTACATAGCGGTGAACTTCATGAGCACCGCGCCGCTCGATTCCTTCGACACCATCACAGGTATGAAACGCCGTTAGCAGCGAAAGTCGCTAAACTGCCGCATCGAAAGCTGACAACAGCAGCACTACAACAAGAGTAGTAGTTGTCGCAGTAGTAGTAGTAGTAGTAGTGGTGGCTTCCCGCTTCAAGCACTTCCCGTCCCTTGTAAATCGTAGCGTTTAGGGTTGCGCGTCTTCACGTGGTCTCGGATGCAATCATGTGAATTGCGAGCGCGTGATACCTGATGCCCCGAGGTTGTGCGCCGCAACCTGTCTGAGTTAGGCGACTGAGGCCGAGCGTCGAAACCACATTGCCGTGGGGCTACGTTGTTCCCGTTGTTTGGCATTTCAATAAGCAGGAGGCGGCGGGAAGGAGGGAGAGAGGAAGGAAGGAAGAGACCGATGGTGTGGTGTCTTACAGGCAGGGGGTATCTCCAACTTTTTTTTTCCAAATCTGCTGGGACCCTGTATTGATTGCATCGCGTTACAATTTTGCGAAGGCACGCTTACGTACTTTGCAAGCCCTGCTCGACCTCTTCCTCCCCTTGCAGACATGCATGCTAAAGCGGTGGTTGATCGATCGAGCGTCTGGGAAGGGGACGGATCGCCAGACAGCACAAGCCGCGTCCCGAACATCGGCGACATCGACATGTCCACCGTCAACAGGGTTCTGTACCAGGTGACTTTTTGTCGCTTGACGCTTGGTCGCCCACAGCGTTGTGCAGTTTACTTCCCGTACGACCAGAGCTGTACGCTGCATGATCTGCGCGGTACTTCGCGCAACCTTCCCGTCAGAGTGGAGACGGCCCTACAGGACTCCTGAAGTACGTTCGGCCCCTTGTCCGAATCGCTCGACTTGAAAAAACAGACACGGATATTTTCTGGAATGGTCTTGAAAGTGGTCAAATACAACGAGGCTGGTTGTTTGTTGCCCTGCTGTAGCTCCGGAAACAACTTGGAAGAGCCGAGACGGTGAGAAGGTGGCATCATCACTCGCCACCCTCCAGAAAGAAACACATCCAGTATTTCTTTCTTCGCGATGTATCGCGGTTGGTTTGAACTTCAAATAGCTGACTGACCCATCGCACTGCGTGCTGCGGGGACGGCCGGAACGAAAACGAACGTTTTGCTTGCAGGACCCTCCAAAGAACGGGTCGTCGAGAAGTGTCCAACGACGGCGGAGGGATTGGGCCGTGTCGGGGCCGCCGCAAGGGAGCAGCGTCGGCGGGCAACGTGGGCAGCAGCGGTTTGTTCGGCAGGGAGCGCCCTCCGATGGCAGAGGGCCTGACTTCGCCGGCAACACCGGCTAGGCTGTATGAAAGTACCGTTTGCCAATGCTCATGATGTCATTATAGGCAGTTGCTCGTCATCGGAGCACCTCGGGAAACCGAAACATCGATGTCCGTGTAGCGGGGTGTGCTTGGAACAACGCAGGTCCTGTGTGCGTTGTTGATATCAGGCACTCGTAGAGCTTATTTATTTAGCACCCTTTCTGATCTCCTTGCGTCATTTATATTCTGCTTCACTTCAGAATTTAATTGTTTTTATTTTCTGGTCTTGCTTGCGTTGTGCTGTTCTCGTACCCGGTACGCTGGCATTTCACTTGCTTGACCCATGAATTTGCAATATATTTTTGTTTTTTGTCTTTCTCTGTCTCAGTCTGTGACCACAGAATTAGTAGTTCTTTAGGATGAGGAATCAAGACGGACACTGGGTGTATTGATGGAGCTGGGTAGAAAGGGCAATTCAATGTGAAGACCACACACACAATGTGCGCGAGTATACGCTCGTACCTGGTCGTACCTCATATGTAATAAAATGAACATATCAACAGTTGTCGATGACGGTTGGCTCCAACCGTCCTCTGCGCACCTCACAGGCCTTTTCATTGTTCAGCAAACGCAATACGTCTGAGCTGATCAGTTACGAAACTGGGGGTTTGGCATCACCAGCTTTTTCTCCGTTAAACCCGAGAGGCTTTCGTATCCGTTGTCCGCTTCGTGCACCGAATTTTCACAGGCGCGTTAACTCAACACATAAACCAATTGCGAAAAACGCCCTCAGCACCGGACCTTGGCACGAATGCGCGTTGATGACTACCAACTGAAATGCAAACACCGAGACAACTACTGTACCTACTGCTGTGTGTTCCTGCCCACTCTGATCATAATAACATAGGCACGGCATGAAAACCTGTGTATGAATCTTAGGTCCAGGCCTGGGACACCTCAAAGAAAGAACCCGCACGACACGCCTGTCAACACTGGCACTCGCAGAAAACTGCACACGACTACCACGACCACTAAAACTATTGACACTGTAACATATGGACACTACGTATCTGAACTGTGCATGGCAGTAGCGCTGGCCAAAGCGGCCATTTACAACTACACGCCTTTCGGACTGGATGCGGAGAACTGAAGACTGTCATGCTCCGTGGCGACGACCTGCTGGCAGACACCTTTGCCTTGATCGACCGTTCTTCCTCTTCCTTCTCCCCTGCCCCCTGGTCGCCAAACGAAGCACAGTGCGCTCTCTCCCCCCTTGGGTGGATAGAGGCCCATCAGGCGCCCAGGTTGATGGCCCGTAGCTCCTCCTGCATCATGTCCCCGGCGGTGATGGCAGGGTAGAGAGCTGTGGCCTCCTCCGTGGCAAACCTCCCGAGCGGGCGGAGCACCTGCAAGCAAGTACCGCGGTATCCGCACGCGTTCAGGTTAGAGTTGGTTAAATATTCCACACGCACAAGACATCGTGTGCGCGCAGGCGGTGCATCAGGCGGGGATGGTGCACTTTTCGCACGGCGACTCGTGTTTCTACAAACCACTACTTACGAGTGCTACTGCTGCTACTATTGCAACTACTACTATTACTATTAATACTACCACAACTACTCTACTACTTCTACAACAGTGCTACCACTACGCCACTACTATTTTTCTCGTAATACCTGCTGTTCTTAGCCTATCGTAGTGAACCCCCCTCCGCTGTTCCTCGTTTCCTTCTAGGTTGTTTGTCGATAACTGGGAGCAATCCAGCAGTTCTTAGCTCATCTCTCACCTGATCGGACGCCACGTGACAGAAGCAGGTGGAGGAGATTCGCCACAGAGATTTCCCCGCTTCCCTCCTTTTCCGCATGGTTTCCACGGTCTCCTCCGACACCGCAACCTGCCACCAAAAACACGAAAGAAATAGCGCAAACGAACGGACATTCAAAACGCCTCAAAGCAGACGCAATCTCACACCAAAGATGCATGCACTGCCGCGGCAAGAAGGCTGAGTATCGGCAAGCAGGCAGGTAGGAAGACAGGTTGTTTAGTGGTCGTCGGGAAGGCCTGCAAAGCATTGTTAATCTCTGAAAATAAATTAAAAACAGCGCCGCGATGTGATGATGGCGACGACTTGAATGCAGTTCGTTGTAAACAATAATAGCACTTAAATAAATGCAGCGACCGCACCTCATGGAAGCCCGCCAAAACATGTCCCCCTGTGAGTCGCTCCAGCTGCTTTCCGGCCTGCACCAGAAGGCATCCATCAGGCACCGACACGGGCACTTTCCTGTCACCAAAACGCGAAACGACCAACGTCCAAGTCTGAGCACATCCGGCGAGCCAAGCTGGGAAAGACAACGGCCGTGGGCGGGGTACATCGGGGCCAGATGCCTTGGCGCTGAGTCTTAAAAAGCAGAGCGGTCGGCAGAGAACCTAACCCTTACGTTCACTGACTCCGACTTCGTTTTCCCTACAATGCTTGCCCGAGATGAAGACGAAGGGTGGCCTCGTGATGGTCTTGACCCAACGGCGGACGGACTGAACAGCCTTCGAACCTTAGCCTGCTCAAATGATCACCGCGGCGGTACGCTTGGCAAGCGGCCCTCCCCCAACCGACACAAACTTTGTGTATCTTCCATCTCTTTTTGATCTCTCTCTCTCTTATGCGTCGCGGACGGCGCGGCACGGCAACAGACCAAAAGAAGCCCCACTCTGCGCTATCATACGACTACTGTGTCTTACTCGAGTGAGCGAAATGAGCTCGCGCGGGCGTCTTTGTACACCATGACCTTAGCAGGGGAGGGGGTGGGGTGGAAAGGGTGCACCTGCCATCTCGGAGCCACACGCAGAGCCCAGGAAACCGGCTTTTGCCGTGAATCGTCAGCAGGTTGAAGTCGTAGTGGAAGCCTGCAAGTACCGTTCCCACCGAGTCGTGCTTTTTGAAGTCCGAGCCTGTGATCAGAAATAACGAGGTGGTGTCAAGAGGCGTGCTGCGGCTCCAACTGCTTGCACGCGTGAGGACACATGATAGCGTTTGCGGGGCGGATCGCAGTTTACGCGAAGGACATCGTTTGCGCATCTAGTGGGGTCGCGGTTTTGTGCTATACAGCAGTAACAGGGGGAAGGAACACGTGGTCGACAACTACTGTTGTGTGAAGGCAAAGGGTCGACTCGACCTCCGCGGGAAGCTCGTCTGATTATAGCTGCATATCATAGTTGGCCATCAAGCGAAGGTATTACGACTACCATATCGGACGAGGCAACAACAAACCAGCGGACGTTTTCTTATGATACTGCCAAAAAGGGACGGATGTAAACGCCGCTCTAGCTGTTAAAAGCTCCTCCTCCTGTTCACAGGCTATCGGCGCAAGGCGCTTGCAGAACGGCGAGATAGGCGGAGCGCTAGGGGCGTTGCTACTTTCATCTCGCATTCCGGTGCTACCGAGACACATGCTCCACGACCGTTGCAAAACCCTCTTCCCCCCCCCACGCGCGGCGGAACCACCGCGAGCTCTCTTTCGATATTGTCGGTGGACAGAGTTCGTTCGGTCCAAAGCGCGTGCGCGATTTTCATCGGCGCAATCTGGCTCACCGGTGGGGGCGAGAAGGTGGGGGCCCTCATGCATCAGGGACGTGATATCGTTCCTCCCGAGCCCAAGCCCGAGGGCGCACAACTGCGCGACTGTCTCGAGCGCTCCGATCATCTGGTGACGAGAGAAAGGACCACAAGCCGTCAAGCCCAATCGACCGCACCGCGATGGAGGGAGAAGGAAGGACAACACTACTGGCGCAAGGCGTGTCCACACCTGGCCGGAGATCACGACATACAGTCCGCCTTGAACTGCAGGGAGGGGCTGCTGCCAACGCGACAGTGCACTGGCTCATCCCCGCGACACGTCAACGAATCGCGTGTGCAAAACCTCCCTTCCCTCTCCCCCCCACAGGAATTTGGCTATGTTCGTTGCAAGTATGTTAGGTGTTCGATACTTCCTGTGCGCGGATACGTCTAGTCGATGACAAAGCGTGAGGGGACCAGTCGCCGACAACAGCAAAACAATGATGAAGGTTCAACGTCGACCTGCCACTCCGCCACAGAGAGAGCCCTGCTGCTAGGAGTTGTGACCCGAACAAGCCACCATCCCTGCGAGGGCTACAGCTGAAGCCGCTGCGGCTGAATATCGCGCCTCTGCAAATGATGCTACACGTCGAGAGCTCTGGGTTTTCCGGGAGGTGACATATACATGGGATACATGAAGCAGCTACCGCATCACCTCGGCACGAGTGCGGGTGCTACACCCATCGCGCGAAAAAAAATCTCACCTTGTTCCCCCAGGTGTCCATGACCCCGCTCCAGTCCTCAAAGCCCTCTGGTATCACCGCCGGGGGATTCAGCTGCTGATACTTCGTTGCGGCGGGCCGCGGACCCTGTCCACATTGCGTTAAGCAGGTAGGTCTCGACAGTTTCAACGCACAGCACACATTGCTGCTGCTGTTGCCTTATGTAGCCGCGAGAATTGGCAACTAGGCGATCCTACCCAGCGATTCTCGGAATGGGGTTTGCGAGTTCCGGATCAAACCGCTTGTAACCCCTACAATAGCGTTACTTTCCAGAGAGCGGTGACCTCTCCTGCTGGATAAACGAGCTCCACCGACCGCGCTACATAGCGACGCTGCAGACTGAACTGCCCTCGGCAGCCTAAAGGGCAAGAGGACGCACGCCTAGGAAAGGCTACCCCCTGGGGGCATACACTGGCACCGGAGCTTTTGGGTCGAACAAAAAAAAGAACCCCTCCGCGGGAGACATGGCCAATCAAACTCCTCGGCCTCTTCTCTTTGAGTGTCACCAACATGCTCAAACGGCAGAGGTTTCCTGCAGCAAGGACAAGGGGGCGTTCCCGATCCCGGGGCCTCCTTTTAGCCACCACGAAAAAGTGAGAGGAACAACGAGGGAGTGCGCGCTCGTTCTTCTGCTATCCGCTGCTATCCTTCACCACCAATGACATATGTGCTCTCTGAGGAGGTAAAGTGTTCAAGAATTATTGCAACAAGTTGCCGTAGTGGCCTCTCACTCGAACCGCAACACCTCGTACCTTGGCCGGAGTGGCCAACAAACAAACAGCGTGTATAGCCCGCCCGCGTTTCTCGTGTGCGCCCATCGACTCACCACCGTCCAGAAGAATCGCCACTTCGGGTCCGCTTCTGGGGGGCACAGCGTTAGCGGCTGGTGCCCGTCTGGCAGCTTGCTGATGCGTTCGCAGTGTGCCCTTGGCCGCTCCGTTCCCTCTGGGGTAACGCCGACCTGATAAGAAAACTTGACGGCACCACAACCGGAGGACGGCAATCGCGGAGCACAGACCAAGGACGGCGAGCAGCGGCGGTATGGAAAACGCTAATGGGCTTCGTCCATGCAATCCAGGCGGCAGCACGTACAACTGAGCAACGCGGGGCTATAATAGAGTAGAGCGACAGTAGAGCTGGTACAGCAGAAGCAGCGCTCGACTTCAGAGTTAGGCTCGAGACCCCCGAGCCTCAAGCTAAACCTCTCGCTTACATTCCGTACCTGGTACAGTACCAGGTAGATACCAAGTTGTCGCGCTGTTTCTGTATGTAGACGGGTTCTTGTAATCTACCAGGTATAGCTCTACGTGCTCGCTACTCCCACAACAGGAACAGCAGACGGCGCCATATCACATGATACGTGCGGGCGGGAGAAATAGGCTGCTGCATCAACCCCTAGTCAGAGAGAAGGGCGAGAGGGAGACAAACGGCTCAGCATCAGGGGGAAGGGAAGGGGAGCAAGGGCCGCCAGCTCCACCTATACCTTGCTTCCCCCATTGTTCGGTGTCTCAGTTTGCATCGGCCTATCTCCTACCAGTATCTCCCTATCTCACGACCAACACCATTCGCAATTACCAAGCCATCGAGTTCAGTACACAGCAAGATGCATACCTCTGGTCTTGCGTCCTTGATTCCGTCGCTTTGAGCGTAGTACGTCTCCATTTGGTCCAGGAACAAGTCGTTGTCGACTTCCGACACTCTCGGATCTCTAACGAGCACAATGCCGAAGCGGTGCAAAGCGTCCGCTAGCTTCCGGCAGCCGTCCGCATCGCCGGTTGCCCCTTCTCCTACCCACCCCGAGAGGTCCACCACGGGTATGCCGTAATCGTCCATGATTTACGAAGCGTCTACCGGTATATACCCGTACGTGCAGCCGTACAGGAAAAGCTGGAAGGTGGAAGCGGAGAGACGTCTTTTCTTGGTCTTTTTGAAGTTTGAACTGATTATGATTCCTTCCGACACGAAACACCAATTCGTTCTTCGCTCGGCACTCTGAGGTTTGAAATTTGTGGAGCAGACCGTTGCACTTGCTGTATCACGTGTTATACAGACCAAACAAGGTGTGAGAGAGTCAACGGCAGCTGTGTCACGTACCCACAGCGGCGAATCAGGTCGTTGTCATGTGCGCCTACTCTCATTTCGTGTTGCAGGTTTTCCATTTATATGAAGGCGTGTACATGGCGGGAAGCTGTGTGGTCATTTCACGGCAGAACGTTGCCGTTCCGCCGCGCGCCGCGCCAGGCATCGACTACGTAGCTGCTGTGTCAGCTCTGGAAGCCACACCAGCTGATCCGTGAACAATGTCTCAGGATGCTCCCGTAGCGGTCCCTGACAACGATGATGAAGACCTTCCGGATCACCTCACAAACGTTCTCCTGAGAGAGGACTCTCGTGCTGCTCTGCCCCTTCTTCGACAAGGGGTTCCTATTTCTTCAGCGCCCATGACCGGAGCTGCAACCGGGGCGCCAGCTACCTCCCGGGCGATGGCGATGCTCCCTACGGTTTCTCCTGCTCCTATTGTTCCTAGTGCTGTTAGGCTGCCATCGTCACTGATGCCGGTCGCGGTTGCCGGCCATCCGCCTCAGCCGTACCACGTCGCTGTCGCTCCGATGGCGCGAGTGCCTCCCCCTGTTGCGGCGGGGGTGGTTGCCCAGCAAGCACAGCAGCTTACACAGCAGCGTACACAGCAGCAGTCAGCTCAGCACCAGCACCCCCTACAGCAGCAGCAGCAGCAGCAGCAGCAGCAGCAGCAGCAACAACAGCAACAACAGCAACAACAACAACAACAACAACAACAACAACAACAACAACAGCAGCAACAACAGCAACAACAACAACAACAACAACAACAACAACAACAACAACAACAACAACAACAACAACAACAACAACAACAACAACAACAACAACAACAACAGCAGCAGCTGCAACAGCAGCAGCAGCAGCAGCAGCAGCAGCAGCAGCAGCAGCAGCAGCAGCAGCAGCAGCGGCAGCAGCAGCAGCAACAAGCTGCGCCGATATTGAGGCCGGCGGCAAGGAGCGAAAGTTCGGCACAAGCAGGTGAGGTTGAGCTATACTACAGTTAGTAGTATGTTGTTGCTGCATGCTCCTCAATTCAGCACTGACGAACACGGCGCTCTGAGAACTACAACACGGCCGAACGACAGTTAGTTACCAGTATAAATAGAGATGACGCGTACCACATTCCCCGTGTGCCCCTACACCAGCGATCAAAGCTGAAGCTCCAAACCAGGTGTATACCTGCGGCAGCACCTGGCACTCCCCAGTGTACCATAGCGGCGCACCCGACCGAGGCACTGCATTGTTCATGTGCACCCGTAGCCCTCAGTGGCATCGCTGTCGTAAACTTGTCTCTCGCTCTAAGCGTCGCCGCTCGAGCCGGGCAGCCACTTCCTCTGCCCACACATGCACGACCTGTTTGTTACCAGGTATATACCAGTATTGAAGCCCCCCTGCAGACGTCAAGCAGCGAAATACCTGGTACCTGGTATAATACCGGTACGAAGGTACATACGATAGAGATATTCATTTGTCTGTACCGATAAAAAGTTCAATTTCTGCTGTGTCTTACTGCGGTGTACCGAGTACGACGGTGTATACCACACACCCGGTGATAGCTTTTGGGGCTCTAAAAAAAACATCAGCCGGCGTTTATACCCCGGAGGAGTGACATACAGCGTGCGCAGGCGATAAAGTAGGTGGTTAATTTGGGGTTTGCGAACGCGTATCGTCACCGGGGTAGTACATACCTGGTATACCCTAGGGGGTGGGATACAATGGGTGTGATAACAGTGGTTGCAAAGGAGCTAGGCTGGCATACTCCAAAGCAGGAAGGGGTGTGATAGAGGGGGTGTGGTAGCAGTTAGTGGTTGGAGGTTTTGCAGCCACACTCAAGGAAAGCGGCAAGGGGTGTGACTACAAGGGGTGCGGCAGCAGTGGTTGGAATTTTTTCGCTGTCAGCTTGCACATATGTTGCGGAGGCCTCAGCAGCAGATGCCGTTCTTGGCTTGTCTAAAAGGTCTCTGTTGTGTGACCCTTGGTGGCAGATGCTTGCGCTGACGCGTGGGTGAGCTGTGCAGTAGGGGGCTTTGCAGCAGCAGTAGGCACAGGAGTGGTTTCCCGCGAAAAAACACGTGATTGAGCCTTGAGTACCGGCAGCAGCAGTCGCTGGCGTCCAAGAAGAGTTTTGCCCCCTGCGATGGGCCACACGCGTTCGCAAGACTTTGCACCTCCTCCCCCTCCATGTTGCTGGTCTCCATAGTATGTTGTGATGCACTGGCACACCTGGCGGTACTGCGTGCTTACTCACTTCATGGCATCACCCAGGTGATATCTTGGGGGCGTCAATTGAATACGAGGCATGACACCGCAGGGGGTGTGGTATACAACGTACCCCAGTAATAAATCGGGGGGGGGGGGGGGGGTGTACTCGATAGGAGAGATGTACTCGATCTCATGCGTGGCCGTAGTCGGATGCCCGTTGACCCTCGCATCCCTACAATGCCGGGACGGAGCATGTCGGGTTTTCACCGACCAGGCAGACATTGCTTGCACCAAGCGCGAAGCGCCGTGAGGTGTCATGCGAATCGTATGAAGGGTGAGCTGGATCCTACTAAGAACCGCTTGTGAGGCGGACTTGCATATGGATGACAGCTTCAATGAGTTAATGTAATTTCCGGTGTAGGCACTTCCAGAGACAGCAATGGGAGTACTATGTAACTGCCTCTTGGGTGCCTTACCTTGAACGCTACGTGAAACGATCAATTCCCTTGTGCGTAGTAAAGGTTCTTTACCTCGCACAAATGATCTAACTCGACAACCAGCTGTGGGCGACCGCCAAAAAAAAAAAAACGGTGCCCTGGTTGTCTAGCTCACGTAGTGAGCGGCATGTTTTACAGTGTCGTTGCCAACCGACGCCAACCCAACCTATATAAAATAGGTAAAGGTGATAAATCGGGGGGGGGGGGATTTAATATATTTCATCACACGAATGGTATACTCCGGGGGGGTTTGCATTTAACGTGGAGGGTAATATACATCGTCATATACGGTACTCGTGACGGCATGCTGCGGCGATGTCGATCGCTCCAGCCGTTCCTCTCACCACGCATTGCGTATGTACGTACATACATGCCGGCCGAGGATTGGTGTTATACCGACGAGCGAGGCCAACAATGCCCGATGTTGTTGCGCGGATGGCCTGATTTCGCGTTACTCTCTCGGTTGAGCCGACACTGGCTATACGCTGCTGCTGCGGTTGTGCATGATATCACAGCAGCAGCAAGAGGCTATCGAGCCGAGTGAAAAGTGGTGATTTCCGCTGAAAGCTCTGCACGACCCTCCCAGCCTCGAGCACGTTTACAACGGCGATGCTCACACTTGCCTCTGTCTCAGCGGCGCCGAAGGTACCGAAGACCTGGCCCCGCGCCACCACCGCCTCTTCCGTCCCACTCGTTGAAACCTCTCCCCGGTGGCCCACGGCCGACTCGCTTGCCTTTCCTTTTTCCTCGCAGGTCCCCTCGCGCCCGAATAGAAGTGCGACGCGCGAAGGCTCGGGGTGGCAGTGGCGCAAATGCCTCAGCACGATATTATACACGAAAAGCAGTCAACCATATTTTCGCAACTTTGCATGTGACGGCTGAGATAATGGTAAATACTACCGCTGTAGTCGCAGCGGCTCCCGTTGGTGGTGGGCTGTGTTTGACAGGCCGAAGGCTCGTTTATTAGCCAAGTTTTGTGGTTTTGCCCTTCGTACGCGTACCAGTGGAGCATAGCCTTCAGTCTAACCCCAAAATCCGCGAGAAACCACCCGCGCCGCTTGTACACGCTTGTTTTGGGCCCCCGCAACACGGGGTGGGGTTGCTGATGCTGCCGAAGGCGTCTTGTGCGTGCGATGTGTCCCGGGCCTCCTCGCCTGTCATTCACGCCTCCCCCCCCCCCCCCCCTGCGCTTACCCTCTTTTCCCTCATTGCGACGGCCATGCATGACATCGAGTACTTCCCCCCCCCGCCCCCCCCGCCGCTCCCTTTTTTTCTCTCTTGTTGTTGATGTTACTGCTGCTGTTGTTGTCGTTTTCGCCGCTCGTTGTTTTCGTTGTTGTTGCTCCTTGTTCGTTGTCGTTGTATTTTGTTTCTGCTGTTGCTGTCGACGTTGCCGCTGTTGTTGTTTTGGTGTCGCCGTTTTGCTTACCCGATTTGTTATGACTACAACAACAACAACAACAACCGCCGCCACCACCACCACCACCACAATGGCAACGGCGTGTAGCAGCGACGGCGACGGCGACGCCATCCGTGATCTGGAACTGTGTCTACTACAACGTCAATGTGTACCAGCGGAGCGTCCTCGATCAGCTGCCCGACCTCATCGCCGCGGCTCACGCCCATGTCAACCCTGGCGTCGACATAGGTGGCGCTCCGGCCATCACCGAGCGACTCCAGAGTGCCGTTTACGTGCGTATCTCATAGTGCGTTGCGTCGGCTGTTGTGGCCGGGGGCGGGGGCGGGGGGGGTGGGGGGGTGTACTCGTTATCATGCATGGCCGTAGTCGAATGAGAGTTTGGGGGAGGGGGTCAGCAGGTGTGATTTGTTGTTTTGTGGCGGTGTAGCAATCATTCGCCCCCGTGTGGGAGGGAGTACATCGTTGGTGACCAGCAAGCGAGCCCTAGCGCGTTCTGCTTTGCGCAAGGCGCCCGGCGCCTGGTGTCCGGTTTACGGTGGACAGAGCTATAGACGGGCGTCTATCCGGCTAGATTTGGCTGGTCTTGGCTCGTCTTGGCGTGGCATGGCCTGACGTGGCGGTTTAGTGTGCTACAGGGGCGAGGGACAACCCCCTCCGCCCTCCCGTAGACGTACCGCACGAAGTGTGAGAGATGTGGGCGTGGACGTGTACTCGTCTACGCCAATTAATTCGCAGGATCTTCTCTCCCTTGAGTGTGCGACTATGGTTGGTGACGCACTGCACTATGGTTGGTGACGCATTAGGTTCCGCCGTCTTAGCCCTATAACCCAAAGACTTCATCATGGCGCCCCCCCGCTTGCCCCCTCCCCCCGGCTCCGCCCCTGACGTTGCCCCCGACGCCTACCCTGACCCCGACCCCGGACGCCGACCCCGAACCTGACCCCGACCCCGGACCCCGACTTTGACTCCGACCCCTACCCTGACCCCAACCCCGACCCCGGACCCCCGCCTCGCCCCCTCGCAGAGAATGAACGTGAGATTGGGTGAACTGCGTTCGGCAGACCGCAAGATCACGTACGAACCGTCGGTGATGACGAGGCTGATCGGCTCTCAGAACCGGATCATCCACGAGGAGCTGCAGATGAAGTTGGGGCTGAACCTGAAGAACCTGGCGCCGCGTCTCAATATGGAGCGGGAGCTGAAGAAGAGGGAGGACGACGCGAACAACGCGGTGCAACAGAGGGTGAACACGTACAAGAAGATGGACGCGCATAAGGTGGCCGCCGCGGCCTCGGCGGCGGCGGCGGCGGTGACGGCGGCGGCAACCGCGGCAACGGCCTCGTCGCCGGTGGCGGTGGCGGTGAAGCCGGCGACGGTGGGGATGGGCGGTGGTGCTGGCGCTGGTCCTGGTCCTGGTGGTGTTGGTGTTGGTGTTGGTGGTGTTGGTGGTGGTGTTGGTGTTGGTGGTTTTGTTGGTGCTGCTCCGTCTGCCGTTCCTGCGGCGGCAATGGTGGCTAGTGGAAGAGTGGTGGCGCCGGCAGTGGCGCCGAATGGGGTGGCGGGGGTGTACCGGCAGCCCAAGCAGGAAGTCTTTCAGGCAGGGGGTTACCGGCAGCCCAAGCAGGAAGGCTACCAGGCGCCGGCGTCCGCGGCGGCGGCGGCGGCGGCGGCGGCGACGACGGCGGCGGCCGCGGCGACAACGATGGCCCCCACCACGGTCATCACACCAGCCGCCGCCGCCGCCGCCTCCACCCCCGCGGCTGCAGCTGCCACAGCCGCCACCGTCGGAGCGGAAGCGGTGAATCGCGTGCAGCAGGTGATTGCTTGTGAATGAAGAGGCAGGCCTGATTTTTTTGCTCTCTCTCGACTAAGGGATCGCGGATGGCACCACGAAGGCCAACGGGTGTGGCATTGATGATTTTTGGAATATTGAAGTGCCTCGGTAAGGTTTGGTGGCCGCGTTATTGGCGACTCAGGAAGCGGCGGTGTTGGTGGGGCATGGGAAGATGAGCGGGGGGGGGGGGGACGATTGAACCAAGACGTCAAGATTTCGTTTTGATTGGTTTTGTTTTGTTTTTTATGTGATTCTTGTGTTGCGTCCGAGTTGTCTATCAGCGACTACATATTTTAGGCTTTAGCATGTGTTTGTCTTGTCTCTCCTTTTGCATCCGTGAATGACGGATCACGGTCGTGATGCCTGCACGATTGATACCGGTCATGGCGGGGTACAGGTGGTCTAAGCCAAGGCCGCACCTCGCTAACAGAAACGATCCGCCGCGCGCGCGCACGCACCTGTCGTCGTTGTGGCCGTCGGCGTTTCGCTACACACACAAACGCCAAACAAATGCCCCGTTTTCGACACAAGCGCTGGCGGCGTATTTCGCTTTTCCCCCATTTGTTTACCCCGGCCCCGCCCTGCCTCTCCCCGCCCTCCCTTCCCTTCCCCGCCTCGCGTGTCCGTCCGCTACGAGAACAGTATCGGAGCAACCTCGCTGTTCTCCAACCACAACCAGCGGCCCAAACAAGTCACGCGCCGGCGGTGTCAGCAGCTCCGCCAGCGCCCCCAGCTCTTGTGCCAGCCACCGCTGCCGCCGCCCCCGTTCCCGGTGATGCCGCTGGTGGTGGTGGTGGTGCTGCTGCTGCTGCTCCGGCGGCGGTTTCTCCCGCTACTACCATGGCCGCCGCTGTCGCTGCGGCCGCGGCGGCTGTGACCACCGCCGCTGCTGCGCCCGCCGGCGTCGTCGTGCAGCAGAAGGCGTCCGTGGCACCGTACGGCGCAGCCGCGACTACGACCGCGACCCCTACCCCCACCACTACCACCGCCGCTGACGCCGCGACGCCGACCGCGTTTGGTACGCCTGCCGCAGCCGCGGCTGCCAACGCCAACGCCATTGCCGCCGCTCAGGTGCGGGTGTGTGCGCTCGCTTGCTGTGCCATCGAGCGCCCGTATTTTGTTTTTTTGTGTCCTGTGGTTCCAGACGGACAACGCGCCATACTCCCTGTATATAGTTGCACGTGCCCCTCCCCCACCAAGTGCCCCGTGAAAGCGGGAAGGGTTTCTCTTGTGGTGTCGGCCTCGGCCCGCTTGACGCCGTCGGAGGAGGTTGAGGAGGACGAGGACGAGGACGAGGGGGGGGCAAGAGGAGGAGAGGGAGGAGGGGGAGGAGGAGAAGGAGGAGGAAGAGTAGGGGCTTTCGTTCAGCAGAACGCCGGACCGCGCGCGTGTGCTGCACACGCTACTGACCACGCATTGATAGCCTCGGCCTCCACTAGTTTAACGTCGGAACTTATCAGACAGCTTGCGCCGAATACAACCTTTCTTTTCCTACCCTGCCCCCCCCGCGACTCTCCGCCCCTGTCCCCGCCTCCCCTGCCTGCCTGCCTGCCTGCCTGCCTTCCCCTTCTCCATTCCCTCAATAAATGGCCGGCAGTACGCTCAACAGCAAGCGGCCGCAAGCACCGCGGCCCACGCCGCGCCCCAGCACCCGACCTACGTGAAGCCCAAGGTGTACAGCGATGAGGACAAGCACGGCTTGCAAAAGGTACGGCTCGCGAGCTAGCCCAAAAACGTCCTACAGCTCACCCCCAGCAAGCATGTGCAGAAGAAGAGCTACATCTAGTACTAGCCCAGAAAAAAAATGCCAGGCATGTAAGAGTAGCTCACACACGGCAAAACGTGTGGTGGCTCATATATCTCTCGTAGAGATTGATTTGTTCTTCCCCGAATTGAGTTTGCTTCGAGCTACGGTGAGCTGGTCTGTCCTACGTGTGCAAATGTACACTGCGCGCGTTTGTTGTCGTCATCGTCGTTATCGTTGGCTTGCGGTATTAGACCCCCCCCGACGCCCAAGTCCCCGTTCCTGTCCATGTTTTTGTCCCCCGTCTCGGCCCGCCTCCGCGGTGAAGCAGCGCATACATGGCTTGATGTTTTCGGCACGCTGTCGCACCGTCTACCGTAGCAGTTCTATGTTTCTTGCAATTTTGTCTTGTCCCTGTTTCCTGTTTTTCCCTCTCTGTTTCTCTCCGTCTCTTGTGTCTGGTGCTGGCGCCGTCTCTGCATGTTTTTATGTATTGTCTCTGTCTCTGCCGATGTGGTATGTCTCTTGTCTATGTTCCTGCCTCTGCATGTCTCTTGTCTGTGTCTATGTCTTTGTCTCTCTCTACGTATCTCTGTCTCGGTCGCTTGTCTCTGCCTCCCCCCCTCCCTCTCACCCGTCCCCACCCGCCTCTCTATAGTCCGCCTCTCCCTCCCCCGAAACACCAACTCATCCGGCTATCGACCCACTGACATCCTTCAACCCCCCCTACCCCCACCCCCCTCCTTGCTCTCGTGACCGCGTGGAACACCCGACGTCGCCGTGCGCGCCATGGCACAAACTTCTCCTTCTCCTGCACGTCCTTCAACCCCCCCTACCCCCACCCCCCCTCCTTGCTCTCGTGACCGCGTGGAACACCCGACGTCGCCGTGCGCGCCATGGCACAAACTTCTCCTTCTCCTGCTCCTCCTTCTCCTGCTCCTCCTTTTCCTGGTCCTCCTCCTCCTCCTCCTCCTCCTCCTCCTCCTCCTCGTCCTCCTCCGATGGCGCATGGTGGGATTGGGGTGGGCGGTGGGGTTATTAGCTCCCCCCGGACAAGCTTGACACCACGAAGCGGGAACTGGAGTCGGTCTCCCTCATTGACTCGCAGCGGCAGGAGGAGGAGGAGGAGCTGAGAAATGCGCCGGCTCTGGCCGCAGCGGAGCAGGAGCTGAACAGGCCTTGGTTCGCGAACAACGTCGTCGATCACAGGTCTGAGGATGGTAGTAGTATTGGTGAGGCGGTGGTGGTGGTGGTGGTGGGGGTGGTGGTGGTGGTGGTGTTGCTGGTGTTGCTGGCGCTGTTTTTGTTTGTGGTGGTGGTGATGCTGCTGTTGGTGTGTTGGCGGTGGTAGCGGGGGTTGGTTTGGTGGTGTTGTTTGTTGTTGTTGCTGTTGGTGGTGGTGGTGGTGGTGGTGGTAGTTTGGTTAGTGGTCTGGGGGATTTGTTGGCGGTGGTGGTGGTGGTGGCTGTTTTGGTGTTGTTGGTGGTGGTGTTGATGGTGCCGTCGTTCGTGTCGGCGATTGTTTTGATGGTGGTGGAGGTAGTAGTGGTAGTGGGAGGGGTCGTTGGGTTGGTGTCGTTTTCGTCAGTCACCGTACGTATGTTACGCGGGCAGGATGTCGAAACGAGCCAGTGAACGAAGGGAGCAAACGACTAACTCGGTGCACTGAGCCAGCGCTCCTCGCCGCGCGCTCTATCTATGGTGCTATTAATAGTCGTTCGAGGAGCCATATTTTGTAGTCCCCTCCCCCTCCCCCCCCCCTCTCGGCCCGCTTTTTCTCCGCCGGTATAAGATAGAAAACCCAAGTCGACCCAGGCAGCCTGCCGGCAGCCGCTTTGCTTTGGCGAAATACGTAAACTATTATCCTCGCGCCTCGCGACAAATATGTCGACTGCTGTGCCAAGGGGCACCCTCGCCCCCGCTGTCCCCCCGAGGCACTGCTTGAAATTTCCTGCCGCATATGTACCACCGGGTATAGGGTACTCGAGCTCCCAACGGTACTTACAACCCGCTTGCTATTTTATACTGCAAGTGACAACATCGGCCTCCCAACGGTACTTAAAACCCTTTCACTATTGCCAAAGATTATGACACACTAAATCCAAGTATTAGTAGGTTGTCCCCATATACCGCGGGTGCAAATGCTGTAAAGAAGGGGCTTCAACTCACACTCTCAAATCGATACGTGTATGTTCGCGGCTTGGGTTTCCCTCTGTGTGTGTTCTACTGTTTTTCCCGCCGACCCGCCCGCTCGTCCTCCCGCCCTCCGGTGAATGTCGGTGCTCCACTGTCGGTGTGCCGCCGGTGCTATTCGCTTTTGGTGCCGCATGGTGTTGCGTTGTATCGCGGTCTTATCACGCCCTGCGGCCCCCAGACAAGCGTGGTGTTGCCTCAGGGACGCAGGGGAGCGAGCCGGCATGCGACGGGTACTTGAAAAACGCCCCTGGGGAAACCCCAGGGATGCCCTCGGCGGGGGGAAGGAGGCGGTGGGGAGCGACGTACTTGAGGTACGGGGGCGGTGTGGTGGTTTGTGTGCGTGTGTGTGTGTTTTTTTTTGGTGGTTGTGTTGTTGGTTGTTGTTTTCTCTGTGTTGTTGTGTTTTTGGTGCTTTTCTTTTTGCGTTTTCGTGTGTTACTTTTTTTGCACTCGAGTCTTTCGACTCCAGGTCCCGAGTCCTGCGGCGGCGGCGGGGGTGGTCATGGTGGTGGTGATGGTGGTGGTCATGTTACTTTTTTTGCACTCGAGTATTTCGACTCCAGGTCCCGAGTCCGGCGGTGGCGGCGGCGGTGGTCATGGTGGTGGTGGTGGTGGTGGTGGTGGTGGTGGTGGTGGTCATGGTGGTGGTGGTCGTCGTGATTGTGGTCGTCGTGATTGTGGTCGTGGTCAAGGCGGGGGTGGCAGCGGTGGTGGTGGCGGTGGTGATGGTGGGGGCAACGGTGGGGGTGGTGAATGACCGGCCTCCGACGTTCCCCACGGCGGAAAAGGTGTGATAGAGAGGGTGTGCAGAGGGGGAGATGGGGGGGGGGAACGATATTGTGAGAGCCGACGTGTGAGACGGGTGAGGCGCGAGCAGGACTTGGAGAACCCAACGCAAGCCTCCTCTATGTACTAGATTCCACAACAGTTCGCGGGCGCCTGCGCAGGAAGACATTGTGGAGAACGACGGACCCCCCCCCCCCCCCCCCCCCCCCCCCGCCTCCTTATCTCTGTCCCTCGTTCCCTCAACCTTTTACCTTCCCTCACTCTCTCTCCCCCCCCCCTCTTCCTCCCTCCCCCCCTCCCTCCCTCCCTCCCTCCTTCACTCCTTCCCCCCTTCCCCCCCGCCTCTTCGTTTGCTCGCCGGCGCGTCACCCCCCCCCCCCCCCCCCCCCCCCCCCCCCCCCCTGTCCGTCGTGTGCTTCCCCGGTTGCTCCCCAACTCCGCGCAGCTTATGTCGCTGTCGACGCAGCACTACCTGAAGGAGCTGCTGCGAGGGCTGAAGATAATCGCCTGGCAGCGGAAGGGAGGGCTGTCCGCAGACCTTCTCGCAGGTGCTTTTTCTTATTTCTATACGTACGCACCAGGTATTTATATTTATTTTTCATCTCGAAAGGGAAGCGTGGCCAATGGTCGAATGACCAAGGCAAGCAGCAAATGAGTACCCCCCCCCCCCCCCCCAAACTTCTTACCCTTACACCGACCTCCGCTTGCCCTTCGCCGCCGCTACGGCCTCCTTTTCCGGCGCGTGCTGCATGTGGCATGAGATAGGGGTACTGTACCTTGTACCTTTTTTTGCTTTTGTACCTTTTTTTGGCCTAACGTTGCTGACTGACGGGGTTCCTCTACTGGGGAAGTAGCCAGTATACCACTGTCTCATTTTTATTTTTATTTCCCATATAATTCGAAGAATATATACTTACAGAATACCAGGTAGACGACAGGCCCAGGTTTATGCGTCAATTTGTTTCTTCTCAAAAATCAGTTTTTGTTGTGACTTACCTATGAGTTACTTGTGGTATAGATGGGCTAGATGACTTGCTAATAGTATATATGACTTATACCTAATAGTATGTATGTACTAGTATTAGTATAGCTGACTTACCAGGTAGTATACAGCTCCTTACGTGAAGAGCCTCAGGAAAAATAGGTTGTTCGCACCCATTCTCCTTCTTCTCCTCCTCCTCCTCGTCCTCCTCCTCTTCCCCTTCCTCCTCCTCCACCTTCTCCTCCCCTTCCTCCTCCCGCTCACCCCCCTCCCCCTCCTCCCGCTCACCCCCCTACCCCCCCCCATTCTCCTCCTCCTCCTCTTCCCCTTCCTCCTCCTCCACCTTCTCCTCCCCTTCCTCCTCCTCCACCTTCTCCTTCCCTTCCTCCTCCCGCTCACCCCCCTACTCCCCCCCCTTCCTCCTCCTCCACCTTCTCCTCCCCTTCCTGCTCCTCCCGTCTCCCCCCCCCCCCCCCTCCTCTTCATCCGCATCCTCCTTCCCAACTTCATCCTCCTCCTTCCCCCTTCTTATCGAACCCCCTAACCCCCCCCCCCCCCGACACCGCTCACGACCCCGCTCGAACCCTTTATGTTGGCACAAAACCGAGAAGGCGTCGAATCCAGACTGGAAAGCTCCAGCGCTGAGTCCCCCAAGTTGGAGCTCCGCCGGGGCCTGCTGCCCAAGCTGCCCCCCGTGTCGGAGCTGCCCAGGGTGGCGCTGAGAAGGAACGAGGCGGCGCACCGGCGAGAATGTGACACGAGGGAGTCCCGGTGGGAGGTGGAGCTGGCGGAGACCCTTTCCACCGCTGAGGAGGTACGAGAAGAGCAGAGGAGAGTGGGGGGGGGGGTGGGATGGGAGGGGAGGGGATGGGAGGGGATGGGATGGGATGGGATGGGATGGGATGGGATGGGATGGGATGGGATGGGATGGGATGGGATGGGATGGGATGGGATGGGATGGGATGGGATGGGACGGAATGAGGTGGGGTGGGGGTGGGGTGGGATGTACTAGGATGGGGGTGGAATGGGCGTGGAATGGGATGTATTGGGAGAGGGGTGGGGAGAAAGGGATGTGATGGGGGAAGAGGAGATGAGATCGGACGAAATGGGACGGGAAGGGATGGGATGGAAGCTGGGCGGGGAGAATGGGATGTGATGGGATGTGATGGGATGGGATGGGATGGGATGGGACGGCATTGTATGGCATGGCATGAATGGAATGGGATAGGATGTGACGGAATGGGACGGGACGGGATGCGATGGGGTGGGAGTGTTGGTGGGATGGGATGGAATGGGATGGGATGGAAGCAGGATGGGATGGGATGGGAGCCGGTGGGATGGGGTGGTGGTAGGGGCCAACGGGTTGGTGGGGCACAAGAGCAGGGAGGGGATGGAAAACATTTATTTAGAGGCTGTAGAAGGACGTCTTGCTCAACGTGCTCCGTATTCGATTGTTTTTTATTCTTTCGTTCTCGGTCCTTCGCTTTTTTTTTGTTCTTGCTTCTTACGTTTTCCGCGGCAAGATACATTCCTCCGCAAAATTCCCCCCGTGCTTGCTAGGTCGCCTGTGCTCCGATCCCGGTCCGACCGCGCCTCATATTTTGGGCTCGCTGCATATGATATAAGACGGCAACAAAGGAATGCCGCACCTTCTGTATACAATATAGTACACATACGTATGTAGCAGGATAGGGCACGAAACAGGCATCGGCCTGACCTTCTGCCTTTTATATTCGTTTACTTCACTTATTTTATCCTGCCCCCCCCCCCTTCCCCCATGTACAATTGTACAAACTACTTGTGATTAGTGTCATGTAATAATTTGATCAGTGGTTTCACGTGTCAATTTCTCCCCTCGAATACCCCCCGCTCCCCTCCGTTTTTTCCCCCCATCCCCCCCCCGCTCCCCTCCGGTTTTTTTTCATTCCCCCCCCCCCCCCCCGTTCGCGCATTGTAGGGGTGCGAGGGTCTATATATGGTCATAAGACTACAGCCATGCATGATATCGAGTACACCCCCCCCCCCCCCCCACCCCCCCCCCCCGCCTCCGTCCCCGTTTAGGTCCGGAAGCGGCTGATTCGACGCGGCACGAAAAAGCTCCCGCCGGGGAGTTTCAAGTGGTGGGAGGATATGGAGGCCAGGGCGAAATCGGGATGGCTGTCAAACGAGCAGGTGGCGGCGTCGGAGTTCGCGAGGAGGGTGGCGGTGAAGCACGGCATCGGGGTGGTCGCCGCCCTGATGAAGAAGAAAGATCTGGTGCGCGTCGGTCGGTCGGTCGGTCGGTCGGTCGGTCGGTCGGGTCGGGTTGGTTGGTTTCTCCGTTTTTTTTTTTTCATCTGCTCCTTCCTTGCTCCTTCCTTCCTTCCTTCCTTCTTTCTTCGATCTCGTCGGTTTTTATGATCGGACTTTTTGTTTGAGTGTTTTAATCGAAGGTCTTGTTCGATTTTTGTGTGGTCTCTCTGATTTATTCGGATTTGGTTTCGGTGTTTTCGATTGTGTTGTTGTTGTTGTTGTTGTTCTTGTTGTTGTTATTTTCAAGTGCCGATGTATTGCCCGTTACCATGGTGTATGTTAGTTGTGAGTAAAAGGAACCTTGGATCGAGCGACCCCAACCCCTCCCCCCCCCCGCCCCCCGCCCCATACCCCCCCCCCCCCTCCACCTCCCTATCTCTCTTGCAAACCTGGCAATTGCAGGCGAGCAAAGAACAGATGTACTCATCCGATCACGAGCTTCTTTCTCAGGAAGGAAAAACCGACGATCCCGCGGACTTGAGCGACGAGTTGTTCGGGGAAGACGTTGCGGGTGGGGGCGGCGGCGGAGGGGGGGGAGGGGTAAAGCGTCCCCTCGACCCTCTCGAAGACGCCGACGAAAACGTCCTGGAAACCGTCAGAAACATTCGCAGACGGTTGGCGCTTGGAGCGCCTGGCGGTGGTACCGGTGGTGGTGGTGGAGGTGCCACAGGGACCCCGGAAGCCCGAGAAGGGGTTCCAGTTGGCTCTGCTGGAGGCGGTGAAGGCGCGGGGGACGGGGACGGGGAGGGGGGAGGGGCCGGGCGTGTCCGGGGTGCGAAGCTGGAGATTAACAATGCGGACCTGGCGGAGCTGTTGCGGAGCACGAAGCCGAGAGGTAACCCTCGGGGGTGGGCGCGGATTTTGTACCGGGCTCAGAATAAGGTGCAGGGGGCGCACGCGGGGGGGAAGCCGAGGGGCGTGCCCCGATGAGATCGATGCGGTGGCGGGAGGGGAGCGGGAGGAGAGAGGAACGGCTGCTTGCTGCTGCGTGCTGCTGCTGCGTGCTGCTCTTTGCTGCTGCTTGCTGATGCTGCTTGCTGATGCTGCTTGCTGGTGCTGCTTGCTGATGCTGCTTGCTGATGCTGCTTGCTGATGCTGAATGCTGATGCTGCTTGCTGATGCTGCTGCTGCTGCTGTTTGCTGCTACTTGCTGCTGCTGCTTGCTGCTGCTTGCTGCTGCTTGCTGCTGCTGCTTGCTTCTGCTTGCTGCTGCTGTTTGCTGCTGCTTGCTGTTGCTTGCTTCTGCTTGCTGCTGTTTGCTGCTGCTTGCTGCTGCTTGCTGTTGCTTGCTTCTGCTTGCTGCTGTTTGCTGCTGCTTGCTGCTGCTTGCTGCTGCTTGCTGCTGCTTGCTGCTGCTCGCTGCTGCTTGCTGCTGCTTGCTGCTGTTTGCTGCTGTTTGCTGCTGCTTGCTGCTGCTTGCTGCTGCTCGCTGCTGCTGCTGCTTGCTGCTGTTGCTGCTGTTGCTTGCTGCTGCTTGCTGCTACTTGCTGCTGCTTGCTTGTTGCTGCTTGCTGCTGCTTGCTTGTTGCTGCTACGTAGGAGCTGCCGGTAACACTGGCTGGTTCGTCGTAGTGTCACCGCTGTTGCTATTGGCGTAGGTTTTGTAGCAATTCGTGGTGGCGGCAGGGGAGAAGGGGCCTTGCGTTCTTCGCGGAGGGGGAGGCGGGGGAGGGAAGGGAAGGGTAGCGCCGTCTTTATTGCGCATTTGGCGGTTCGCGGTTCACGGTCCGCTGGTAAGCTGCTCGTATGAGGCGCGCCGAATGCGCGCTGTTGGTATTGTTGCACACCTCGGACACACAGATCATGATCTATCTGTCTGATCTATCTACTGCAGATGATCTAGTTCCTCGCCTGCCGATGTTGAAAGGTTGTGCAGGATTTGCTCTATAGGGCAGATCTTCCCCCAGGAATGACGTGCTACAGCAGTAGATCGCTCAGGCTCAGGTTATACGGCTCCCACTCGGCGGCATGCGGCTTATTGTACTGTAGATCATACCCACTCTTCTTGCCCCTTTGACCGGAAGGAACGTTTGTACACTAACATTAAATCAAAGCGTTACCCTCATAGATAAGGGCAGAGAGAGAGTGGATGCGGATGATCGGGGATATAACCTGCCGCGAAAGACCTACAGCAGAAGACGACGCATGAGGTGGGAATCGATGGCCTGTTCTAGGCGTGTGTTGGTGTGTCAACTGACCAATGCCTCGTGGAAGAAAGCATAGGTTGATTTTTTGTTCCTCCCTTGTTGGGGATTTCTTCGCTAGAGCTGGTGTCCTTTATTAGCTACCAGGTGTATATATATAATATGCTTGGTGCGTTCGGATTACGTGCGCGGTCGAAGTAAATGCCCGCCGGTATTTTCTCTACCAGGCGTACTTATTTGGGGGGCGAATCCGGTGCCCCCCCGTGTCCCGTATCTTTTGTCCCGCATCCGGTATCCCGTGTCGCGTGTGTCCCGGGTTCGGTATCCCGTGCCGCGTGCCCCGTATTCGGTATCCCGTGTCGCGTGTCCCCCATCCGGTATCCCGCGCCGCGTGTCCCGCGTCCGGTATCCCGTGCCGCGTGTCCCGTATTCGGAATCCCGTGTCGCGTGTCCCGTGTCGAGTGTCCCGTACTCGGTTTCCCGTTTCCCGTAGCGCGTATCCCGTGTCGCGTATCCCCGTGTCCCGTCCCCCTGGCTACGCGATTTTTGCTGTGAAACCCATCCCCCATCCCCCACGGACTAACCCCTGTGTCTCGATTCTTGTCGGGAAAACGGGGCGTCCTCTTTGGTTGACCCGATGTTTTAACCTACACGTAAGAAAGGGGGAGCGCAGGGGGGGGGGTATTGCGGAACTTGGGGGTTGTGGTTCCCCAGCTTGATGTTGCAGTTCTGCAACTCGAAGCATGTGATTGTGTGGGGTGAAAGACCATCGCCTGTTTCTGAAGAGAGAGTCCCACCACCCCCACTTTTAGTGTAGTGTTGTGTTTGTGTGGCGCGATTTTCCAGTACCTTTCAAGAACGAAAAGCTGTCTTGTGTTTGTGTTTGTGTGTGTTGTGTGTGTGTGTGTGTGTTTTTTTTTTTTCGTTTTTTTTGTACATTTTTTGGGCATATGATACGATTAGACTAGTCTATACGAATACTAAATATAGTAAATACGAAGTATCATACAAAAATTGAACCTCACATGTCGCAGAGCGAGCGGTGGGGCCACGATTGTGTGCTACTGCTGTAGTGTGTGTTGTGTGTTGTTGGCGTTGCTTCTTTTCTTTTTTTTTTCGCGTGTGTGTGTGTGTTTTTTTTTGTTTGTGTTTTTTTTTTCTTCTTTGGTTTTGTTTATTGGTGGCATTTTAGTTAGCTCCAGGCGTACACGCGGGGGAGGGGGGGGGGGGGGGGAGTCCGTTCGTTTGCGCGGCAGAGAGCCCCTCCCAAGACGTGCGGGAGCGTGCCGCCCGACGGGGTCTGTTGCATCTGCATGAGTGAAGCACGCCGTGAAGTGCACTCTCTGTTGCTTGGGCGAGGGGGCGGGGGGGTTCTCGTTGTAGGTTGTGCTCCACACGTGAGGACGACATTGGGGCGGAAGGGAGGGGGAAGAAAGAGAGGGGCAGAGAAGATAAAAAAAAATAAAGGAAGACCGCACGGCGGCAAAGCACGGAACGAAAAAATGTACAAGGCGAGTTACAGTAGTAGGTGGAGGATTGCGGAGCAAAAGTGTTCCCACCTGTTTTTGATGCGTTTTTCTTTTGGGGGGGGGGGGGGGAGGAAAGGGGCTCTGTAAAACTATTTTTATATTCCGTTTCGTTTTCCATACGGCAATCAATCAATGCTCTTCGCTTTCTTGCGGTGGTGGTGATAATGGTGGCGGTGGTGCCTAGCAGGGATGGATGTGGCGTGCAGCGGGTCTTATGAATGCGTTAATGCTCATCGCCCGCTTGCTGATTGGACGGCGAAGCGGAACGGAAGACGGCAAGAAGTCTCGATCGGACAAGCACATTACCATAGATTTTTCAGCTGGAAGCGCGTCTCTTTTGGAGCAAGTTGGCGCATCTTGCTGCCGTTGTTGTGGCACAAACGTAAATCGTAACCAACCGCGGCATCACCGTATCATCCCCGTATCGCGGCGGCGGCGGCAGCGGAACCAAGAGTGGCGCCAGCGAAGACTTTTGTTAAGCCGGTCTGTCGGCCCGTCGCCCGCCCTTGTAACTGCTAATGGGCCGGGGCGTTCTCTTGAGGAAAAAAAACAACAGGTGGCCGGTCCTCCGACGGAGCGGAGCCCCAACGCGTGTCCCGCATGTCGGTACGTCTCGTGCATTGCGTCCCATGTATGTATCCCACTTCCCAAGCATCTTGTGTCCGATGTGTCCCACTTTCCCACGTGGCTCGCGTCCCATGTGTCTGATGTCTCACGTGTTTATCTTCCCACGTGTCCCACGCCCCATCAGGAGTTGCCCTATATACCGTCCGCTGGCGGAAAGTCCTTCTGTATACCGTTTTTAGGATTTTTTTAGTCGGCCAGACACATTCCCCAGAAAACGGGGGAAATTCTACGTGCGTCGAGATCGCGCAAGGTGCGCATCGCACTTTTTCCCTCCGAAGCATAGTGCGTGGTTAGGATCTAGAGGATCTAGAGGATATACCTGAAGGATGTGAGGTAGAGATCCATGACCTGTCCCATGCTTGAAATAGTCTCTTATGATAACTGAACTGATTTAAAACACAAAGCAGCCCAATTTTTCTCTCTCTTCTTAAGCCAGCGGTTAGGACCTAGATTATCCAGAGGATCTAGATGATCTACTGTAGAGGGTCTAGATGGTCTAGAGGATCTGAATGATTACGAGGATCTACGATAGATCATGATCTGTCCCATGCTTGGAATAGTCTACAATAACTGAACTGAACTAAATGACAAAGCAAACCATATTTTCTGTCCCTCTGAAGTACACGTGGTTAGGATCTAGATGATCTATTGGATCTAGATAATCTAGATAATCTGCGGTAGATCATGATCTGCCCCATGCGTGGAACAGTCTCTACGATGACTGAACTGATTCATAAAACAAAAAGCACACCAGGCAAGCATGCGGGCGAGCGGGGATGGGATCCGAAACGATCGCAACGCCTCACGCCAACAGCAACAAAGGGAGGGGGGGGACTAATAAACAGAATGCACCGCCTGCTTTTCCCCCCTCAAAACCTCGAAACGAAACCGTCGGTTGGCGATGGAACAAGAACCAGAATGACAACAAAAACGTCGGCATCACAGGGTGGAAGCAGCACAAACAAAAATCGGTACGTACGACAATGCGACAAAAAAAGTCAAAACGTTCCCCACATCAGACAGCACCAACGTCGCCACTGCCATCGCCACCGGCAGGGAAGTGGTGGGCTGAAGGTGGTGGTGGTGATGATGGTAACAATCGACTCCAAGCGGCGCCATGGATGCTCGCTCCCTAAGCGCAAGGAAAAAGGGTGTGGGGGGGGGCGGGCGTTGCAATCCCGTCCCCGCCCCATCGTTCGTCACAAGCGCCCTGAGTTTTCTCCGGCCACCACCGGCCCAGCAAGAAGAGAAGAAAGCTGACCCGTGCACTCGCGTCCATCTTTCCTTGCCGTATGTGATAGGGCAAACACGCAGCGCATGCGAGTGGGAAAAAAAACAGCTCGGTAGAGCTTGATGAAACAAGGCGGGAGCTTGGCGTGGCGCAGTACGCACGCGCACACGCGACTCCGCGCGCACCGTACGCCTTTTTTGCTTGTTATTGCCGTGCGACATCAACGCTCGGATAATCGCTTTAAAAAAAAAACAAGACGCCGTGCCTACGTAGTCGGGCCCCGCCGGGCCATAGCGCGTCACCGCACTGCATATCACAGGGGGACAGCGCTGCGCCGCGCCGACCAGAGCCGCACAACACAGCAAGCAACCACGACACGCTGCGCCACATGCTGTACCAGACCCCCCAGCCCCTCCCATCGGCAGAACGCACATCCTCTCCCCGCCCCCTCCGTGACCACGGCGTTTATCGCATTACAGCAGCCCCCCCCCCCACCCCCGACCTGATCCCCTAGCGGCTCGGTTCGGACTCGATTGAACTCGACCAGGACTCGATTGGGACTCGAGTCGGGCTCAAGTCCGAAGACTCGGATCGGACTCGGCTGGGAAGCACTGAACTCGATGGTGCGGCGTGACAAGACCGTGGATGTCCGTCTGTCCATCATGGAGCGGAATTGGCGTCGTTTTCCTGCTTCCTCCTCTGACGTCGCTGTGACCGGTTCATCTTCTGCTGCTCCTGTTAATAATAAACGGGCGGGGGGACGGGACGGGGCGGGAGAGGGGGTGGGGGTGTACTCGACGTCATGCATGTACGTAGTCGCGTGACATAGACCCTCTCGCGTCCCTACAATGCGGGACGGAGCACGTCGGGTTTTCACCGACCAGGCGGACATTCTTTGCGCCGAGCGTAAAAAGCGCCGTGAGGTGTTCGGCGAGTCGCATGAAGGGTGAGCTGCATCCCACAAATACCAAGAAAGCGCCTGCGAGGCGGACTTGCGTATGGATGACAGTTTCGAATGAGGGCCAACTTGGGGAAGCGTGCGAAACGGCAGCGATGTGTTTTACACTTGGCTTGGCTTGGCTTTGCTTGATTCTGCTTGGCTTGGCTTTGCTTGGCTTGGCCATGCTATAGACTTTGCTCGGCTATGCTTGATTTCGCCTCGCCTCGGTTAGCCTCGATTTTTCCTTCCGATTCGCTTTCGCTTCACTTTGCTTCACTTTGGTTAGCTGAGGTGGACGCGCGGCGGGCATACATACCCTAGACGAGCACTAGTGTTATAAAAGCAAAAAGGCCATTCGTTCGTTCGCTCGCTCGTTCGTTCATGCTATCGAGGCGCTGGCTGCTGCCACGGTGCACATGCACACATGCACACGAGGTATGGTGGCATACCTCGTCTGCGAGCATGTCCTCCACGTCCAGCCTGTCCGACGAGCGCCTCAAACCCTCCACGATGTTGCCCACGTTACGCTTCGCCTCGTCGAACCCGAAGAACGTGCCCTCCCTCTGGAAATGAAAAACACGCATACACACAAAAAAAAAAAGTTACGGTACACCAAAAAAAGAAGTTATGGTATGACTCTGGACCTCGGCTGACAACAAAACATGAAAAAAACAATCCACAGACCAGAAAGAACGAGACATGTGCCCCCCCCCACCCCCCCACCCCCGGTGTCAGCGATGTCTGCCTGGTCGGTGAAAACCCTACGTGCTCCGTCCCGGCGTTGTGGGGATGCGAGGTCTTATGGTCATACGACTGAAGACCAACGCCCCAACGGGTAGGGAGGGCCGTAACTGGACCAAGTCCGGCGGGAAGGCCTCGTGGCCTAGGTTTTTTATAGAGGGTGAGCTCGCGCAAGTCCCACACTACCCCGGAAGAGACGGCTCTCCCGGGTTGCTATCTCCACCGCACCTGCCCCTCTCGGGGGTCAGGTCGGGTCAACATGCCAAAGGTCCGGTGGAAACAGCAGCCTGTTCTGCTGTTGCAACGGGAGCTATGGGGTTAAGTTGACAAACGACACGAAACCTTAACGTGGAAGCGTGGTGAGCTTAAGCTTTGTTTCTACCAATCTGCCGGAGGATAAAATAAATAAATAAAAAACTGCGGCCACGCATTGTGATGAGTACACCTCTCCGCCCTCCCCTCAATAAATAAAAACCCACAGAACAGGAAG
The DNA here is from genome assembly GCA_031213475.1 of Nereocystis luetkeana. NCBI lineage: Eukaryota > Phaeophyceae > Laminariales > Laminariaceae > Nereocystis > Nereocystis luetkeana. The sequence goes on from JARUPZ010000019.1 coordinate 5,567,584, forward strand.
AACGAAAATATAACATGGTCATGGGGTGCCCCCCCCCCCCCCCTCTGTCCTTCTCAATGCGCCAAAGGGATCTAAAAAAGGAACCCATCGGGTACCACTATGTCTCGGAATAGAAGGAAACTTGTACGTATCAAGTATGAGTATACAAACGTACACCACGGTGAAATATAAAGCATTGACCATTTCTAAAAATAAAAACAAGAACACACTCCCTAAATTCTGCAGCTTCAGATTTTGTCCTCCTCACATGAAAGAGATGCGACACGCATCCTTCATGACGCCATACAAAACCCATTTATTTCGCGCATCGAGGCCGAAGTATCACACACACAGCTTGCAAAGCTGGATTTCAACAAAATTCTCCAATCTCACAGCCATTTCGTTTTTTTTTTTTTTTTCAAGTAATAAATATTCAGACGTTTCATTAAACTTCGCAATACGGTGTCACACTGCGATGGCGGTGACCTAATACGTTCAAGCTCGACGCTTGGCATGCGGGAGACGATACACATGCAGCCAGGAAGCTACCATGGCGGCGTGGTGTATAAATGTATGAGCATGCGCCCCCGGGGGCGAGGGCGGGGGTGAGGGCGAGGGCGGGGTTGGGAGAAAAAATGTGCCATGACAGAAGACCGCGGTTTGACCCTTTGACTGACCGTTCGCTAAACTGAAGCTATTATATCAAGGCGCTAAACTGAAGCTATTATACTAAGGCGCTAAACTAAAGCTATTATATTAAGGCCGAAAAAGCAGGGCTGTTTGTTCACGGGTCGGGCCAAACCTCGCGGGTCTAACCGGGTCGGGTCGAGTAACGGTGACCCGACCCGATCCGACCCGTGAGAGTATGAAAACCCCCTGACAGGACCCGAGCCGTGATGTTTCAAGAATTTCCTGACCCGACCCGCGGGTCGGGTCATGACCAGTGAAAATCCCAGCAAAACAAGGCCTTGACGGCGACTTGACGCACCCAAGCGTAAGAATAACCTCACGCTCGAGGTCAACGTCAAGGCCATGGTCAGGGTCAAGTTTGAGCGTAGTACTCAAGCATAAGTTTCAACTCATTTTACTCATTCAAAGGGTTTTCCCTTTCAGTGTTGAGTTTAATTTTAGGTTCAAGTTCAAGGTCGAAGCCGACTTCGAGGTCGAGATCAGCCCACCTCCTCGTCCCAGCTGGCGGACATGATCGCGTACGTGATCCCCGCGAGGGCGATGAAGAACGGCGCCTGGGTCGCGTACGCCACGAGGTACGCCGGGATGGTGTACTGGTGCGAGGAGACGGCAGGGCGTCATGGGGCATCATCGGCAATCGCCGTCAGGAAAGACGAGACAAGAGCAGGGCAGGGCAAGGTGTTGGAGTGGCGGGGTAACTGCGCTCGTGCTCGTAACTCTTGCGTCTGTCTCTTAACCTACGGGGTACACTATAGCACATCCGATTCTGTTGGTTCGAGGAGAGCGGGGAGGGAGGCGTGTGTGTGTGGGAGCGGGGGGAGGGGACGGGAGGAGTGGGTGGCGGCAAATGTTGTCCACGCGGCAAAATACACCTCGCCGTGCAAGGCGTGCCACAATGGTATACCAGGTGTTTCGTAATAGTTGGTGTATTTTTGCTCTTCTCTCTCCGCACACGGCACGGTTCGTCAAAACTGCAGATTTATGTGTACGGACAGGTCGGCGGTAACAATAACACCATGTAGGGTTGGGCGCGCTGCGTGCCGTGTGACATCCAATATACACGCGGGCAAAGAAATATAGCCAGCAGCTGGAAATAAGAAGCTGCGTTTGGCCTAGTCTGCTGCTGCTGCACAGCGCTGAGCGCCTCGGCTGACGCGGGAAGACCGACAGACAAGAATGGACGGGAGAGGGAATGAGAGAGAGAGGGAGGGGGGAGGGAAGGGGGGTGCAGGGCTCTCACATCGTATTTGTGAGAGAGCACGTAGACAGCCACGAACACTCCGACGCCACCGAACGCCGGCAACAAGAAGAACGGAACCTGCATGCGCGGGTAGAGGGGGTGGGTGGGGCGGGGAGGGGTGGAAGGGAGCGGGATGGGAAGAGAGCGTGAGGGCGGAGGTGGTGGATGGGCAGCGACGGCCTGGGGACGGGGTGTCCTCATATCATGCATGGCCGTAGTCGTATGACCATACTCCCTCGCATCCCTACAATGCTGGGACGAAGCACGTCGGGTGTACACCGACCAGGCAGACATTGCCTGCATCAAGCGTGAAGCAAACCCCCTGAAGTGTTGGGCGAGTCGCACGAAGAGCGATCTGCACCCTACCAAGAACCGCTTGTGAGGCGCATTTTCTTTCACATGGATGGCAGCTTCAAATGAATTGATCTATTTCGTGGCGTGGCCACTTCCAGAGACAGTACTTGTAACGGGTATAGTATACCGTGTAACCGCTAAGCCGGTGTCTTACCATAAACACACCATCAATGCGTGATACGATCACCCTCCTTGTGAGGAGTCAACGTTCTCCACCCCGCAAAAGATGATCTAACTCGACCGCCAGCCGTGGCGACCGCCAAAAAAAAAACGGCACCCTGATAATCTAGCTCACGCCGTTAGAGGCGTGTTTTACAGCGTCGCCGCCAACCGACGCCGCCAACTCAACCTGTAGATATACAATAATGGGGGGAGGGAGGGTGGGGGGGGGGGGGGGGTGCACAAGGCAAATACGGAGAGCTTCGTTCAAAAAACAGACCAGGGACAGGAAGAAGGTGGAGCCGGCCAACCGAAAACCCGGCTAGCCAGTCCCGCCGCCGACGTGGAGCTTTCCATACATATCGGACGGATCAGATGCCCCAATTTACATTATCTGGATTATCTCAGCCCCTTTAGCGCCGCAATCCTGTTTTGGGGACACACTATTACGGGTGTGACCATAGTTAATAGGACCAAATATTAATATTGTTTGTAAAAATACCGAAATATATGGGGGTTTGTGTGTACCGTAGGTCCTATTTACTATTGTCCCCCGTAAAACTCAAAATTCGAGTGGTTTGTCCCCAAAACGAGACTGCAGCTATAAAGACGGGTCCCTGATTCATGGGAGTATCTGTACGATCCAAATACCGTAGATCATAATGTGCGTAACGTAGATCATAATTTTTCTGGGTGGGGCCTGTAGCGCGGACGTGTCTTTTTTCCGGGTGGGAGCTGCATGGTACGTATAGGTATGGATCTTGCACAACATCTCAAAACGGAATTTGCATTTGGAAAAAACCCCGTCTACCACGGGGGTGCATAGTAATCAGGACCCATTATGTACACAAAAACCTATACATTCTAGTATTTTTACTATTACCATTTGGTCCTGAATACTATGTTCCTTCGTGATAGGAATCTAGCATCCCTACAGTAGTGGACCGTGATCTGTCCGACGCGTGCAGGCTTCTCGCTTGCTTTTATACCAGGTATATATTTATACATATATATATATATATATATATTCACCGAAACCGCATGATTATGCGGGGACGTTTGGCGCACTGTCGCCGACGGGGGCCGGGGGAAAGCTGCTATTAATACTTGGAACGAGGGCGACGGCGCCGCCGGTGAGTGTGGAGGAGGGGCATATGGTGACAACCCAATCGGCCACACGCCAATGCGCCGGCGACGACTCTGCCAAGTACCTGGTACGTTTTTTTGTCCCGGTGTGTTCTCGTTTTCGGGTGCTATGTCACTCACCATCCTACCGAGCATGCGGTTGGACACGATTTCCGGGATGCTACCGGCGTTCGGGTCGTCCTCCGACGCCGTTTTCGCCTGAACACCGATAACAAGAATTAGCGGGGGGGGCGGGGGGGGGGGGGGGGGGGGGGGGTTGATGAGCGACAGCGGCGGGGGCGCGGGGGGGGGGGGAATTGGGACAACTGCTGTGAACGGTGACCGAGGGAAATAAACGGGCGGCTTTCATCGCCGGTATACAACGGGGCTCATGGCTGCCGCACCAACGCTCGCGCCCTTTGACATTGCGGGCGAGATGTGATACATTTCTCTCTCATTCGCTCTCTCCTTCCCTCCCCTTCTTCTCTCCCTCTCTCTCTATCTGTTTCTATCTCTGTGTCTGTCTGCTTGCCTATCTGTCTCTCTTTCTCTCTCTTATCTTCCTCTTGTTCTATCTCTCTCGCCCACACACCCTTAGTTCCTTTGGAGAGGGACCGGTTTGCATTGCCCCTGCTGTAGCAACCCCACCGTTGGCGCTATAAAACAGGATGACGCGGAATCTGCAGCGAGAACACAAAAATCCCGATCACCCGCACCCCATACCCTATATCCCAAACCCTACAGTACATGCCGTTGCAACTCCCTCCCTCGCCTCCCTCCCTCCCCCCTCCCATGACTCACCGCCATAACGTTGTCGATGCGCGCCTGGCGCTCCTCGATGCGGTCCCGCTCTAATTTTTCCATGTTTTCGATCGCCTTCCTGTGAACAGGTTTTCGCGAAAATGGCCACAGCGACAACGACGAACACGACGACAATCACAAGAACAAGTGGAGGGCGCAGGTGATGGGCGTACGATGCACAGGTTTTTTGGAAACCAGAGGTTTACCCGTACAGTAGATGGCGATATAAGTATGATTAATACCTGGTACGTACAACTAATGACCCGTTCCACGATAGAGGTAGCACATTTCCGCTATTCTGTTTCTGAACGACGGGGTTCGTTGACCCCAAATCGTCGGGATGTCAATCTTGATTTCGACTTCTTTTTTTTGTAGACTTGGGCCATGGGATTGTTCGCCGCGATGCATTTTGATTTTCGCTGAAGTCAGTTTTTGGGTTAGGTACGGAGATCCTTAACCCTTTTAGAACCGCAGTCCCGTTTTGGGGACAAACCATTCAAAGTCCAAGTAGTTTGTCCCCAAAACGGGACTGCGGTTCTAAAGGGGTTAAGTGAGGAGCCTCAGAAAAATTAGGGTGAACTTCTATCGCAGAACGCCTCTAATGAAAACAAAAAAAAACGACGGTGCTTGTTTATGAAAGTTTTACACATTGGACAGATCATCTACAAATCATCTACAGATCATTCCCAGTTCACGATAAAAAATATTTCGGGGCAGACAGATCCCGATCTGTACGATCTATAGCTCACGTTACCGGGTGGGAGCAGTACGGTCTGCATGATCTTAGCCCATGTTTCCTGGGTTGGGTCTGTCTGCGCCATACAGATCCTGCACAACATATCACAACGGCAGGCGAGGAACTAGATGGTCTACGTAGGTGATCTATCTGTAGATGATCTATCTGTCTGAGGTGTGGAAAGTTAGCTAAAATGTTCAGCGTTCGAGGGAAGAACCGCGTTTTTCTTTATTTATTCCTCACTCATCACTTTTACTTTCCGCCTTAACTCGGCCTGGTAGGAGGTTTTGCCCTCAGCAAACTTGTGGACATGCCGTGGTCACAGGTATCGTTCCAATCTCCTTTTCCCCCCGGTGCGTGCATTTATATTTATATCTAATTCCCACTATTCGTCGATTTTCATCGAATGTTGCTAAATCACGCTCTGGCGTTTTCCGCTAGTCATTTTTTATGCAAGAAAAAATCCCTACTGTACGAGTATGCACTCGGTAAGATTCGGACCCACGGAATTAATATTAGTAGGCACGCGGACCACCTACCAAGCCACCGGGGACGCCAGTTAACATACAGTACGTGAAACTGTAACTGCTGTATGCACGTATAAATGATTCATACTGCATGTACGAGGTGTTGATCTTTATTTAGAGTGCCCTCGTGCCACCGTTACGGTTATAAAATCACCTCACGTGAGCGCCAGAGTACGAAGAGCAAGAGTACAAAGAGCAAACAAGAACTGAGTGGTACGCTGATGCAAAAGAGAAGAACATACTCGTACTGCTGCTACTGCTGCTGCGGAGCATCATATTGCTGTCGTACGCGGCAGGCAGTCGGAAGTCAGAAGGCAATACTTTTTTTGTGCTTGGCTTTCGTCAGCTGCTGCTGTCGCTGTAGCTTTAGGGTCTACGTGCTGTACAGCATCAGCGCGTCGTTCTACTGCGTACAATAGTTGCTGCACATAGACTCACCATTTAATACCTGGTAGGCGAATATCTGACATTTTCGAATTTTGTGTGTATAGTACCTGGTACCTGGCATGAATTATGAAACCCTGCCCGATACGACAGCGTAGCGGTGGTAGGTACGCGTAACATGCGCACACAGCTGAGTCGTTATTTCGACACAGCAGTCAGCGGTGAAAGGCTTTGCACCTGCTGCTGTACCGGCGAAATAAGCCTCGAGAGTATCCTTCAAATGCAATGCCACAAGACGGGGGGTGCTACGCCGTCGCATGCTGCACCACGCGCAACGGCCATGGGCTGCTTACCAGCATCATCAGCTCATGACACGTGCAGCAGAGTGTGCGCAGAACATACCAGTACGACAACAGCAGTAGTACGGGGCTGCAGCTGATTGATTATCATGGGTTCAAAGTATGCGCACGACAGCATGCACAGTAGCACCACGGCAGCAGTTACACAGCGGTATATCAACGATATCTCAATAGCAGTACTGCAGCGGTGGCCACTGGGGTCTAATGGGCTAACCTGGCCGCCGTTTCGTCGGAGGTGCCCCCTCCGTCCTTCTTGGCCTGAGCGCCGAGCACTTCCGCCACCACCGCCTTGCTGACCTGCTGAGGCTCCGAGACCTTCTTGGCCTCCGGTATCACAGGCGGCCCGCCCCTCGCCTTCGACTTCTTCGCAGACTTGCGCGAAACCTTGTCAGGACCAGCGCTGAACCCCTCGCCACCGCCGTCACCGCCGTTGTCCGTCTCCGCTGCCAACGGTCCTGTGCTCCATCGTGAAGGCTTCAGCGCACTGCCGTAGAGAGAACGCTGCTTTCCTAGGAGTTGGTCCTGCTTCCGGTGGGGTTGTTGCTCTTGCTGTGGTCGCCGTTGCGCTCGCGCAGAGGCGGGAAGAGGGGGTTGTTGAAGCGATCGCGTGGAAGTAGCCGGGCCTGGGATGTAGAAACCGACGGTGATCTGCAATATCACGACCGCAAAAACAGCAACAACCGCTGCAGATGTTCTACCCATGGTTACGTTCGGTGAGGGGCGCTCCACTCGGGCTGCTCTGCTGCTACAGGTGGGCACACACACGGAGCGCCAAGTCGATTGCCTTGGAAGGAAACATGCAAACATCCACCCGGTGTGGAAAATTATTGTAAATATTGGAAACCCCAAAGTTGACATGAAGGAATTGGCCAATGGGAATTATTCTTTTGAAAGCATGGACCAATCACCAGCTTGTGCACCAATTGAATGTCAAGCCCGAGGCCGAGGTTGGGATGTTGGCATCACGTGTTCTGCTTTCTCCCTTCCTTGTGCACTTTCACGGCGGTGCAGGTGTTGTGGTGTGGAAGGACACTCGACACCCTCAAACCCATGATGGAGTTGACGTCGCAGTTGATCGGTCTCATTGCAGGAGTGATCGTGTTCTGCTGTACGGTGGTGGTGACTTTCCTGTTGCTGATCTTCGGAGGCTCCTTCAAACGGATGCGAGAGCAGGTGATACAGCAGAGCAGCACGAGTATAAAGGTCGCGACATACATAGCCAGCCACAGAGCCACAGAGCTACTTTGGTTGGGTTACAGTAATAACCCTCTTCTGTTGCTTTGCCGGCTTTTTCCTGCTTGCTTGCTGCTTGCTTGCCTGCCTGCCTGCTTGCCTGCGTGCCGGCGTGCCTGCTTGCCTGCTTGCCTGCTTGCCTGCTTGCCCGCTTGCCTGCTTGCCTGCTTGCCTGCTTGCCTGCTTGCCTGCTTGCCTGCTTGCCTGCTTGCCTGCTTGCCTGCTTGCCTGCTTGCCTGCTTGCCTGCTTGCCTGCTTGCCTGCTTGCCTGCTTGCCTGCTTGCCTGCTTGCCTGCTTGCCTGCTTGCCTGCTTGCCTGCTTGCCTGCTTGCCTGCTTGCCTGCTTGCCTGCTTGCCTGCTTGCCTGCTTGCCTGCTTGCCTGCTTGCCTGCTTGCCTGCTTGCCTGCTTGCCTGCTTGCCTGCTTGCCTGCTTGCCTGCTTGCCTGCTTGCCTGCTTGCCTGCTTGCCTGCTTGCCTGCTTGCCTGCTTGCCTGCTTGCCTGCTTGCCTGCTTGCCTGCTTGCCTGCTTGCCTGCTTGCCTGCTTGCCTGCTTGCCTGCTTGCCTGCTTGCCTGCTTGCCTGCTTGCCTGCTTGCCTGCTTGCCTGCTTGCCTGCTTGCCTGCTTGCCTGCTTGCCTGCTTGCCTGCTTGCCTGCTTGCCTGCTTGCCTGCTTGCCTGCTTGCCTGCTTGCCTGCTTGCCTGCTTGCCTGCTTGCCTGCTTGCCTGCTTGCCTGCTTGCCTGCTTGCCTGCTTGCCTGCTTGCCTGCTTGCCTGCTTGCCTGCTTGCCTGCTTGCCTGCTTGCCTGCTTGCCTGCTTGCCTGCTTGCCTGCTTGCCTGCTTGCCTGCTTGCCTGCTTGCCTGCTTGCCTGCTTGCCTGCTTGCCTGCTTGCCTGCTTGCCTGCTTGCCTGCTTGCCTGCTTGCCTGCTTGCCTGCTTGCCTGCTTGCCTGCTTGCCTGCTTGCCTGCTTGCCTGCTTGCCCTCCTTGCCGGCTTGCCGGCTTGCCTGCTTGCCTGCTTGCTCGCTTGCCTGCTTGCCTGCTTGCCTGCGTACCTGCCTGCTTGCCTGCTTGCCTGCTTGCCTGCTTGCCTGCTTGCCTGCTTGCCTGCTTGCCTGCTTGCCTGCTTGCCTGCTTGCCTGCTTGCCTGCTTGCCCTCCTTGCCGGCTTGCCGGCTTGCCGGCTTGCCTGCTTGCTCGCTTGCCTGCTTGCCTGCTTGCCTGCGTACCTGCCTGCTTGCCTGCTTACTCGCTTGCCTCCGCTTGCCTCCGCTCGCCTGCTTGCTCGCTTGCCTGCTTGCCTGCTTGCCTGCTTGCTTGTTTGCCTGCTTGCTTGCTTGCCTGCTTGCTTGCCTGCTTGCTTCCATATACCAGGTGCATGTACATCTACTAGCTCAAAGCATAACTTCATGCATGACTCCTCCCGCGCGCTGTCCTCCCGCGCGCTGCTGGTTGTCGCCGCAACCTCTTCGCCTGCCCACAGGCCGAAACATATGACAGTGTCGGCCCAAGTGCTCTGAAGCAGGCGCTCCAACCGCGGCCCGAGCTATACGACGAGCTTCTCGAGGCGGCGCGCACGCTGCCTAGGGTTCCGGCTCCGCCCCCTGCCCCCACCTGCGACAGCGAGGTGGCGGCAGGCGTTGTCGCGGGGGAGCTCCGCGGGATGCACGTGATTCTGCGCGTGTTGCGTGCAGAGGAAGACGGAGAGCGGCTCTTCAGGGCTTGCAACGGGTCGCCGAAGTGAGAAGACGCTGTCGCGGGGAATTATTGGAGTGGGGGCATGGGTGGGAGCGGGGGTGGGAGTGGCGGTCGCTTCAAGCTGTTTTGGATGGAGGGTCGTGAAATTTTTCGCACCAACAGTCGACGCTTGGGATTAACTCGCGTATCGTATTAAACAGTACCTGCTAGTATGGAATAGAGCCCACTCGAGTCGATTGGGCCGAAAGGGTCTGTGCCTCTGAATACACACGCCCTCCTTATGCCAAAGCCGCGGGCTTTTCAAATAGCGCTCTCTTGCAATTTTTCAGCCGCCACGACCTGTCATGTGGTAAAAAGATATTCCCAAAATGCAGTAAAAGTCGTGCCAGCCTGATTGTATGGATTCGAGCAAGTCCCGGAGGATCCCCCCTCACTCCGAGTGTGTATCGCTCTTTCGCCGGAATCCCCCCCTTCCCCCCTTTCAGTTCCTTCCTTCATGGCTGTCAAGACGGCTTGTGGCGCGGCACCTTCCTTTTACTAATCCTCTCGCGTTTTTTTTTGTCATCTTTCCGCGCACGCCATGCCGTCGCTTGCACACCTCCTTCGCAGGCTGGGCCACGCATACGACGCCGACCTGGCCCTTTGGAACTTCAGCACCCACGGCCCTTTCCAGACGGTGGGAGAGCTGACCTCCTCTCCTCTCCTGCAGCCCCTCTCGGACGGACTGCGCTTCACGGTGGTGAGACAGGAGAAAGATGTGCGGCGGCACCCGTGTGTGTGCGCGCTAGAGGCGGAACGCGTTAGTGGACATTTTCGCGGGAATGGCAGCTTCTGCCTGCTTCCTCAAGTCGCTGCCCGCGGGTCCTGTGTGCGTCCGTATGTACTGCTGTACGTTTTCGTCCGGCCTTTGCTGCGTCCGCGTTTTTGTTTATCGATGGTGGTATTGGTGTTGTTGGTGTTGGTGTTGCTGGTGATGGTGTTGCTGGTGATGGTGTTGCTGGTGATGGTGTCGGTGTTATTGGTGTCGCGGTTGGTGTTGTTGTTAGTGTGTGTTGGTGCTGTTGCTGTTGGTGCTCGTACCGATATCGCATTGAGGCCCGCGGTTGTTGTGGTTTTGCACGTCTAGGATTGAAACCGTAGGTGCCACTGCGCGTTGGGGCTGCTCCTGAAGTAAGTAAGAGAGGAAGAGATGGAGTACCCAACGGTGTATTTCTTGTCCTGGAAAGGACCATGAGGAATCATCTGCCCTATTTTTTTTTGCCGTGGTAGCGTGTTCTACCCCCCCCCCCCGGCCCAAGTGATACATTGTTGCCCCCCCGCCCCCGCCCCCGCCGCCTGCCGCACTTGTGTGTGGTAGTTCGACCGCGAGACGGGCAATGTAATCGGGATGGCGGGCATCCTGGGGAACGAGCCTTCGTGCCTTCGCGCCCAAATAGGTGAGACACCGAGACAAAAACAAATCGCGAAACCGTAGGTACGTGTATCATCACGTATCTATTTTGTCCTTTTGCCATTGGGGGTGAGAGTGTGGGGGTATAAGCGCTACCGAGTGTCCCCTTGTAGCTATTCGATTTTTTGTTTGGTAGTTGTGGTGTTTCTTCCCTGAAAAAATAGAAATACCTTCTCTGCGGATGGTCGAGGTTTGGCATCGTCTAGCGACGCGGCCAGTACCCGCGCAGCCATCGACGCTGAGAACTGTTGAACGGTCAACCTAGTATGCCGCTAGTAGCGGCGCATCGTTGCGACGTCGCTCCGGACTTTCCGAAAGGGGGGCGGCGGCGGCCTCTCGCTGGTCGATCGCTACTACCACCACCACCACCACCACCAATACCGCCAATAGCAATCACCAACATCAATCACCAATCACCAATGCCAACACCAACTCCAACACTAGCACACCAGCCAACGCTCAACACTAACACCACCATCACCACGGCTACCAACACCAACACCAACGCTGAGTGCACCCACAACAGTAACGCCAACACAAACATCAAGACCTAGCAAACATCAACACCTAACTCTATCGACACCCGCATCAACACCGACAATACCAGCACCACTACGAGTACCACAAAGGACAGCATCTCCACCGCCCAACACCAAACACTACCACCATCAACACCACGGCTCCCGAAACCAACAGGCAACCAACCCCAACACCAAGACAACCACCGACAGTAACGCCAACACAATCACAATCGTAAAAAAAAACTAACAAACATCAACTCCAACGCCACCAACACCAACACCCAACAACGCCAGCACTATTAACACCAACACTATTCACACCAACGCTAACAACACTAACACTAACACCAACACCAACACCACTTTTGCAACGACCTCGGCGCCGCCTTGGCCGCCACCGCTAGAGGTGCACCGGCAATCCCTCCAACGACCCCCCCCCCCCCCCCCGTCGCCGGCGCCGCCGCTTCCCAACCCGGCTACCCGTGCGTGTGCGCGCCGTGCGTGCAGGAGACGTCTGGCTCAACCCGGCCTACCGCGAGTCTCGCGCCGTGCACGACGTGCACTTCCTCCTCCTCGGCCACCTGTTCGGGCTGGGTTACCGCCGGGTAGAGAGGCTGGTGGACGCGGGGGACACTGACGCGCGAACGTACCTGCCTCTGGCGGGTTTCCATCTTGAGGGGGTGCTTCGGAAGCACATGGTCGTAAAGGTGAGAAGGAGGAGGAAGAGGAGGGGGGGGGGGGGGGGGTACTCATATATTTCTCATCTTTGGCATTCGATCATTGACCACGCATACCTTCGTAGACGGAAGAGGGGGGAGAGGGGGAGGTGGCGATGCCTTTCCTTCGTGGGGAATCGCTTGCGCTTTGCCCCTAGCGAGTAAGTACAGTAAGCCGAGGTAGCGGTGGTGGTGGTAGTGGTGGTGGTGCGCGATTGCCCACTTCCCCGGAAAACCCGGTGATTTGGTTGTTTTTTTTCGCCGTGGCTTTGATCCACAGGAAATATTTTTTTTGTGTACGGGAGGGGAAAGAGGGTCGCCATTTTGCTTGCACGGTGGGATACGGGGAGTGTGAGGAGGCAGGGGGGGGAGGGGGGGGGGTACTCGATATCATGCATGGCGGGGGGGGGAGGGGGGGGTGAGGGGAGAACGTTGTGTCGCAACCAGCACTTTGTGCAGGTACGACTTTAGCTGGGTATCGGTAGTTTCACCTCGCCCCGATTTCGAAGACTTGGCTCGGGACGAGAGAGTAGTCGCGTACCGGACACATTTTTTCGGCGCGAGTAGAACATCGACGGCGCGCATTTTTGTATCGGCAGCTCTTTACCACTTCCCCGCCCCGCCCTCCCGCCCGTCTTTGCGGCATGCGTGACGGCTGAATGCCTGCTGACCATGTATGAGTGCTAACCCCGTCCTATGTCCCACCGCCGCCGCCGCCGCCGCTGCCGCCACCACCATTCCTGCCATCACCACCAACACCACCGGTACCCTCCTGTCGTGCGACCTGTCCTCGTGTGGCCCATTGGTACGGTGGTCGCATGAACAGGGGTGCAATCGCGACACCGTTGTGTTCTCCATGGTGAACAGCGACTGGAGAGACAGAGCCAAGGCGGGCCTCGAGAAGATCCTCGCACCGGAGGACGGCGGCTCTAAGAAGGCAAAGGCTGCGGCAAAGGCTGCGGCTAAGGCTATCGCGGCAGCGAAAAAGGCGTCGTAGAGAGACCACTCCGAGGGTGGGTAGGGAGGGGGTGTACTCGACAGGAGATATGTACTCGATATCATGCGTGGCCGTAGTCGTATGACCATGGTTGGGGGGGGGGGGGGGTACTCATGAGGGGACGTACTATATCTAGTGCTTGCCTTAGTAGTTTGACTATTGAACACGCATCGTTTTCGAGACGGACGACCGCTCCTACTCCCAATAGAGACACCAACAGCATTTGGGGGGAGCGGGGGGGGGTGTACTCAATAGGAGAGATGTACTCGATCTCATGCATGGCCGTAGTCGTATGGCCATAGACCCTCTCGCATCCCTACAATGCCGGGACGGAGCATGCCGGGTTTTCGCGGACCAGGCAGACATTGCTTGCACCAAGCGCGAAGCGCCGTGAGGGGTCCGGCGAGTCGCATGAAGGATGAGCTGCATCCTAGTACTAAGAACCGCATGTGAGGCGAACTTGCATATGCATGAGGGGGGGAGAGTGGCAATTGTATTGGCAATGGCGGTGGGAGTGGCAGTGCAGGTATCACCAGCGGCGTCGGGAAACAACGACGGTAAGAACAGCGGTGGTGTCTGCGCAATTGGCTCCGAAACTACTGGACTATGGCTGCGTGATGAAGATGGTGGTTCCGCGGCAACGCCTTTTTTTATGAGGGGGGGGTGGAGTGAGGGGCGCCGACAAACTTCGGGGGGGGGGGGGCGGAGCTGGCCGTTAGACGTGGCCGTCCGGTTTAGGCTTGCCTTCATGGGGTGTAGGCGGGTTCATCGGAAGTGCGGTGTAGTGCAGTGATGCTCTTGGTGTTGATGGATGTGGGTCGCGAAGCCCGGTATCATGGTATGGATGTCTTGGTTGGTACCACACTTTTTCGCGCCTTACGCTGCGAAGGAGCCCAAAATGGTGAGACATGGCGTCGACCCTTTGGACACGGGTGCGAGAGGACTGACTGGCAAATGTATCAAAATGCAATTTTAACGTTGTGGTTGTGGGGACCTCGGTTGGCACGAAACTTGAGGGATGAGCGCTAAGGTAGCGAAAACAAAACTTGAATGTGAAAAAAAAAGAGCGAGGCTTCCTTCCTTCCTTCCTTTCTCCCCGACCGAGGTTTAGATACTCGTGGGGTCGAAGTCAACGCTATCGCATGCACCGCTGTTCTCCGGGTTGAGGTCAGGGTCTTGTCTACAAACGGAAAATCTCGCGTGTCTGTGTGTCCGTCTTATGGTGGCCGTGTTGGTACGTACAGGCTACAGGCGCAACAACACAGCAAGCTGAGGCCACGGTAACTATCTTTGCTTGGACGCGAGTCGAATATATAGGGCAGAAATGGCTGAAGATCTTCTTCTCGCGATAAAAAATGCAAGGCACGAACCAGACGCGAGTCGAATATATAGGGCAGAAATGGCGGAAGATATTCTCGCGATAAAAAATGCAAGGCACGAACCAGACGCGAGTCGAATATATAGGGCAGAAATGGCTGAAGATATTCTCGCGATAAAAAATGCAAGGCACGAACCAGACGCGAGTCGAATATATAGGGCAGAAATGGCGGAAGATCTTCTCGCGATAAAAAATGCAAGGCACGGACCGCAGTCGGGAGGGGGGGGGGGGGGGGAAGAGCGTGCTATGTGACCCCGGATCTGAGACACCACTAGCGCAATTTTACGGGGGACCAAAGTGAACAGGACCAATACTGTTAGTAAACACGGGGAAATATAGAGGTTTTATGTGTTTACCGTAGGTCCTATTTACTCTAGGCCCCCCGTAGTATTGACAGGAGTGAGAGAGGAAAGAAGGGCGAATATAATACCTGGTAATTGAGCAGAAAAATGAAACAAAAAAGCTAACTATTAACTGAGCTGCGATAAATAATTTCACGTCCAACAAGACACACGGGTTCTTGTTTAGTCTCATGGGGACAAGTGATGTTTTATTTAGAGGACTACAGATTCACCAGTGGTACAGCAGTCAGTGCTGGTCGGGCCACCATCGTCGGATTTTTCTTTCCCCTGATTTTTTTTTCACTCTCATGTTTTTTAGTTCGTGAAGTTGTTTCCCAAGTTACAAATGCTTGTATACTTGTATGCCGTAATTTCGTGAACTCCCCAGTTTTGCACCCTGTTATTTTGTCATATTTATTTTTTCAGGTTGCCCTGCTTTTCTTCTTTTTCGTAACGAAAAAAAAAAAAAGTTACGTAGAAAAAAAAAAAAAGTAACAGTTTTTGACAAGAACGGCCCTCTCATCCAGCAGCAAAAACAGCAGTGACAGCAACAGGCAGGCCGTCCGAAGACGATAGGCGGTAGGTACTCAATCGCCGCCAGCTCTAGGAGTGTGTTACCTCGGAGTGGACAGCACAGCGCCGCGGACGATATTAAGCGGTCCTTCCGGCGTTCGGGACTCTCTTAAAGAACGGGCGTTTGAATGAAAAACGACACCTCCTGTAATACCAGCGTATATATGATGGTACGAAGCATATAGAGTGCAAAGTATTTGATGCTGCATGGCGTTCACGTCACGTCATTGTTGTACAAGGCGCTGTTAATAGGGCGTGTGTTGCGTGCGCCAATTGAGGGTATCTGCGTGCGGTCGCCGCGTGCTCTGCCTTCCGCGGCAAACAAAAAAAACATCGCACACGCCCGCGTCACGAATAGCAAATAAGACACAAAAATCGCGGAGAGGAGCGAAAACGCCGGAAGAAAAAACAAACAAAAGCACGTATTGACGACGGCGAGAAGAAGCAAGACACAGGTGCATCCCACGTACTATATACCAGGTATACTGCTTAGTCACGCCCCCTTTCGAGCGCCGGCAAACACGGCGGAAGGAAAAATACATTTTTTTTAACTTTTATATATATTTTTTTTCATCCTCTATCCAAACGAACTCGATTTAACACTCCACGCTTTCCCCAGCTGCATCTGCGGCCAGGGCCTATGGACGCGACGAACGGTATCAAAATACCAGCCAGACCGTTAGCACACAGCGGCACAACGGCGGCTGCAAATATGTTCCGTTTTTTTCTGGACACACAAAAAAAAAATCCCAACATTTTTCGTTTTCTGTTCATGAATAAACTCGCAATTATTTCCGTTTATCGGACGAAAAAAAAAACACGCTTATCTTGGAATACACTTTTACGCCTGCCCTTCCCTCGTAACTTTTTACCAGTCACCACATTGTAACCAGAAAAGCAAATAAGAAGAACGCGGAGGAGGTTATCATCATGGAGGGCTACGACGGACAGAACCGAAACCACTCCATCTTTCCTGCAAACTCTACCGCTGTGCTACAGGCAGCAGCAGCAGCAGCAGCAGCAAAAACAACTGATGGGTCCTCAAACCGATTTTGATCGCGAGGCTACACCTCTCGATACCCCCCCCCCCCCCCTCCTCCCCAGAGCCACCCACCCCTCCATCCTCACACAGGGAACACAGCAAAAAATACTTTCGGATTAGCAGGACAACAAACCCAAGCCAAGCCGGTGGGCAAAAAAACGACTCAAGACGGTTACATACGCACGTAATGATACACCAACAACGGATCTAACAAAACTACACCGACCGAGCTAAAAAAAAAAAACACGATGAAAGGCGGGAAGATGGGGGGGGGGGGCGGGAGGGAATTAAAATCTCGACCCCCCCCCCTCGAACGCTCCCAGAGAGCTTTTTTTCCAGAGCAAATACTCTGGCAACCTCCAGGCGCTGCTTTTCGCCGAGGAACAAAACTCCACCCTGCTTCAGGCAGCCGCTAAATAAAGCCATCAACGAACACGGTGGTGGCTGCATTGGGAACAGACATCATAACATCAACAGAAGGTGGGAAACGAAAAACAAAATCGAGGGCGACCTTAATATCACCACCCCGGGACCCTCTACGAACCCTCACAAATCATCCAGGTTTTTGCCGGACAACAACCGACAAAAAGATCCTCGCCACGAAGGCTGGCATCAATATGGCAGCCCCTCCCCCGCCTGCTTGCTTTTTGCCTGCCTGCCTGCCTGCCTACCTGCACCAACTAGAAGCAAAAAAACGCCTGCTCTTCCTCTCCCCCCCCCCTCTCGCTGCCCCGGCAAAAGCCGCGAAGGCAGGCAAGAGGGAACACAGAAAGCTAGCAAAGACAGGGCATCTCAAAACCGCACGCACGAAGAAGAGAAGACACCGAAGAGACCGAGGCAGAACCGCCTCGTGCATATCTCTCGCCAAAAATTGCTGTGATGCAACAACTATTGAGACGGCCACACAAATTTCACGGGAGGGAAAAGGGGGTGGGCGCCAGCCACTTCCCTCCCTCCCTCCCCCCCCCCCCATTTTCACTCGAAAAATGAACGCCACAAAAGCCCCCCCCCCCCCCCCCCGGTCCGCCTTCCACCTTCCCTACCCCCCCCCGCAACCCCTCTTCCCTGACAGAAACCCGAGAGGGGCGCAATCACGCACGCTGCCCGCCGGGTTCCATCTCTCGAAAAAAAAGAGCGTGCCGGCACGTCATCCCACCTAACATTTTTTTTTTTTTTCACATCCGCTACGAGCGAAAACCAAAACCACCCAACAGCTCCTAGCCCCTACTCCGGCGGCCTGCATCAACGCCGCATGATAAACAACATCAACGCACCGGAGGCGAAAGTGGCATCGGTAAATGCTGGCGGTAGTCCCGGTGCCTCCCCTCCCATCCCAAGCCATCCCGTGAGATCATGGTCCGGGGAGGAGAGAGGCGGAGGAAGCGTACCCATGTTGCTTGCCTTCAGTCATTTGACCATTGACCACGCATCTCTTTCGAGACGGAGCACCTGTCCTACTCCTAACAAGAGACACCTCCAACAGTTGGGGCGCTCACCACTCATGCCTCGCATGGCTGTAGCTGTATAGCCTCAGACCCTCCCCGGGGAGTTTTCATGATCAAGTATGGCCGTAGTCGTACGGCGGCCGTAGACCATCGCGCCCCTACAATGCCGGGACGGAGCACGTGGGGGGGGGGGGAGGGTTTCAACAAAAACGACACTTTTTTTTTCTTATTTTCGCCCGATACACAGCCCTTTCCCTTCCACCTCACGCGATGAGAGAGGTGGGGTAGACCCCATCCTCACCGCCCGCCCCTTCGTCGTCGTCCGCATCGTCCGCGTCGTCCGCGTCGTCCGCGTCGTCCGCGAAGGCGTCGATGACGCCCTCCGGCTCGATGTCGGAGGCGAGGTCGCTCAGCCTCGACACGGAGAGGTTGTGCTTGATCTCCCCCCCCAGCTCGGCCTTGCCCACCAGATTACGCCACGACATGTGGCACTCCGAGACAACCTTGTTTGTAGGCGGTAGCGGTAGTAGGCGGCAATAGGCGGCGACGGTTATGTAGGCAGTGCCGCATATTGGTGTTGGCGGTTATATGTAGGGAGTAACGGTTATCGACCGCGACGGCTATTTAGGCGTTGACGGTTACAGACGCAGCGACGGTTATATGTAAGAGGTGGCGGTTACAGGCGGTGGCGGTTTAAATTGGAGGTGACGACTATCGACCACGACGGTTACATAAGGCGGTGGTGGATATCGACGGCGACGGTTATGTAGGCGGTGCCGGGTTGTAGGCGGTGGCGGCACTAGGCGGTGGGGGTTACAGGCCTTGACGGTAGGGAACACGCGGATACTCTTGGCCCGCGGGTCAACTGATGCCGTTCCTCTTACACACCATGCTACGCTGCGAAAACCAAAAAAGCGCGTATATACGCTAGGCAAAGGAGCCGGCTTGCCCCAGCAGGCTGTTCGCAGGTGTAGTAGACATTTCGACACATATTGATCTTCTCACAATGCGCTTCTGCCGATGCTCGTAAACAAAATCATTTTTTGAAAAATCTGGGAATCCGAAATTCGAACGAATCACGCTCGAAAAACGACAAAAAAGCGTCAGCGATCGGACAAAGAGGTCAAAAAGAGAGCAGAAGCGTGTGCCACGTTCGACACCTCTGAACAAGCAAAAACACCCCTCCCTCCTCGCGCTTGGAGCAAGCAATGTCTGCCTGGTCGGTGAAAACCCGCCGTGCTCCGTCCCGGCATTTTACGAATGCGAGGGTCTATGGCCATACGACTACGGCCACCCACGACATGAGTACGCCCCTCTACCGCCTCCCTGTACCCACCTTCATCGCGTATGATCGTTCCATGCACCGCTCGTCCAGCGCGAACTTGTTCAACGGCTTGCCGTCGGGTACCTTGTACCTGCTCAAATAAATAGCAAAAAACGAGCACACAGCACGAAAAAAGAGCCGGGAAAATCGGAAAAAAGCGAAAATACAACTACACACCAGGCACCAGGTGTGTCTGTACGTCTACATGTATATACTTCTACCCGGGCAAGCAATATAAAAAATAACAGAAGCCTGTCTGGGTAGATAAGACAGGCGCATGGTAGTAGTCACAGTTCCACAGAACTGCAGTGTTACAGCAGTATTTATGAAAACTGACTCCAGGCGACTACACACTACCCATCACAAGAACTGAAACGCAAAAGTGAATGTTCAAAATTCAAATGTATATCAGGTATTCGTCATAAAAGGCGGCGGCCGACTGACTTCTTCCCTCCACCACAACACGGAAAAGGGTCTCTACCCTCCCCCGGCGGCGCACTGGAACCGCGGCAGCATCAGTTTATCAGTATCGGAACCGATATCAACATAAAATCGCAGTGGGCATCCATCCCCCCAACAGCGGCGTTCACATACACCATTCGGTGTAGGACTCGACTTTGACGATGACTTCAGGTGAGAATACCAACAAACAACAACAACAACAACAACAACAGCAACAACAGCAACAAACACCCCCCACCACCAACACCAACACCACCACCACCACCACCACCACCACCACCACCAACAATCATATTTTCTCACGTGCGGAACCACTCGCGGATGGCCGAGACCACGCCGGGCAGAAGACGTTCCACGTCTTCCACGTCGTTCAGCTCCGGCGCCCACCGGTCTTCCTTGTCAATCACGATCACCTTCCAGTCCGTCTCGTCTGTATATCGATTTCGCGGAGTGGAGTAGGGCGGGTTGTGGGTTGGCGGGAAAGAAAACGGAGAGGGTTCCGGCCAGGGGCGAACGCGACAGACGTTGTTGGCGAGCGCAGAGAAAGACTAGTGGGGGGGGGGGGTGTACTCGAGAGGAGAGATGTACTCGATCTCATGCGTGGCCGTAGTCGTATGACCATAGAGTGCGGGGGAGGGGGGGGGGGGGGGGGGGGGGTAATCATGTCATGCATGGCCGTAGTCGTATACGTCTCACAAGCCCCCACTAGGAGGGGGAGAGGGGGGGGGGGGGGGGGGGGGGGGGGGCGTCTGGGGCTTGAAAATGAAGGCCGAATGTGCCACCTGAAAACCGCATCGGCACAACCAAAGGCGCATTTCATCTCTGAGCGACTCTGCTCCACACAAAAAGTCTCCTCTCCCCCACACCCTCCCCTCCACACAAGGTAAGGCAAGGCAAGGAAAGGCGTAGCCGGGCGAGGTGAGGGAAACGAAGGATAGAAAGCAAAAGAGGCAACACATTTGTTTTCTCAAGTAGAGAAGGCAAAGCAAAAGCCAATCTGAACAAAGTTAAAACCCAAGCAACACAAAAAAAACTCATCAGAGCAGAAGCAAAATAACGCAAAAACCGAACCAAACCACACAAATACAACGCGGCGAAGCAAGGCAAGGCAAGGCAAGGCAAGACAAGGCAACCGCACCGCTTTCAACGGCAGCAACAGCCATCCATGCCTCGCAGAGCGCGCCCCCCCCCCCCCCAACCCCCCTCCCCACCCCCCACGCCCCCCCACGGCCCACCTTCGTCGATCATGGCCAGCACGCCCAGCACCTTGACCTGCCTCACGTCTCCCGTGGCAACGATGCGGAGACCGATCTCGCACACGTCAAGGGGGTCATTGTCGCCCTGGTAGCCGGTGTCCGGGTGGACGTGGTCTGGGTCCTCCCAAGTTCGCGGGAAGCACCCGTAGTTGAAAAAGATGTCGCCCTGCAAGCCAACGGAAACGTACGTATGATAACGTAAATAAGGGGGGGGGGGGGGGGGTACACCGATAGAGGAAGGGGGGGGAGGAGAAGGGGAGAGGAGGGAGGGGGGATAAAACGGAAGGGGGAGGGAGCGTGTTAACTTCAGCCGTGAGTTAGACAAGGGTCTGGGTCAGAACATGAAATAAATCATCACAAGTGAAGTCAGCGCTTGATTTTCTTTACAGACAACCCGGGGGGGGGGGGGGGGGCATGAACGATAGCGTAGCCGGACACACTACAAAGCGAGAAAGGGACAGCATACGCCATATCGGAAATCGTGGAGTAGATGCGGTCAAAGCCCAATAGCAAACGTAGCCTTCTCCCTCTATCGCAAAAACAGGTGCCACTCCCCCCCCCCCCCGCCCCTCCCCCACGCCCCCCACCCCACCCACCCCCCTTGCCCTCCCTGCCCCTCCCCTCGCCATCAAACCCTTCTTGGTGTCCTGCTTGATCGGGTTGCCGGCC
This sequence comes from Nereocystis luetkeana, assembly GCA_031213475.1. Lineage (NCBI taxonomy): Eukaryota > Phaeophyceae > Laminariales > Laminariaceae > Nereocystis > Nereocystis luetkeana. Next base: position 5,589,040 of record JARUPZ010000019.1, read on the forward strand.
TCACCCTCACCCCACCCACCCTCTACTCCGCCCCCCCCCCCCCCCCCCCCGCGGGGTTGCAAGGCAATAAAACTCGCCTTCTTGAACTCCCTGAGCAAACCCTTCTTGGTGTCCTGCTTGATCGGGTTGCCGGCCTCCGTGGTGGAGATCTCGAATTTCTTGCGGGAGCAGCGCGGGATTTCGCACACGAAGTTAAGGTTACCGGTCGCCTTGTCGTCCTCGTCACGTACGTAGAGAGGGATGTCGTGCCACACAGAGATCACTTGCTCGCTGCCGAGGCAGCAAACACAAGGAGGGGGAGGGGAGGAGGGGAGGGGGGGGGGGGGGGGGGGAGGGGTCAAATGGAGTTTCAGAACTGGTTGCGTTGGCGGGGGCTTGGCTGGCGGAAGGGCAGGGCACCCGCTCGACGGTAGGGGGATTAAATCAATCCGGACACAGCAGGCGCAGAACGTCACGCGCACACGCGCGGTTGGCCGGCAACATCACAACCATCGTCAGTATCACCATCGCCGTCTTCATCGATCGCCGTCGTCATCGTCATCCAACATTATCAACACCCATCCATCATCAACAGCAACACCATCGTCGACATCACCGTCAGTACCACCGTCGCTTATCGCCATCACTACACACCCGTCACTTCCGACCAATCATCAAGCGTATGCTACGGTACACGGGGTGCAACTGTAATTTTTCGAGGATTCTGTCATATCTCGACGGGCTCTCTTATATCTCACCGAAACACTGCCTTTTAACAAAACAAAAAATGGCACACTTGACCCGACGAGCCAACCCCATATGGCCCATCGTACGTCTGCGACGAAAAATATTTATAAAACACGCGATGTGGGGTTTTCTTTCCGTTGAAAAGCCTCATCAGTCAGAAATACCCCTATGGCAGAACGCCTCATTATCACCGTCACCACACCGCATCAAACACCATCACCCCACACCATCTCCACCAATACCACCATTCACCTCTCGTCCCCTCACGACCACCCCACCCCACCCCACCATCACCACCACCGCCACCACCGTCGTCACCTGTGCGCGTGCTCTTCCATGGCGTAGCGGAGGCGGTAGTCGAGCGTGCCCTCCTTGCCCGTCTCGATGATGTTCAGCTTGTTGTCGCCGCTGTCCTTCACGCCCATGTCCGCCAGGCTCGTCGTCGAGGAGGTGTTGCGCTTCATGGTGACTGCTGGCACGACTGGCGCACTGCTATGGTTGTACATGCAATATCACATAGTACCAAAACATAAGTGGGCGTTATTATACAGCGGTGTTGCGGAGGGGGCAGGGCAGAGAGGAAACAGGGTAAAATGAGTTTGCAGCGTAATGGGGATGAAAACTGATAACCGTACGAAGGGAGGGTCGGGTGTTTCGCAACACCATGCAGGCAGTACCGGGACCGCAGATGGGGTTTGCGGGTGGCGCGACTCCCAACCCCCCCCCCCCCCCCCCCGCCCCTCCCCAATTCAATTCGATCTACCGCAAGCTCGTTCGGTTCTCGCTTCAATGAAAACTACTGTGTGATACCTGGAAATTCTTGACGGTAGCACCGGAAGAAGGGCGATCGCGAAAAATCTCAACGTCGTCCAAGAAATCCCACTTAAAGACAATCATCGACATCGCAATGTATCATACATTCGACCGGTGACAAATCGTCCGTCATCACACCAAAACAAAACAAAAAAAAAACTCCGTTGTCGGGAGCGACCGGCCCCTCCAATCTACACGGTGACGGAGGCGCCGGCCTGCACATGCCTGGTCTTACTGCTGTTGGCGCCCATGGTGCCGTCCGATTGTCAGTTTTTTGTTTAGTTTTTTGTCTGTTTGTTTCCAGTCAAGATAGTCGTTGGCCTGCAAATTCAAAAAGCGCGACGACGATTGACGTCACAGCAGCTCACGCGGCTTAATCTCAAGGGTCGGTGGGAATTAGCTCTAGTTGAGTGCGTGCTTGCGAGAGGGCGAAAGAGAGGCGAGAACAGAGACGGGGCGAGCCTAGCAAAAGCAAGGCGCGTGCTCATCTCACCACCCCCCACCAACCCCCATCCCCACCCCCCCTCCCTTTATATCGCTCTCTCCTTCCCTCTCGACCCCTCCCCCTCTCCAGCGTGTGATCGAGAAGCGTGCAAAAACACGGGCGTTCACCGGAACGCCTTCTGCGAACGGACACGGCTTTTCTGAGTTGAATCGACACACGACACGTATTTCGAAAGTACAGCAGGAGTGTGGTGCTATATTTTTTTACCAATCCCCCGGAGGATACAAAAAAATAATAACAATATTGAGATTGCGAACCCTGCCAAAACAGCAAAACAAAAGCAACATTCTCACCCTCTAAATCGTTTCATGGTAAAATAAAAACCGGCTGTCTACGTTACGTCCACTAACTGAAGCCTCAGACTTTCACGTCGGGCCGCCCCCCCCCCCCTCCCCCCCTGAAACATGCCAACCGAACCCCGCCAACGGAGAAACAGCCACAACGGCGGCAGCCGCAGGAGCAGCCGCAGGAGCGTTACGCATTGGCCGACAGTTTCATCGAGATTTGATGAGCGCGGAAACCAGGGGGGGGCGTAGTAAAAAGATTGCGCGAGCGAGTGAAAAATCGCGCTTCGGTTCGTTCGAGAGTCGGTGCCGTTTCCGAACAAAAGCGGTTTCCCAACAATTATTTTCCGAACAAGCGGTTTCCGAAAAAAACGTGTTCCGTACAAAGGGTTCCCGGACAAGATGCTTCTCGTCTCTGGATCTGTGACCAAGCGGTTTCCGTGCACGCAGCGGCGGCGAGCCTATTGACACGGAGAGTTGAGAAAAGTCCGTCTCTTCATGCGAAACATGAAACGCTCCTCCCTACGCGTGCCCGTTTATAGCCGGACACCTGGTAGCCGGTGAGATCTGTCTCGCGCCTGCCGGTACCAGCCGCACGTCAACAGAACCGCTATGCGCTACCTGGCATGGCATTGCATTGTCTACTCTGCTCACTGCACAACAATGTAGTATCTCCGTGGCGTAGTTCTGTGACCACAGAGCTCGTTATCTATCCAGGATCGAAGAATTGGCACTGACTCTGGTTGTGCCGGATGTCGACGGGTAGAAAGAACGGTTCAATGTCACGGACACACACACGACACCTGGGGTATATTCTTAGTGCGGTAGTTGAGAATACCGCACGAAATAATCTGTACACACCCGCGTGGTGAGCTATTATAATAAAAACTTAATGTTCTACTTTGAAAGTTTCGCGTGGCAGAGCAAGAGCTGCTAAGACCCCCTTACCGTGAAATAAATCGTCAAATATTACATAGCAGGTAGGGATAATATAGCATTAATAGTTGTTTGACGACATCTTGACAACAAAAATCCACATGACAGGTCAAAAACCTCATCGACTCCGATCGAGGTATACTTTGGGGGATACAATGGTGAAGACACAAAAAGGCGATCGGTATCAGTTTCATTGCCCGAGAACACATGGTAATTCTGCGATGCCGCGCTCAATTTCGCTCAATTTTGCGAATTTCGATCTGAAATTTCAACCCCTTGAAAGTAAGGCACGTACAAGATTATAGAGTGCCGGCCTATTTAGACCTATGCCAATGGAAACGCGAAGTTCAAAAGTTTTTTTTCAAATATATCGCTTTAAAAAAACAGCCGAAAATTTTCTCGTACCGCCGCTATGGGAAAAAAAGAGAAAAATGCTTGATTTTTTTTTTTTTCCCCCAACGGCTGAAGGCGGCGCAATTTGTGTTTTTCTGGTCGCAAATTTGTCAACACGGTGATCGAAACCCGCTCGTGCGACGATCGACGCTCGATCTCGACATAGGCTCAGCCCACGGCCAACCCACTCGGTATCTGGCAAGCCCAACGAGTATAGATGACGGCCTCGAAGATATCAGGTGGATCCATGGTCTAGGGGGCGAGAGCTTGCCGGCGGCGTCCTACGGTATCCTCCCAAACCTGAAAAAAAGCCCATTTTTTGCCATTCGAGACGGATGGAGAAGTTTTGTCTCCTGTTTTGTGCAAACCAGCGGCCGAATGTTTTTTTATCACACGCCTGGTCAGCTCCCGCCACATGACACCGGCCATGGTGTGAAGACGGTGACCCTAGGGTTGGTCGGAGCCCCTAACGAGCGCACTCCGTTCAGAATTCATGACGCAATCGTTGGTTTTGTTGATCGATGTCTGTCGAGGACTCGGAATCTCGCGGCTTCGAACCAAAGATCGGCCTGAGTTTTCCTCAAGCCGATGTTGTTGCTTTTTTTGGGCTTTTCCAAAAGTTAAGAAACTTTTTTTTTTTTAGGTGGCCCATAGAAAGCGTGTTCTGATTTTTTTTTGGCGGGTATCTTTGAAATTCAAACTTTTTATTGCAACTTCGCTGTACCATTGGCATAGGTCTTAGTGTCTTGGTTTTTTCTCAAGACTTTTGTTCGTTTTTTTTTTCTTCGCTTTTCGAGTTCTTGAATCGGTCATATTTCTCAGACAGAAAACAAGAACAAACAAGGTCCGGGGACTGAATACGTACGTTATTGCATGAACAACGAACGCCGTGTCAAAATTCCGTATCCGAATTCGTAAAAGTGCGCGAGGCATGCATGGCCAATAAAGCAACAAACGGTTGTGGTAGAGAGAGGCTTAGTTAGTTAGCTGGCCCAGCTCGTGTTGTATGGCCCGTATTTATATTATATTACGGGGGACGATAGTAACTAGGACCAAATATTGTTCGTAAAAATAGCGAAATATATACCCTGGTACCTGGTAGGTATTTATGTGTACCGTAGGTCCTATTTAATATGGCCCCTCGTAATAGTAAAAGGTACGAGTACCAGGTAATACTATACTCATGGTATTCATATTACGGGGGGCCATAGTTAATAGGACCCAACATTGATGGTAAAAAGGTTTAAATATATAGGTTTTTATGTATACCATAGGTCCTATTAACTACTGGTATGGTCCCCCGTATTAGTATTAGCTTATGTTGGAGATGAGACCACATTTATTGGCTGGTCACGGGGTGGCCTTGAGATGGGTTATTACCCTGTATAGTACACTGCTGTACTCGTACTCGGCAATCGGTAATCGAACAATTTAGTAACACCAGTGATAAATCAGAAAGGTGGGGCGTGGGCATATAAACGAGAACCGTGTGACTGCTGACTGCTGAAGTATCACACATGAAAAATATCACATTTTTATGATATGATATGATATTATACGACATCATTATGGACGGAAATATAAGGAACGTTTAGACATCAACATGAAGATCAAGTGGTCTTTATATTTACGCCCACAGAGGTACTATAATTGTTGTAGGTACGACACGATATGTGATACCTTGGTACGTGACATGATACCCTTCCCTTGCTTAAACCTGTACATACCAGATATATTATTACGGGGGACCATAGTTAATGGGGCCTATGGTACACATAAAAAACTATATATATTTAAACTTTTTTACTAACAATATGTGGTCCTATTGACTATGGTCCCCCGTAATAATACGAGTTTATTATTGCACGTGATATATACATATTATATATATAGTACATATATTTGCTCATCCCATTTATTATCTTCGCACATCTTCTTCTCTCTCTCTCCTTCCAACTCGGAACTCAGATCCGGGGTCACATAGCAGGCTCTTCTACCTCCTTCCCGCTACGGTTCGTGCCTTCATTTTTATCGCGAGAAGATTTCAGCCTTTTCTTCCCTCGTCGACTCGCATCGAATAGTGCCTACCCATGCTGCAAGGCGCTCTCAACAATTGAATCCTTTTTATTTTTATTTTTGCAAATAAAGTCAAATGTCCGACCCACCTGGGGCTCGAACCCAGGACTCAAACACAAGTAGAATTCGAGGTTAACCACTTGAACCACCGGGGCGATATGTAACTGGTATATCGGTACGTACAGAGTAGTGGTCCCAGTGCCGGTACGCGCCAGCCAGCCGACAATACCGGCGCGATAATAACGGCAACCGGCACTATATACTCCGCATGCTGCCACTCTGGTCAATCCCATCTGTCTGTAAGAAGCGATTCCACAGATACAGCAGCAGTAGTACTATTATAGTGGGCAACCGGCACTACTCAATTAGCACTATAGAGGAACCACTGCGAGGTACTACTGCTTGCTGTACTGCTTGTATTATGATCTCATTGCTTGTATGATGATCTCAATGCTTGTATGATGATATTATACGAAGGATGAGACAAGACCAAGGCACTATCGCCCCTAGCTGGGGCTGCTGCTGTCGGCGCTTGCTCGAGGAAGCGGCGGCGCTCGTTCGCGGTCCGCACTGCCGACAACAGCAGCCCCAGCGATAGCACCAGCAGCAGCATTACAACAGAAGTATTATCTAGGTGTGTCACACCTTGTGTACATGTGCAACCAGGACCTAAAAAACCGCCGCATCCGTTCTTCCGTTTACGGTACAGCAGTATTAATAGTAATATTAATAGTAGCATCCTAAACCCAGAACTCTACGCGCCAAACCCGCCACATCCATGTGATACCTTGACAGCAAACACAGAAAGCTCCGCCCCTCCTGCATGTCCGTCCATACGGTAACTACTAAACTCCTTCCATGGAGGGTACAGCAGTACGTTACACGCCATCAGTAGATCAACCACTTGGCGAAACCTCGAGGTTGCGTTACACGCAGTCCTTTTACTACGACTGCAGTCCCGTTTTTGGGACAAGCTACTTGAGGACATGAGTGGTTTGTCCCGAACACGGGACTGCAGTCCTATACGTATAAAAGAGTTAGTGTAACGCTTTTTGGAGCAACTTGTAAAAGTGGCTGGAAGGTACTGGAAACTGGAAACTACTACTGGCTGTAGACTGGAAACTTCCTCCATCTTCCCAATTTTCACCCTAACCCGACCCGTTGAAAAAGGGCAAAAACTTGAAAGCTCCCTCCCCGCCCCCCCACACCCGGTTGCTGGATCTGTTCCTACTACAGCAGAACTGCTCTGCAGAACCGGTACAGTACTCCGTGAGCATCGCTCTCTTTTAGGACCCCAGTCCGGTTTTGGGGACAAACTACTTATAATTTGAGTGCTTTGTCCCCCACATATGGGACTGCGGTGCTAAAAGGGTGAATTATACCGGTGACACTCGTGACTGCTTTGGCTCGTACCAGAACTCCAGAACGAGGCAACAGCCGAAGGGTGCAATTGCAACGCATTGATCACATATCGCACGACTGATTTGATGACCGACGGGTGGTGACTCGTCGCCGGCTGTAACGCACGCGAACGCGAACAGAAACTTTGGCTTCGCCCAATCAACCCAGAGGTGTGTGTTCTTCATTCTTCACATGAAACCGTTATTTCTACACGTCGACATCAAGGTCCGCACCAAGAAGGTATAGGTTATACACGCACGTATAAATACAGTCGTATTAGGACCACCGGTTGCGTTTGTTCGTTGTTGCTGGTGTTCCCCACTCAGATCTAAACAAGAAAAAAAACGCATCAAGTACATTCGATCATACTGCTGTGTAGAATGTACGTACGAGTGTAACGAATACCTGGTACGTAATATTAATATTAATAGTTCACACGATGATTCACAAGTGGAATTGATATCTGGTACGTAAATACCAGGTAGGCCCTTCAACGAATACTTATTGACCCTTTTAGCTCTGTAGTCCCGTTTTGGGGACGAACTACTTGGAAATTGAATTGTCTGTCCCCGAAATGGGGGCTGCGGTTCTATTAATAAAAGGATTGATTGAGTACAACGAGTATGCCCGTGTTTCCTTCCACCGCCTCTCCTTCACGCGCATGCCAGGATGCGTATGTCGCGCCTGTCGTATCCAGTACGATGATATGGCATTGCATTATCTATGACTCTGCTTACTGAATACCTTTGGTACAAATTTTGTAGTACCTCTGCTGCTGTGTCGTAGTTTTGTGACCACAGAGCTTCTATTTCTCTAGGATTCAGAACGGACATTGGGTGTGCTGGATGTCGAGGACGGGTTCGTAGAGAGTAGAAAGAGTGGAGAACACATACCAGGTACGCAGCAGTATCGGAATTCGAACCTATGACATCAGGTATCAGTCAGTATTCTGGGAATCCATCAAGAACAGGAGGCACACTATTATACTGCCCACAGAAACCACGAGGCAGCCCCGCTTTCCGTTTTGCATGACGGGTGGGGAGAAGTGAGCCGAGCGTACCGGTAATTAGAAGACCAGCGGCAGCACCAGCAGTAGTGCAGTGATATACTCGTCGATAGATCGTGCGTTTGTAACACATCATTAAATCGCAGTTGACCCTTTTAGAAGAGCAGTCCCGTTTAGAGGACAAACCGGTCAAATTGTAAGTAGTTTGTCCCCGAAACGGGACTGCGGTCCAAAAAGGGGTACAACGCAGACAGCGGGGGAACCAACGCCAACCCGGGCCGAGCGACGTGATAGAGAAACAAACGCGTGCGGCGTATACGTATACCTGGTATGTTTTTTTTATAACGGCGGAGCACTCAGCACTCAAGACAGCGGGATGGCGAATTTTGTGGGTGTTCGTATTGGTTGTATAAACCAGCCGCCCCTCTCGCAAAGGCTCGCAATAAACCGTGCGGACGCGCCCTGCGGCTGCTGCTGCTGCGGCTGCTGCTGCTGCTGCTGCTGCTGCTGGGACTGGGGCAAGTGCAAGCCCTCAGACGCAACAGAAAAATAGAACAACAGCAACGAAACACTGCTGTCAACATAAAAGGACACTGGTACCTGCCTGGTACAGTACCTGGTACGAATCAAATCTCCTCCCGCATATCTGGTATACAATGCTCGTACTCGTATATACTCTGTGTATATACTCGAACTGCTGCATGTATGTATGTTTCATCGCACCAAGAGACCCATGCACACAGACAACACAGACAGACAAACCGTCAGGCAGGGCCGAAGCGAGCCACCAGAACAGCAGCCGCCGTCGACTGCCGTACCATGTATCTGAAAGATCATCGAACATGGCGACTCATACCACAGAGTACTCGTTACGCTGTACGTCTTTTCTGTACGGCCCAGCAGAATCATAAAACTGCACCAATACGTCCCAAATTATAAGGATCGTTTTGATTTAATATTATTATCAAAAAGTTACTTGTATTTCGGTACAGAGTGTACGCTGCCGCCGTGTGCTGTGACCGGCGGCAAGAAATACCACTCAGAAATACTATTGATACATACGTGAACGGCGAGCAAAACGTGGGTCAAGACGAAATCCTCGCCTCGAGTGCACTCTGGTACACAACACGGCATGGTACTCGTAAATACTCGTACAAGAAGTATCTAGCTAGGTGAAAAAAAGCGGCGAAAAATGGGATGGCGGCCAGTCCGTTTCTCTGAGGCTCAGCTAAAAGGACAGGTCGTCTCCGAGGAGTGCACACCGGGCGCGACGCCGCGGGAAGTGCAAAGTGCCACCAGTTGTCGGGCTTGCGACTCTCAGGTGTATAGGGAGCCGTGGTGGGAAGCCTCCACCCCACCGAAGCAGAAGGACAGCGACGACAAAAACAAAAGCCATCTCTTGGACGTACTGGAAAAATGGGTGTACGTACGTTGTGGCAATCTCACATATTGCGACGAACAACAACAGACCACGGTAGAGCCAACAGAATGAGCAGTACGTACTACTGCCGATGTACCTGCACTAGACCGAAGAACACGACACGACGGTAGGCCGGCTGGTCACGCCCAGGACAGGCCCTACACCGTCTACCTATACCAGCAGATGTGTGTATCTCCATGCAATACAATGCGCGGTGGCAAACTTCCGAAGCTGTACGTATTCGTGGTGTTTGACCACGCCGTGTGCGTACATGAGCGGGCGTGCGGCGCGACCCCGTAGTAGTACAAGAAGCTGTACCGCCCTCTCAATCCCCACCCCCACCACCTTACACAAAGTCGAACTGTAGCAGCAGCAGCAGCAGCAGCAGCAGCAGCAGCAGCGTATACAGCGGCAGCAGCGGCGGCAGCAGCACATCCAAGGTGACAAACGAACGCACTGGGCGGATGGACGCGATCGTGCATCTCACATTCGGATCAGCTATTGATAGCTGCCAGTGACCATTGCTCTGTAACAATAACATCACACAAGAGGAAGGTGGCAAAGCTCTTGCAGCGTATATACCACGGCCGACTCACCTTGTTCTCTCTGTGTGCGGTATAGGGGCCGGCAGCCAAGCACAGCGTCGAAAGCTCTAGCTCCGGTTGTGAGATGGGCACGGGGCAGGGTCGATGACTCTGGTTGGTGTGCGTGGAGAGGGGGGTTCGCGCTTGGCGTCGAAATGTGTGTATCCCGCGAAAAGCGGTAACCCGGCATCAAGTTTTCGAAGCGTTGGAACCAAAACCCCTCCTGCCATTCTGCCGATCGAGCGCTTTCTTCCCAAATTCCGACTCATTGCTTTGCCACATGAAAACTCCCAGCAGCAGTAGTTATTTTTCTTTTCGTGCCCGCCCGTGTAAAATAGATACCAGGTATACCAATAAGGACGATGGATTCAGATTCATTAAAAATATCTTGATAAAAGTATGAGGGCGGCTATCTTTTTCGTCAGTAGTGACGGGCTCTTCTTGAGCCGTCGTTGGCTGGCTCGATGTTGTTCTCTGGGCTCGAGGAGTGCGTTATGACATCTCTATCTATCTATGAAGTGCATGGATAATGATCGATCGTGACATACGTACATGATATCCGCCAAGCAGGCACAAGGCAAAAAGAAACGTGAAGTTTCACCCATCTATCTGTCCGCAAAAAAAAAACAAGAAAGCCACAAAAAAAAAAACGCAAAAAAAACGGGGACGAAGGAACAATAAATAATAATAATAAACGAAACGTGCAACTCTGAAACTTGAAACGTTTTTTACAGCTCTCTTCCGTACTCCCTCTCTATCTCTATTCTCTAATCTGTTTTCCCATCGGTTGAACTCACAGCTGACGTACTCTTTTAGTTTCTTATAAAATCTGTTTTTCCTCTATATACCCACGGGTATTATCGACGAACGAACGAGGTGGTACGAGGTTGTACGGGTAAACCGCCAAAACAACTGGATAACAAATAATACCGTTCGTTCGTTGTTGTTCCGCACCGCGATCCTTGATATTATCACATAATAACTGCTCTGGTATCCTAAGTACAGATACGACATCATTCATACAAATCATACATGGTGGCACGGTTATTAATACCAGGTATAGCCATGGCCCCCCAACTATTATTGCAGCATCTACCCGCACGCGGGGAAGGCGACGGACAGAACGATATGATATGCCTGGTACCAAGCTATCATACCCAATGGAAAATTATGACCGCCCGGGTGTGCGCCTATATACGCCTGAACGTACGGACGCTGAGAGCCGAGGTGATCGAAAAACGTTGCTCTACGGTTGCGTTACTTGGAGCCCGAGCAAGACTGATTACGGTATAGGCTACGACGGGAGCTTCACCACAAGATGCTCCTCCGATGCATCGGCCGGCGAAAACGAAAGCGCGAAGACCACATTATATCCTACTATGCTAGCGCGCTTCTCAGGACAAAACCTGAGAGCGTTGAGACGACGGTGCGCAGACAGACGTAGGCTATATTATTATTGTTTGTGGGCTTTGTGACACGCATAGGAGAGGAGCGTCTGCCGAAGAGGGTGACGATGTTTGGGGAGATGGTCGGGGGTTTAAGGGCTACTCCGGAGGACAGGAGTGGGACTGGATGAGGTAGCTTGAGGAGGAACTCAAGGAGTTTGGCATCAAGCTCGAAGGGTGTGGCGCACGGCAGCACAGAAAGCCGGCAGATAGATGGTTCCGATGGGTCAAGGAAGGGCGAAGGCTTTCATGCGGCATGATCAGATGAGAAGGAGGCATCGGCAGAACGGCACAGGATGGCTGCAACCACGATCACAACCCAACCATTGACGCCAACGCACGTGCGCAGAATGGCAGGGAAAAGGGGGGGGGGCGAACGGGGGACGAGGGGGAATGGGGGGGGGGGGGAAGTGGGGAAGGGGGGAGGAGAGGGGGGGAGGCGGTCTGCCCAACAGACTGAAGCCTGGGTATGGCCAACATCGTCATGATGCGCTCCCTTCTTTGGGACCCTAGTATCTACCGTAGCATGGTGCCACCCGGGCAACTTTGCGTGTCTGCAGGCGCCACAGTTCTTACCTTTCGTAGAATCTTTCCCCCCCGCCCGTGTTTGTCCCTTTTTCGTCCCTTCTTTTCATCTTTCCTTCTTTCCCGTTTATACCTCTTTGTGTCTCCGTATCTTCCGTTTTGCTTTTTGCTTTGCTGAGTCTCTTTTTTGCTTCCCTGGTGTTCTTACGAGTTTTGGGCGGAGTACGTATGCTTGTCTTTTTGTTCTTATCTCTGTTCTACACCCCTCGCGCAGCGTGCGAGCCTGCAGTATTAAAAAAAAATGCGCTTTTCCCTTATTGTGTGTTTCCTTCTGGATTTCTTGCTTTCTATTGCTTCCTTGCGTGACTTGAACTATTTTTCTCTCTCTTCCCTTTTGGATTTGTGATTTTTGTTTTTTTATTTGGATTTTTCCAGGGCTTTCCTCGTTTTTTTTCCCGTTGTGAAGATCCCGCGGGATTCCACGGGATACGGAATAATCCCGTGGTCCCGTGGAATTTTGAAAATCCCGTTGTCCCGTGGAATTTTGAAAATCCCGTTCCCGTCCAAAGTGATCCCGTGGAAATGTTCGCGATCCCGATCCCGTCCCGTGTTTTTGTTTTTAAATCCCGATCCCGTGCAAACCAGTCCCCCCGTGAAATTTGGGCAAATCCCGTGAAATCCGTGTCCCGTTCCGTGCAAACCCGTGATTTTTTAGATTTCCCAAATCCCGTCCAAACCAGTCCCGTGGTTTCGTGATCCCGCGGGATTTATCCCGTGACTTCTGATACAACGGGATTTTCCAGGGATTTTTCGGTGTATGGCTCAGCGGTTAAACGCGCTCAACTCAACCGGCACAATGTCATGCTTTCGAACCTGGCCTGCTTTTGTTTTATAAGGAGTACCACAGTCGTTAGAGCAGCAGCTCGTAAAAGTAAAAAAGACGCCAAATGAAGGACGTTGTACGCATGACTTTTAGTTTTTTGCGTTCCCCGTTCGATGAACGAATACAGTTCGCCCATGCTATGGCATGCGGTTATGTTCGCGTATGATACAGTAGTACTAAAAGTGCAATCGTATAAGATCATACGAAACACTGTTGTGCTTGCGGTGTACCGTGCAAATACCGCGTAAAATCGTTTTTACATCCCGTCCCGTGCATTCCCGTGATATCTTAATCCCGTCCCGTGGAGTATCGTGTTTTTTTCGTCCCGTGAAATCTCGTGATATCTCAATCCCCTCCCGTGGAGGGCCGTGCTTTTTTTGTCACGTAAAATCCCATGATGTATCTATCCCCTCCCGTGGAGTGCCGTGCTTTTTTCGTCCCGTGAAGTCCCGTCCCGTACAATCCCGTGGTATCTCAATCCCGTCCCGTGCAATCCCGTGAAATCTCAATCCCGTCCAAATTTTCCCGTTCAATCCCGTGATGGTTCAACCCCGTCCTGTACCGTCTCGTGCTTTAAATACCCCTTCTTATCCCGTCCCGGGGAATCCCGGGATATCTCGATCCCGCGGGATCCCGTCCCTAGACGAAAATTCGGTCCCGAGGAAAGCCCTGGATTTTTCGACGTCGAGTTGTTATTTTCATCCTGTTTATTTTTTCTGGGTAGTATGTGGTCTTCTCGGTTTCTGTGGCGACTTGTACAGCGTACCGCATGTATCAGATACGTACGTGCGCGGACCTCACTTTTTATTTCTTATCTGAGGTGTAGATGTGCTTTATCGTGTGTACTATTATTTGCTTGTTTTATGTTTACCGAGGTATTTCTTCCACTCCAGAGTTATTGGGGCCTGTCCTGCGACCACGGACCGCATTGTATAGTGGCGATGAGTTAATGTGAGAACAACAACAACAACAACAACAACAACAACAACAACCCGATGATGCTGTCGCGGCCCACGAACCTTCTATTAATAGAGCTATAGGTATCACTCGTACTTCCGTTGTGCGCAATCGCCCATACCGGCTTTTATTCTCGACGGTTTCGCTGCTTCGTTCAACGAACGGTGCCCACTCTCGCGTTATATATGGCGTGCCGGGGGGGGAGGGGGGCGCGAGAAGGTGCTCAGTGCGATATGCATCTAGGAGTCGACGGTTTTGGGGCACACGGTTACATCGCTCTCAGCCGCGCCGGCGCTCGCCGAGGTTCCAACGAAGTCCTCCTCCTACGATAAATAGCGACACCGTAACCGAGCTTTGCTACTGTAGAAGAAACCGAAAAACGGTGTGCTTGCTTGCTCGGATTCACTCGCCCTGGGTGGACTGGTTGGTGATACGGTATCGCGTGGCAAAACCACCACCACCACGACCACCCGCCGTCCTAGCGCTCTTCACAGACACCCTAGTTTGGGCCAAGGGGGGGGGGGGGGGGGTTGGCTCGAGACAGACGTGTTGGAGGCCGATCGATGCCTCATGGGCGCGGCAACTGCTACAGCGTATGGGGCGAGCCTCAACAGCACTTTGCTTTCTTTTGAGTTTCTTTCCGGGTAGCTACCAGGTATTTCGTTCCTTCCGAAGCTGCAGCGTAGCGCGCGGGTGCGATAAACGCGATTCTTGCACCATATGTGCGCCTGGTACATTTGAACGTGTTTCGTCGATTGCCGAGACGTGACATGCGGAACACGTAGAAGGAGGGCTCTGCGGGGCAGCAAGCTGTTGACGCGGGCGGGTTATTATTTGATACGAACTGTACTTCTACCCCTGCCCCCTGTGCTCGCGTGGGATGGGACGTGGCGGGCATTTCACCGTCGCTGCCCCCTCCCCTCCCCTGCGCTACGCTGCGAAACGACTCGCGTGTGGTAGCGTGCCCTCCCTCCTAACCCTGAACGTTTGGTTCCCGCTCCTTACGTACGTGCGATTCGTGCCTAGACACCCTCCACCCGTCCACGCAGCTTCAGTGCAACATCAGCGCCGTTCTCGTTTTCCACGCCCCCCGCCCAAACACCCGCACTCAGTCAAGACCGGCCGAAATCCAACCTTTTTTTCACAGCAACAAGAACAGGAGACGCTATCCCCACAGCGAGGAGACCGCGAACCCCTCCCACCCCCTCCCCTCCCCTCTTTTTCCTCAGTGGCTTCCTTCGTACCACACTGTGACCGCCCCCATATGAGTACATTCTCCCCCCCCCCCCTCCACGGTGGTCTCCTGCATCGTGCCCTATGACCCCCCCCCCGCCCTCCCCGCCTTCAACAAATCAACTAATTCGACGACATATCCGTGGTAAGCAGAAAAGTACGCACGAGGCCTTGAAATCCGCATCACAAGCGGTTCTTAGTGTTTATGTAGGATGCAGCTCGCAATGCGACTCGCCGAACACCTCACGGCGCCTCGCTTCGCGGCTTGGTGCAACAAGCAAATGTCTTGCCTGCTCGGTGAAAACCCGCCGTGCTCCGTCCGGGCATTGCAGGGATGCAAGGGTCCACGTATGGTCGTACGACTGCGCCCATGCATGACATGAGTACAGCCCTCCCCCCCCTCCCCCCCCCTTAGTAGCCTTCTTCCTCTTACCCCACGAATAACAAGCACATACGTACTCGTGCTGTAATAGATGCGAGCCACGATAGGACGTTTAGGCCCAATTATGTCTAACTGGCCGGGCTCCTAGACCCAATATCATTGGAACACAATGAATATTTTACAAACAAAAAATATCATGATACGTATAGTTGTATAGACTATGCATAGGCTTTGAGAATTTGCTCATCGGGTTTGCACTTTCGGATTTTCTCCAACTATTATTCAGGGGGGTGAGGTGTAGAGCTCCTTATACTGTAATCAAGTGAGGAGCCTCAGAAAAATTAGGCGTCACCCCTATAAGGCAAGCACGCCTCCATAGTTTATAAATACCGTGTAACACCACGATGGCACCCCCCCCCCGTGGGACGAACTTCGGATATGACAGGGTTTCTCCGAAAATGATGGCGTTGCGAAAATCTCGCCCAGGCCTTTCGGTGGACACATCGCTCGGCGTTTGCACCCTCCCCGCCGTCGTCGACGAAAAATCAGCGAGAAAAAATCGTCCGAGGGGTCGTGCGCTATCTTTGAGTGTGTGTGTCTACGGTATCTATCTATCTATCAATCCATCCATCCATCTATCTATCTATCTACTCCGAAGGAGTTCGGTTCCCTCCGCGATGTTAGTGCCGGCAAAGAGGGCCAGCACGGGCGCGGTCGGGTCTTGGTGCGTCGTGTATACCGAAACTCGCAGCAGGTTCGAGTCCTCCTTCCTTCCCGCGCACCGAGTGTACCTGCGCGTGTGCGGGCGCAAACAGCGTCGGAGGAGGAAGGGAGGAGGAGAGGGGGGGGGGGGGGGGGCAGGAAGATGAGGAAGAGGAGGAGGGGGGGGGAGAGGGAGGGGGAGCGGGAGGAGGAGGAGGAGGGGGAGGAGGACGAGGAGGACGAGGAGGAGGAGGAGGAGGAGGGAGAGGTGGGGAGGGGGGGGGGGGAGGGGAGGAGGAAGAGGAAAAGGGGGGGGGGGGGGGGGGGGGAAGCGGGAGGACGAGAAGGTACACCTTTTTTTGTCGGGGGCGGTCGATAGCGGTCGGTTCGAGACGAATTGCAGAAGCTATCCGACGAGTCTCCTATCGTTTTTTCGTGTAATTAAGCAGTAAAAGACGAACAACGCTGGATTTTGTTACTGTTCAATGACCGCGACTCGCTGCGTCGCAAATGAAGGGAGATGGCGAGAACCTTGACGCCGGGGAGGGGGGGGGGGGGGGGGGGATAGAAGGAGGGATAGAGGGAGAGGAGAGGAGGGACGGAGGGGGAACGAGTAAAATAACGGGCAGTGTTGTTCAGGGTAAACCATGAATCAACACAAAACATTCAGCGCCTTATAAGGTATACCTGGTACACCCCCAACGTACTCGTACTCCTAGCCCCTATACCACTATGACACCGATATAGCCGCTGCGCTTCCTTGTCGGAGGTGTGCGTGATAACCCCTTTCCCCTCTCGGTGCGCGAACATACCTCGAGATATTGGCGTAGCGTCGCTGGTCCAGGAGCAGTTCACGCCTCGGCTGGTCCGAGGCACCTGCACCACCACCGTCGTTCCCATCGGGTGTGGTCAGACCCCCCAATCGGTGCACGAGGACACTGCTAGGCTGGCCTTCACCATCGACGATGTCAGCGGCTTCGCTGGCAAGCACGAGCTGCGACGCGCCAATTCGGGACAAAGCCAAAAACAAAAACAAAAAAAAAAACGGAAACGACAAGAAAAAAACGTTCGTGTTTGTTTTTTCCATTTTGCCGAATCAAAAAGGCGAACGTATAATATCACTTCCAAAGCTGCGTACCTACCATTCCATCGGTCGAACTCACAGTTGACGTACAGTAATTCAGACCTCGGACAGAACATCTACAGATCATTCCGTCATGATCTAGATCTTTCAGGGTAGATGATCTGTATGATCTATAGCTCATGTTGCCGGGTGGGAGCCGTAAAACCTGCATGGTCTAGCACAGGTTTCTTCGGTTGGATCTGTACTACGCAGATCCTGAATAACCTCCCACAACGCCAGGTGAGGAACTAGATCATCTATCTGTTCAGTAGATCATGATCTATCTGTCGATGATGTGTTCGAGGTGTGCAACGTTTGTAATCATTTTATAGAATCATTCTATACAATGGCAAACAAACGGGGGTAGGAATAGGCGATACATGTGTGTGTGTCGCCGTTTGCGATACTGAACAACTAAGAAAACAAAGCAATCCAAGCCTCAAAAGCCAGGGAAGGCGCGGGGGAAAACGAGCAGCTTGCGCAGGACACCACTAACATCCATTTCATGCCTCGGGCTGATGTGCTGTAGATCATCTACTGTAGTTTATCACCTGCCGTTGTGAGAGGGGTTGTGCGGATCTGCATAGCACAGATAGATCCTACCCAGCAAACATTTGATAGATCTCGCGCAGATAGGACGGGCCCCACCCGGCAACGTGAGCTATATACATACATAGATCATACAGTATCGGGAATAGATCTGCCTTGAAAGATCTAGATCATCTAGTCGAAATCGATGATCTGTCCGGGGTGAGTGACCTATCTTCTACCGCAGGGTTGCGAGTAAGTTATGCCTTGGCTGATTTTCACGGCTTGTTGCTATTACGAGGGAGGGTGGGGGGGGTACTCGATCTCATGCATGGCCGTAGTTGTATGACCATAGACCCCCGCATGCCTACAATGCCGGGACGGAGCACGTCGGGTTTTCCCCGACCAGGCAGACATTGCGTGCACCAAGCGCGGAGCAAGCGCCGTGAGGTGTTCTGCGAGTCGCTTGAAGGGTGAGCTACATCCTACTAAGAACCGCTCGTGAGGCGGACTTGCACATTGATGACAGCTTCAATGGTTCAATTCAAAATTTCCGGTGTGGCCACTTCCAGAGACAGCAAAGGGGGTACCACGTAACTGCCTCTTGGGTGCCTCACCATAAACACTACGTGATGCGACCATTCCCCTTGTGCGCAGTAAAGGTTTTTCACCCCGCATAAATAACTTTCGACCACGAGCTATGAATAGCTGCGACCGACCGCCAACAAAAAAAAAAAGAAGAAGAAAAAAAGAACGGAACGCTGGTTGTCTACTGTACTTCACGTAGTGAGCGGCATATTTTACAGTGTCGTTGCCAACCGACGCCAACCTAACCTATAAATAATAGGGGGCTATGGTAATCAGAACCGACGATGGGGCCAAAATTCATGCACTCCCCCTATATGGTTACACGCCGTATGTGGAACACAGGTTCGGGGATCGGTTCGTATATTGGTCGTCACACATACATCCATGGAAGATAGATACACCAGAAGTACTATCCTATCTGAGGAGCTTCCAGAGAAGAAGTCGGAGAACTCGGCGTAACAACTATTACGGGGGACAATAGTAAATAGGACCAAATATTGTTGGCGAAAAATAGGTGAATGCCTATATTTTTGTGCGTACCGTAGGTCCTATTTACTACCAATAACGAGTCTCCTTGAAGTCGAGGAGAGCCTTGTCTGCCCGCCCGAGCTTCACTCATCCTCTCTCACCTCCACGCCCATCGCGTGGAAGGCTCTCTCCTTGCCCCACACATGAGGGAGTAAACTGCAGCCCGAACACGGAAGCGGGTCAAGACTGCCACATCATTCGGGACCCTAGGAGAGTAGGGGCTTCATCTTGGCGCCAGCGACGAGATTCGAACTCACGCGGGCCAAGCCCAACGGCTCGTACCTGTAGGGGCTTCATGCATATTTCGGTCCTGATTACTGCTATATATACCCCCCCCCCGTAAATACTTGAGCGGCGAAGAAAAAAAAACAGCCACAACCAGCTGACCCTGCTGTAGTCTTTTTTATCAGCAGAAAACACACGTCGATACACACAAAAAAGACGCAGAACTCCGCAACTTGCCGCACGCAACTAGCAATCAACACCTAGCCACCAGACTCTACTACAGCCCTACTAATATTACGATGTACAACCGCGGACGTGCGGGATCTCGTTGAGACGTCCATCGCACAAGCCCCGCCAGCCCGGAGACCATAGCGACTCGTTCATGAACGGCAAATAAGCCTGCCTCCCTCAGCGCCCTTACGCGGGCGGCAACGGCCTCGTTGCGTCCCACGAGCCGATACCGGCCACCATCAACACACCGTCAAAGTCCCACGATAATAAAAACAAAAAAATAAACCTGAAACACTAAAGCGGGTGTACAGGAACAAACTTCGTGGGGCTTTTGCTCCTAAGAGTTACCAGTACTACAGTACCACTGCTGTAGGAACGTGCTACTCGTTCACCAGGTACCAGGTACACGATACAAAAGGAGTACGTAGCGCTTTGTTTTGGCCGAGCAAAAAAAAAATACGGCTGTGACGGGGGTTTTCTTGAACAAGGATGTATCGAACGAATGGCCCTTACATTCAACGAATAACGCTCAAACCGGCACGGCGGTCCTTGGAAGATCTATATAAAACGACGCCATCGTCATCATCACCGCCACCACTGCTACCGAGCAGCACTATACGGTAACGACATATGTAATGTATCTATTATAACGTATACCGTTCTGCTCCTAAATAGAAGTACCGTTTGTATGTTATTACGGGAGGCCATAGGTAATAGGACGAAATATTGTTAGTAAAAATGGTTAAATATATAGGTTAATGTATACCATAGGTCCTACCATATCAACCATGGTCCCCCGTAATAATAGTTCAATCAAAACGGTCCTTACGTGTAGAGAAGATGTGGCACCAGGGAGTAGCTCCTCAGCGACGAAAAAAACACGTCTTGGCTATACTTTAATCAAGTATAACTCCTTCCCCTACTACCGTATGCAGCGTTCGGAGCGTCACTATGACGGGGGACCATTGTGAATACGACCAAATAATGTTAGTAAAAAATAGCGAGATATATAGGTTTTTGTGTGTACCGTAGGTTTTGTTTAATATGGCCCCCCGTTCTATGATCTTAGGAAGGGAAATATGCTGAGAAGAGAGGGGGAGGGCTAGTCGGGAGGGGGCTGACGAGGCGGGGGGGGGGGAGGCTCATTTGACCATTGACCACGCATCCCTTTCGAGACGGGGGGTACTCGATAGAATGCATGGCCGTAGTCGTACAAGCATAAACCCTCGCATCCCTGCAGTGTCGGGACGGAGTACGTCGGGTTTTCACCGACCAGGCAGACATTGCTTGCACTAAGCGCGAAGCGCCGTGAGGTGTTCGGCGAGTCGCATGCAGGGTGAGCTGCATCCTACCAAGAACCGTATGTGAGGCGGGCTTGCATATGTACGACAGCTTTGTTGAGTTACTATATATTTTCCGGTGTAGACAGTTCCAGAGACAGCAATGGGGGTACGAGTACTATGTAACTGCCTCGTGGATGCCTTGCCATAAACACGACCAGGTACGTGATACGATCATTCCGCTTGTGCGGCGTAAAGCTTCTCCGCCCCGCACAAATGATGTAACTCGACCGCCAGCTAGCTGTGACCGACCGCCAAAAAAAAAGGGGGGGAGGTGTACTCGATATCATGCATGGCCGTAGTCGGGGGGGGGGGGGTGCATCAACTTATTGTCATGCATGGCCGAAGTCGTATGACCATAGACCCTCTCGCATCCCTACGGATGCCGGGACGGAGCACGCCAGGTTTTCACCGACCAGGCAGACATTGCTAGTATCACCAAACGCGACGCAAGCGACGTGAGGTATTTGGCGAGTCGCATGGACAGTGAGCTGCATCTTACCAAGAACGGGGGGGGGGGGGGGTACTCCTAGCAGAGATGCCCGTTAGGAAAGCCTTGCACATCTTGAACAGATCGTTGATTTTATCTATTAATATGAGTATTGAATAGTAGACCTTTCAGGGAAGATGATCTGTATGATCTATATGATCTGTACGATCTAGCTCATGTTGCCGGGCGGGATCCGTCTAGCTTATCTTATCTACGGTAGGGCATGTTTTCCTGTGGGATGCATCCGTATATATTGTAGACAGGTCCTGCACACAGCAGAGTATCAGAACGGCAGGCGGGCTAACCTGTATGATCTACTGCTGTAGGGCAAAACAAATCCGGCCCGTGGTTGTTTGGCATCTGTATCTCAACAGACCAACGCACAACACATGTATCGCGACGGCAGGTTAGGGATCTAAAAGATCTGGATGATCTACTGTACATCGTGATCTCTCTGACGTGAGAAATTGGACAATTTTATATAGAGATATACCTGGTACCCTGATATTTATATAGATATACAGTGGATAAAATCTTGTTTGTGTTTTCATTTTATATGTCGTGCATATTTTTCAATCGTATAAATATCTACCAGGTATTATCCACTACCCACCCCAACTGTCGGTCGAAACGCGAGCCGCCACATACACCTACACAGCATTAAAATAACAAAAAAAACAAACAAACGCACCTTCAGCCGTACGATCGACTTTTTTTTTGGCGAATCTCATCTCTCAAACCTGTGTGTGATGCCTCGACAGCACGTGCTACCGGGTGTACCGCACATGACATTCCATGAACGGTACAAGTCGGTGGCTCTCCTTGGGGTGCTACTCGTACTTTTTTTTTTTGAACGTCGGCGTGAGCGCAGCTGAACCAGCGAGAGGAGGATCATTGCTGGGGACGGGGAAGAACACGAGCCCCCAAAATGGGCCCCGGGACGACGGCACCACCCTCCATGGCGTGTCTTCGTGTTACCACATATTAACCCCTTTAGAACCGCAGTCCCGTTTTGGGGACAAACCAGTCAAACTCTAAGGAATTTGTCCCCAAAACGCGACTGCGGTCCTAAAAGGGTTAAAATAGATTAGTTCGCCCGATTGCACTCGTTGAATAGTACGAAAGCTGCAGACGAAACGGACTTCAAAATGCGCGAGTTTTTTTCTGCATTACAGGCCTTGCCTGGCCGGCGATCGTGCACACGAAGCTCCCGATGGGGATGTCTTCCCCGGCCCTCACGCCCCACTTCTTGTCGCACCCCTCCAGTAGCTTACGCGAGGGACCCAGGTAGGCGACCTGGAACCGAAAAACAAAAAAAAAACAGGCAAAAACGAACACCGCAGCGAAAAACGAAGGCTGGTCTTATTACGGGGGGGCATAGTTAATAGGACCAAATAGTGTTAGTAAAAATGGTTAGATATATAGGTTTTCATGTATACCATAGGTCCTATTAACTATGGCCCCCCGTAATAGTTTTCCTATGTTTGGTTTTAGTTTTCCTATGTTTGGTCTTAGTTTTCCTATGTTTGGTCTTAGTTGTCCTCATCTTGGTCTTAGTTGCACTACTGTTGGTTTTGGTCGCACTATTTTTGGTAGTGTCATAGTTGCACTCTTTTTGGCCTTAGCTGCATTAGTTAGTCTGTTGTTACGGGGGACCCTAGTAAATAGGACCTACGGTACACACAAAAACCTATATATTTCCCTATTTTTACGAACACTATTTGGTCCTATTTACTATAGTCCGTCGTAGTAGTTGCACTGTGCATTGTCAAACCCTTTTTTGGATTGCAGTCCCGTTTTGGGGACAACCTACTTGGAGGTTGAGTGGTTTGTCCCCCAAAACGGGACTGCGGTACCAAAATGGTCAAGGTCTCATTTATAGCTGCACCATTTCCGGCCTTAGCTGCCCTCTCTTTCGTCTTAGTTGCACTATCTTATGGTCATACCTGCACTACAGTGTTGGGTCTTATCCGTGAATGCCACATTTTTTTTCTCAGTTACCCTCTTTTTTGTCTTAGTTGCACTCTTTCCGGTCTTAGTTGCCCTTTTTTGGGGGTATTTAGTTGCGCTACTATTGGTCTTAGTGGCACTATTCATCCCTTGGGGTCCCAGAGATAGCGCCCAAAAAACGGGATAAAATGCGGTCCCCTACCACCCCCCGCCCCCCCCCCCCCCCCCCCCCCCCCCCCCCCCCCCCCCGCCGCCCCGTCTAGGCAGAGCGCGTGCAAGCAGTTCAAGTGGCATCATGTTGCCTGCGATCGTGTCTTTTTTCTCTCCCTCCGCTGCGGTTCGGACACATCTCCAACCCCACTAACCCGGGCTGCTCGGTGTGGCCCGGTCAATGGTTGACGAGGTACCGCAAAAAAAAGACCGTTGCATTCGGAAAGAAGGGAGCGGTCGTTTGTCAAGCGCTCCATCTTTTTTTGTTTTTGTTTTACAAGAACGGAAAAGGTTGCCGATTACCGAACACACCAGGATTTCCGGAAATATCTGGTCGAGAGAGACAAGAGCCTTCCGGAATAGAATGTTCGAGGTCATGGTTCGTACCTGGTAGCACCTGGCGTTGAAAAAAAAACGATCGTACCTCTGTGCGAACTCAACGGTCTTATTTACGGCAACCGCAAAAAAAAAAAAAACGATGTGTTTCCGCTCTCAAGTCCCAAAGGATCCCCTGCACGAGATGCCACCCGTACATGGGGAGACCCTTTGGTTTGCGATGCCCGTGGCTGTTGCGCTCTTGCGTCTGTCTCTCACGAACAATTCTCCGCCTCCATCTCTACAACTCTCCCTCATTTGTCCATCTCCAGAACTCTCCATCTCTTATCTCCGCCCACCTCTCTTTTTTTAGTCCTACAGACTACCATCACGTGCGCCCTTCTACACACCCAACCCCGGCCAACCCCATCCGACCCAAAATAATACTAAATACTTGACACATGCGCCCAACCGTCACGTGCCGCTGCTCTACATTACCATTTAATACGTAAACAAAACGGGAGCGAACTGCCGCGAATTCCACAAAAAAAAAAAAACTCGGGGGCTGAACGCGCGGGACGAGGTGATTGTGGTTCGTTGTCCCGTTGGAAGACGCAAGGGTTGCATAGGGCTCCTGGGGGGGGGGGGGGGGGGGGGTGTACTCGATAGGAGAGATGTACTCGATCTCATGCATGGCCGTAGTCGTATGATCATAGACCCTCGCATCCCTACGATGCCGGGACGGAGCATGTCGGGTTTTCACCGACCAGGCAGACATTGCTTATTGCACCAAGCGCGGAGCGAAAAATGAGGTGTCCGGCGAGTCGCATGAAGGGTGAACCCTGCTAAGAACCGCTTGTGAGGCGGACTTGCATGTGGATGACAGCTCCAATGAGTTCATTTAATTTCCGGTGTAGCCACTTCCAGAGACAGTAATGGGAGTACTATGTAGCTGCCTCTTGGGTGCCTTACCATGAACACTACGTGATACGATCAACTCCCTTCTGCGGAGTAAAGGTTTGTTCACCTCGCACGAATGATCTAACTCGACGACCAGCTATTTGAGAAAAAAAAAAAAAAAAAACGAATAAATAAAAAAACGGTACCCTGGTTGTCTAGCTCACGACTAGCTCACGTAGTGAGCGGCATGTTTCACAGTGTCGTTGCCAACCGACACCAACCCAACCTATATATAATGAGGCGGGGGTGGGGGGGGGGGTTCTTCGCTACAAGGCCACCTCGCAGCCAACGAAGGTCCTCACCTTATACGAGCCCCCTTTCAGAACTGAGGCCCCCTTTTCGGGGGCAAACTGCTTGAAATTACTGTCGGATAACTTTTGACGCTTGTCACGATAGAAGGGTACGTAACTTTTTTTTTGCGGCCACTCTTTTTTCTCGTGTTCTGACTGACGGGGGGGGGGAGGGGAGGGGGGGGGAGGGGGCTCCCTCCTCAACTGCGGAATTACCCAATGTCACTGGGATATCCTTCGTATTCTTTCAAACAATGTTTTTCGTTGTTTGCCTATCTTAAGGCCGCATGGCTCGTCGGATTTTTTAGGGTTTTCATGTTTTGTTCTCAAAAGTCCGTTTTTGGGGGGGTATCGTAGCGAGTGCCCTGGCAGTAGCGAGCAGCTCCCTCGAGCGAGGCAGGCGGGCTAATCCGTCTACCGTGGCAGGCGTTTTTTGCACTGAGCGAAGAGGGGGTAAAATATCCCGTCTACCATCTGCGCTCCCGTTTCGGGGCGCAGATTACTTTGGAATTAGTGTAGCAAGATACCACTCTCGGCGTTAATATAAAAAATATAAGGATCGCTCGGTCTCCAATATCAACGTCTAAACGGTCCTTTTATTTACGACCACTGTGGTATGTGGGCGTTTCAGTGCAGTGCGGGGGGGGGGGTGTACTCGATAGGAGAGATGTACTCGATCTCATGCATGGCCGTAGTCGTATGAACCATAGACCCTCGCATCCCTACAATGCCGGGACGGAACATGTCGGGTTTTCACCGACCAGGCAGACATTGCTTGCACCAAGCGCGAAGCGCCGTGAGGTGTCTGGCGAGTCGCATGAAGGGTGAGCTGCATCCTACTAAAAACCGCTTTTGAGGCGGACTTGCATATGGACGACAGCTTCAATGAGTTGATTTAATTTCCGGTGTAGGCATTTCCAGAGACAGCAATGGGAGTACTATGTAACTGCCTCTTGGGTGCCATACCTTGAACACTACGTGATACGATCAATTCCCTTGTGCGGAGTAAAGGTTCTTTACCTCGCACAAATGATCTAACTCGACAACCAGCTGTGGGCGACCGCCAAAAAAACAAAAACAAAAAAAAAACGGTACCCTGGTTGTCTAGCTCACGTAGTGAGCGGCATGTTTTACAGTGTCGTTGCCAATCGACACCAACCCAACCTATAAAAAATAGGGGGGGGGGGGGGGGGGGGGGTATAACTAAAGAGTTCACTCACGCCGAGCAAATCATTGTGCGGGACCAACAAACAAACAAACAAACAAACGAACGAACGAACAAAAAACGGCATCTATTTAAGTCCCGTCGCCTTGCCGCCCTGTATAAATAAACACAGGGACGATATTTTCTGATGCTTCGCCATGAGCGAAGTCTCCGCATTTCTTGGGGCGTAATTACGAGCCGGTTTTCGCGATAGATACCTCGAGACGAGGTTTATACCTCTCGGCCCGAAGCTTCCTCGTCGTGCTCGCCGACCCCTACTCTGCCAAACTCTGCCAAGGGCGGCCTCGGCCGTGCTCTACCCGTGTCTCGCCGGCGCGTGTTTGCTTGAGGATTTCATGCCTTTTTTTCATCATCGCTATACATAGTGTGGTAACTATCGTGGCATTTCCCTTGTCGCGCATGCCGGCAAAGTACTCCTCAAAGTCATCGCGCGCCGACTCAGCGACTATTGCGAACGGGAAGGCACCCTGCCAGAGGAGCAGTGTGCCTTAAGGCCCGAACGATCGACGGTCGACATGATGTTCGTGGTGCGACGCTTGCAGGAATTGGCAAGGAAGAAGGACACTCCGCTGTTCATGTGCTTTGTCGACCTCACCAAAGCCTATGACTCCGTCGACCGAACCCTCCTGTGGGCTGTCTTGGCTCGCTTTGGGGTGCCACCTAGAATGCTCACCGTTATCCGCCAATTCCACGACGGCATGCGAGCATGCGTGCGGCTGGATGACGGCGAGTGTTCAGATATGTTCGACGTGAAACAGGGCCTACGGCAAGGGTGTGTGCTCACGCCATTGTTGTTCAACATGTTTTTTACAGCGGTGCTGCGAGTGGCGGAGAAACGTTTCGCTGCTGATAAAGCCATCACGGACAGCTTGGTGCAACTCCAACAAAAGCAGGAGAAGAAGAAAAAGAAGAGGGGGAAGGCACGGGTCGGGCACGCCGACGGACAGGGGAATGATAAAGAGGCCCAGACACTGTGCGCTATGCTCTATGCTGACGATGCAGGCATAGTATCGAGATCACCCAACGGCCTGGAGAGGATGATGACGGTGATCGTGTCTGCATGTGCCGCTTTCGGCCTGACGGTCTCGGAGGCCAAGACGGAGATAATGTGTCTGCAAACGAAAGATGGGGGGAACGTGCCGTTCACCGTCACCGCCGCCGGCCAAGTGTACAAACAAACGACCGAGTTTGTGTATCTGGGCGGGGCTATCAGCGCAGATTGGACGGGCAGAAGTGTCGAGGTAACGCGTCGACTCCAGAGGGCATGGGCATGCTTCGGACGGTATAGGATGGAAATTTATGACCGCCCGGGTGTGCGCCTACGCTGGTGCGAATGCTGAGAGCCGAGGTGATCGAAACGTTGCTCTACGGTTGCGTTACTTGGAGCCCGAGCAAGACTGATTACGGTAGGCTACGGGAGGTCCACCACAAGATGCTCCTCCGATGCATCGGGTGGCGAAAACGAAAGCGCGAAGACCACATTCTATCCTATGCTAGCGCGCTTCTCAGGACAAAATCTGAAAGCGTTGAGACGACGGTACGCAGACGTAGGCTCTTGTTTGCGGGCTTTGTGACACGCATGTGAGAGGAGCGTCTGCCGAAGACGGTCATGTTTGGGGAGATGGTTGGGGGTAAGGGTTACTCCGGAGGACAGGAGTGGGACTGGATGAGGTACCTTGAGGAGGACCTCAAGGAGTTCGGCATCAAGCTCGAAGGGTGGCGCGAGGCAGCACAGAAAGCCGGCAGATGGTTCCGACGGGTCGAGGAAGGGGCGGAGGCCTTCATGCGGAAATGGCATACATATGAGAAGGAGGCATCGGCAGAACGGCATAGAATAGCGGCAACAACGACCGCAGCCGTTGACGCCAACGCGAATGTGCAGAATGGCAGGGAAGAGGGGGGGGGCGAAAGGGGGACGAGGGGGAATGGGGGGGGGAGGGGGGGGGAGGCGGTCTGCCCAACAGACTGAAGCCTGGTTATGGCCATCATCGTCATGATGCACTCCCTTCTTTGGGACCCAAGTAACTAGCATGGTGCCATTTGGGCAACTTTGCGTGTCTGTATGCTCCAGTGCCTGCCTTTCGTATTTTCTTTCCCCCCCGCCCGTGATTATCGCTTTTTTGTCCCTTCTTTTTTTTCATTTTTCTTTCATTCCCGTTTGTACCTCTTTGTGTCTTTGTTAGTATGGTCCGTTTTGCCTTTTTTTGCGTTTTGCTATCTGCGTCTGTTTTTGTTTTGTTTTGTTTTTTTTGCTAAGCTTCATCTTCTCTTTTAGGTTTTTGTCTGCTATTAATAGTCTCCTTTTTGCTTCCCTGGTGTCCGCAGTGGTGGAGTGCGTATGCTTGTTTTTCGTTTTTTGCCTCTGTTTTTACTTGAGGTATTTCTTCCACTCCAGAGTTATTGGAGCCTGTCCTGCGACCACGGACTGCATTGAATTGTGAGTTAATGTGAGAACAACAACAACAACAACAACAACAACAAAACATATATATTTTTTACAGTCCCGTGTGGAATAATTTGACCTCTT
This sequence comes from Nereocystis luetkeana, assembly GCA_031213475.1. Classification (NCBI taxonomy): domain Eukaryota; class Phaeophyceae; order Laminariales; family Laminariaceae; genus Nereocystis; species Nereocystis luetkeana. Next base: position 5,617,841 of record JARUPZ010000019.1, read on the forward strand.
TTGACCTTGCGATCTACACATGAGCATGTCGGGACGTCGTCTCGCGAGGCGGTGAACGTTTTCGGTCGATTCGCGCGCACACGTGCCCGCTGGCCTCCTCTGCACCGGGCAAGGTCTCAGGGCGTGTCTTAACCCTCCCCAAAGAGCATTGGAACCAACCGGATGGGATTTTATTTGCCGCATGAATTGGTGTTGATTGGTTGTGGGAAACGAATAGATTCAGTGCAGCCCGAGAAAAACAGTTTACCAGGTATCTAGGAAGAGGAAGAAGAAGTGTTGCACCCCTTTTTCTTGTTTGGAAGGACCGAACGGCCCGACCGAACGGGAACAAATAGCAGATTATCTGATGTAGAAGGACACCACCGAAGATGGATGTGGACACCTGTTTGCTTCGGCATGTCCAAAAGATACCGTTCGTGCCGATTCGGCTGGCGAGGCCCAGGATTCTGCATGGACCCGAACACGTTTTTTTAGGTACATTGGAACGGAACGAACGACCACGAACAGCCTCGTTCCGTTCCGCTCGTTCCCATGCTATTTGGTGGGAGTTAAGACACCCTCACGTTCGCTCGTGCCGTGAACATGCGGGCGGTGGACGCCGCAATTTTCATCAAAAGATCGAGAGCTTGTTTTTTGTTTTTTTAGCTGCAAAAGTATAACTTATTCCGAACTACAGTACATATATACGTACGTACTCGGACTCGTACTGCATACCTGGAATATACAAGCAGTTCTCCCATGATCTACACTCAAGATTCAAGATTCCGTATTTATTTTACGGACTACCTACTGCTCATACCCGTACGTACCAGAACCACAGCAGCACATACAGCAATACCAGTATCCAATGATCTGTGGTATGTACACCGTATATTACGGGGGACCATAGCTAATAGGACCAAATATTGTTGGTAAAAATCGTTAAATATATACCTGGTAGTTTTTTATGTATACCATAGGTCCTATAGCTAATAGGACCAAATATTGTTAGTAAAAATGGTTAAATATATACTGTAGTTTTTTATGTATACCATAGGTCCTACCTGGTATTAACTATGGCCCCCCGTAATAGTACGATACTGATGTTTGCTGGTGCTGTTGATATCGTACGAGTATAGTGCCGGTAGTATTGTTCTATGTACGGGTATGCTTATTCGGTACTGTAAATACGTGTATACCAGGTATGTCTTGAAATATGTGAGTCTGCTGATGTGTGTGCATATATTCTGCTGCTGCTGCTGCTGCTGCTGTTCGCCATTGTACACCTGCCACCGGCCACCCGAGGTTTTCTTCATACAGCAGTACAAACCGTCAGCATGTTTCTATTATTCGTACGAACGAACGACCATACTGTGCCGTTGATGTACACCCCTTGGCAGCACAGTAGATTTTGCTCCCTTGGCAGTACAGAAGCTTTCGTGCGGCCTCGGCTAACCTATTCTTTCACTAATCTTTGCCGTGACGGGCATGCGCGAAGCCGCAGGCGGGCGTCAGCGGCCAAGCCCCGGTTTTAAATTCATAGGTATATATATATACCTGGTACTTCGAAGTGGCCCAGCAACGAACCTCTGCTCCAGTTTTTTACAAATCAATCCCCAGCAAAGAAAAGCATCCGCACCGCCCGCCTGCCCGCCCGCCCGCCGCGTTCTTCCGTTGCAATCGCGCTCGGGTTGCAGCTTCCTTTTTTTTTGTTTTTCCTTTTTTTTTCCTTTTGTCATACGCACCACTTGGCACGTGCCCAGTCGGGGGGGGGGGAACTGACGCCTCTCCACAACTCACCTCTAGCTTGCAGGTCATTCCTCTCTGCACGAGCCTGTTCCGGCAGCTCTTGAGATGGCACGCGCAGTTCAGGTTGCACTCGAAGACCTGGTCGGGGTGGCCGTCGTCCAGCCGCCTCCCCTTCCAGCGGTAGTTGCGCCCGTCGCGGAGACACTCGCACGTGCTATTGCGGGGGACCATAGTAAATAGGACCAAATATTGTTAGTAAACATAGCGAAATATAGAGGTTTTTGTATGTACCGTAGGTCCTATTTATTATGGTCCCCCGTAATAGTTGGTGGTGACGTACGTCCCAAGGCTAAGGCCACCACCGGACAAGCAGCATCGGCATCGGTACACCAAGCAGTCACGTGCTATTAATAGTTGGTGGAAACGTACGTTCCTAGGCCAAGGCCGCCACGGGACAAGCGCCATCGGCATCGGTACGCCAAGCAGTCGGAGGGGTGGATGGGGGGGGGGGGACGGGTGGAGAGTGGAGGGGGGGGGACGGGACATACTCATTCGTTGCTTGCCTTAGTTATTTGACCATTGACCACCGCATCCCCTTCGTGGGCGCAGCACCGTTCCTACTACTACTACTACTACTACTACTACTATTACTACTACTACTATTACGGGGGACCATAGTTAATAGGACCAAATATTGTTACTAGAAACGGTTAAATGTACAGGTTTTTATGTACACCACAGGTCCTATTAACTATGGTCCCCCGTAATACTACTACTACTACTACTACTACTACTAGTAATAGAGACACCTGGGGCGCTCACTGCGTTGTTTCCCTGTAATTCCATACCTCGTGGTTTTTTAGTTGCTTCTCTTATCCCCTTCCCGTTTCGGGTGTGGACAGCAAGCCTCAATGCTGTGGGTTCTTTACATAGAACCGTGTCTTCTGCCCGTCGAGGTTCAACACACCCAGCCCAATGTCTGAGCTGATTCTTCATCCTATATAAAGAGAGATACGAGCACCCTCTCGGTGGCCACAAAACTACGACTCAATAGATACTGCATGAGGAAGAGCAGCCCCTGCAATGCCATGCCATCGTACTGGATACGACAAGCCCAGCACACACACACCAGCAACCCAGATAAACTGAAACAGAGAAAGACGAAAAGACAAATAAAGAAATAAAATAAAAACGGGTGAAAAAAAATAGAAAACGCGTCTGCTTGAGAGGCAGACCGCAATCTGCAGTATTAATAATAGTACAATAGCAGAACTATTACTAGTACGGAGTAGTAAACAGAGTGCCCCTTCAGGCATGCACCCCCTTCTGGGGGGATACACGACTTAGAATTAGTGTAGGAGAAGCCTTCACAGCACTACTGTAAGTACACGTGTGAGGGCGCACCGCCATGTCGTTGTCGGTGCCATTGGGCTGGCCGTCCTCTAACGTTAAAACTGTCGTAGTGGTGGGAAAACGCTCCAATCAGAGGTCGACGAAACCACAGGAGGGTCCGCTACACAGAAGCGGCTACTCGTCCGATAGATACCACACGGCGGAGGTAGGGGTTGAGCTTTTTTAGACTTCAAGCTGCGATATCTGTGCGCAATTGACAGGAGCGTGCCCAGCACCGATCGAGTCGGACAGGGATTGCGGGGGAATCACTCAGGGCTTCGAAATGATAACATACATAAACCAAAAAGGTACCAGGGTACCACGTATCCGCTTCTCTTGTTCCACAGTCTTATTCCGTGATTTTGAGCCGAAAAGGTGGGCTACGATGCGTTAGTCTCAGCTTTCCCGAGGGCGGCCTTGCGATACGTTGCGTGTGTCTCGCTATCCGTATAGGGGCAGGACACCGTAGGAGACGTCGGAGAAGCGTTGCCAAACCTTCGAGTACTGCATCGCGCAGGAACCCACCGTAAATCTTGACTAAAAATTCCGAGTGTTTCGTCTCCAAAACGGGAGTACGGTTCTTAAGGCCTACAGAGGCTAACGTCCGACAGCGACCCCATATCTGAGCAAAATCGCCCAATAAAAAAAGTCACTACAAAACAGCAGTACATACGGCCAACAGGGAAAAAAAAGAAAGAAAGAAAACTACTCCTCGAGTTGAAATTGGCACACGGCAAAGAAACTACACGCCGAGTTACGATTACGATTGACACACACGACGCCAGATGCGGACGACAGTGTGGCGAGCTTAAGCTTTGCTCTTTTGCCCGTCTGCCGGAGATAAACAAATCCAACGCAGAACAAAACACAGTGCATTGGAAAAACAATGGACGGTAAACAAACAAAAAAAAAAAATCGCGGCACGGCACGGCACGGCCAGGACAGGACGACATACCTCGGGTCCCGGCACACGTCTGCGCCCGTGCATGCGCAGCACCTCTTCTCCCTCTCCGGCCCCTGGTTGGTCTGGGCCGACTTGCTGAGGAGGCGGGGGGGGGACAGCAAACGAGTCCGTAAGCACACAGAGCGCGGTTGGAACACAACACGGCGTGCTTTGCAACACCCCCAACACCAAACAGGGCCACAGCTAAACGGACGCGGGAACCGGGACTACACGGCCCAGTGCCCTGCTTTTTAAGCAGGATGCCAGGCAGGGCGTCGTGTCGGTCCTGTGCCGAGTCGCTCCTCTGCCGCGTATTGTCTCGGGAAACGTAACACGACTTACCGGTATCACGAAAGTTCTGTTGTATTAAATATTTATAAAAATGCGTCCCTCCTCTTGTGCGAAATAATGGAAATACCCCCCCCCCCCCCCTCCCCCTATATATAGTTGCATTAACATGGAAAACCTCCATCATTATGCAACGTATATATTATCCATACCACCACAAGTTATCGTCGTTTTTGTTGGTTGCATGCGCACCGAGAGTTGAGAAAGAAACGCGCGGTCGGGGACAGCAAATGACCCGCCATGACACAGTAAAAGTTTCCGCTTCATTGACATCGCGCCGACGTACAGACAGTCGAGAGGAAAGGCAATGCCCATACAAGCTTGGGGGGGGCGCACGAGAGGGGCGGGGGCGAAAAGTGACGTGGTCAGCCCGCTCCGCTACTTGGCAGGAAGGGTGGGCGCATCGACGGAACTCTCGAGTGCCGCTATCATACAGCCGTTCGTTCGACCGCCGCAAGGGCTGTTGGGGTCGAATCACATGCGCGGCAGCACACACCGCAGGGGTTGGTCGTGCTTCCGTCGAGGACACCCGACAACTGCTGCGACACTCATGGTGCAACACGAACCACACTACAACGCACGCACGACCTCACCCCAGACCAACATCACACCACACCATACTACACCCGAACGCACCACACGCAAACTAACAACCAGCCTCCGGTGCCCCCTCCCCCCACACAGAAGCAACACTCAATGCAGCCTCCCCCCCCCCCCCCATACTTCGCCCCCCGACCCTCCCGCCCCCTCTTTCCCTCCATCCCTACCTGCCCACGACCGACTCCACGTAGACGAAGTCGATGCTTCGGCCCGTCGCCAACACCCCGAGCGGTAGCGGCACCTGGGGCAGCAGGGAGTCCCACTGCGCTCTGGCGGCCTGCGAAGCACCCTCGCCGCCACCGCCGCTGCCGCCGCCGTGCAAGTGATTATGAGCGTGATTGCTCCTGCCGTTCGCCCCCGGCGCCGCGCCCGGAGGGCGTTCCTGGTCCACCCTGGCGTAGCCCATCTCCAGCGGGATCGGTTCGAGCTCCCTGCCCTGCGAGAGGTCGGACAGCCTGGCGATCTCCCTGGCCCTCTCGTGGTCCGCGCGCTCATCCCTATGGGCCTTGCAGAAGAAGGGCGTGTCGGGCTCCTGGCAAGGGAACCAGTTGTGTCGCCCGTCGGGGAGGAGCTCCTGCGTGGCGGAGGCGGCGGCGGCGGCGGTGGTCCAGGCATCGCTAGAAAATCGAACCCTCACTTATATAGAAACCGCTAGGAATCGTTAGGGACAGTCGTTAAGAATAACCGTGAGGAGGAATCGTTGGGGACAGCTCAAGAAGAAACGTTGGGAATCGTCGCATGAAATCGTTACGGGTGGTCAGGAATCGGTGGGAATCGGTAGAGTTGTCGGAAAATGTCAGGAATATCGTCGGTATTTGGAATGGTTAGAAATCGATAGGAATCGTCGTTAGAAATCGTCGTTGAAAATCGTCGCATGGAATCGTCAGCAAGTGTTGGTAATCGTCGTTGGGAATCGCTAGGAGTTGTTAGGAATCGCTAGGAACGTAATGCAACAGCGATACGAAAGACGTATCAAGAGACAAGTTTCGGTGGGGGGGAGGGGGTCCATCGCAAAGATATACTGGTACTGGTATATATAGGGAGGCGGGGGGAGAGGGGGTGCGAAGATACATAGAGAGAGAGAGGTAGGGGGGGGCAAAGGGGGGTTGAAGTTGATGGACGCATCATACTTCTGTCAGAGGAGGAAAAAATAGCTGTGAAAGGTGTCAAAGCAGAGGGGCGGACGGCTCACTCGATGTAAAGAAGCCTACGAGTACTATTTATCATCCCTGGTACTATCCATTCGGTTATCAATACATGCCTGGTCGCAAGGAGTGCTACTAATAGTTTGCGGCTGCAGTACAGTATAAACATGAGTACGCTACCATAATATTTAGGCCGAAGCAGGGTCGCTTTCACCCCCACCACGGTACTACAAAAAAATGACAAAAAACGACCAACTCTGAGTGTAAACAGGGTGCGGTTCGGCATTGACATGCACAGATCTAACGAGCACATTCTGCACTGGCCGGCAAATGCGGCCGACAGAGACATCTTCCGTTCGTTCGTCACGGGGCCGCCGCCCAAGATGCTCACCGATCGCGTCAACCCTCCCTCCCTCCCTCCCTCCCTCCCTCCCTCGCCGCGACGGGCCGCGCGAGAGTAAACGTCACTAGCGATAGAAAAAAAAAGACTATGCCACTACATATATACCATGGCGCGAAAACACCTCCGGTAGCGTGAAGGGCTCGACTCGACTCGACTTCAAGCGCAAACAAGCAATCCGATGGGTCAACTTCCAGCGCCTCCAATATCGATCGCGGCGCTTTTCCAAATGACGACGAGACTACGCGTCACGCTGCCACCGCAGTACCAGTTACCAGGTATACAAATTACAAGCAGTCGGGTGAGCAAAAAGCACAGCAAAAGCGTCAGTAGCCTCGCTACTCGTGTGTTTCCTTCCCCCCCGATGGTACATCCTTAATCCGCCAAGGCACGGGGCGTGGGGGGAGGGGGGGGGGGGAGGGGGGGGGGGGGGGGGGGAGGGGCGAACTCATGTCATGCATGGCCGTAGTCGTACGACCATAGGCCCTCGCACAGGACGGAGCACGTCGGGTTTTCACCGACCGGGCAGACATTGCTTGCACCGAGAGCGAGACGCCGTGAAGTGTCGGGCGAGTAGCATGAGGGGATGAAGGTGCACCCCGCTAAGAGCCTCCAGTGAGGCGGTTGCAGCGGCTAAAAATCAATGGCGAGTGGAAAAGGGAGGCCTTTCATACCACACCACCACGATAGATACATGCGAATGGTCACCAACAGGTATGATATGCATATAACTTGGTACTATTTTTGGCCCCACCTGGATAGCGCAAGGGAAGTGGCACGACGCGTTGCAGCTGGACACGTGGCAGCCGATGGAGGCTCCCTTTTCCCCGCACACCACGCACACCAGGCACCGGGCGCGGTAGTATTCCTGGACCACCAAGGAGAGGAGGGAGGGACGGGGACGGTGGGGGAAGGGGAGGGTGTACTCGATATCATGCATGGCCGTGGTCCTATGACCATACAGTAGATCCTCGCGTCCCTACAATGCCGGGACGGAGCACGTCGGGTTTTCACCGACCAGGCAGGCGTTGCGTGTACCAAGCGCGAAGCGAGCGCCGTGAGGTGTCTGGGGCGAATCACAACTGCCTCGTGGTTTGCCTTACGATAAACAGTTCTACAGGTACGTGATACGATCACCCCCCTTGTGCGGAGTAAAGGTTCTCCACCGCCCACAAATGATCTAACTCAATCGCCAGCTGTGACCGGCCGCCAGGAAAAAAAACAAAAAAACGGTACCTTGTTTGTCTAGCTCACCGTGGTGAGTTGCATACTTTACAGTGTCGTTGCCAACCGACGCCAACCTGTATATAATATATCGGGCACGGGGGGGGGGCATTCATGTCATGCATGGCCGTAGTCGTATGACCAGAATAGATCGGAAGGAAGAACGGACGATCGGATGGGCGGAGGCGAGAGCGAAGCCGGTGCTCAAATGCACAACCGGGGCTCGAGCGATTTGGCCGGCTGTTGATTCGAGAAAGCGATCCCTTCGCACGGCTTCGCAAAAAAAAAAGCGAACGTGCACTGCTCGCTTACTGTACGTTCGATTTTGCCTTGCCTTCTTCGTGCTCGTCGTCTGGAGCCCCCGCGCGTCACCCGACCCCATTTATTTCCTGGCGGACGGCAAGCCGCGCATATAAAGACACCGACGGATGCAACCCTACCCTCGAGGTACCCTACCCTCGAGGTACCCTTGAAGCAACCTCAAGGCACCCTGGCGGTTCCCGTCAAGAAACCATCGAGGTAGCTCCAGGTACCCTTGAGGTACCCCACCAGGAATTTTACCTCCAGGCACTCTCGAGGTACCCCTCAAGGTACCCTGGACGGACCCTCTAAACGCCTCGAGGTACCCCCCAGGTACCCTGCGACCCCCCGCCGAAGGGGTGGGGCCGACCTTTCTCACCTTGCCGACGTACTGCCAGGACAGAGAGCTGTTGTCGAAGAACGTCAGGGGAGAGAAGTGTACGCACACGCTGTGCGCCCAGAACGATCTCCCATTGGAGACGAATGTCGGCTTGTCGCTGGCCCAGATGTTGCTGTCGGTGACGATGTCGATGAAGCCTCTGCTGAACTGGCGACAGGGGGTGTGAGGCATACGTACGTAGGTATGGCAACGGCGGCAAGCAACAACGGATGGAACCAAAAACACAGCGCGGCATGGAGTCTATTTTTGTCCGCTCGATCGGCAAGCTCGCTCGTTCGCGTTTTGAATAACACGACGGACAACTAAAAGTAGGTTGCAGGACGGTGGCACGTGGACTACGAATACATAGCTGCCAGGTGACGTGCGAACGCGAGTTCCCTAATTGAAACGGCTTGGGCAAAATTGGGAAATCCCTTTTGAGATGGCTGAAGCGACCGACCGACGGACCGAACGACATAAACGACCGACCAACCGGGACTTACTAACGCACACAAGAAGTTGACGACAGTTACAAATATCCTGCGGTTGAGGGCCAGTCAGCCATCTATCTCCACGTCGTTGGACGGGGCGCCACTATTAATATTTGTAGGCACGAGCCTGTGGGAGAACTACACAGGACACTCCTGCATACTGGTTTCAGTGCTGTTCTGCCGCTAACACTAATATCGGTATATTAGTGTAGGACTTATAAAATTGCTGTTGCGCAAAACAACAAACGACAAATACATCCGATGTACGAGTACGTTGGAGTAGCCCTAATTGCAACACCACCGTGCTAAGAAGCTGGTGCAATCCCATTGTCTGATTGATCGAGGCTGGCCTTTGGCTGGCCAGAAGCTTTTTGGACTAAAACGCCACCGAAACACCGAAACACGCGGCTGAGCCGTGCGACCGCCCGTGCCGTCCTCGAACCCCCCAGGGCGTTGAGGTTAGGGTTAGGGGTACGGTTGGGGTTGGGTTGGGTCTGGGCCGTCGTGCAAGATACAGCCATTCATCAAAAGGTGTTGCAAGAGTTGCGTTGCAAGACGTTAGGGGCACCATTCACATTGGATATTGATGAGCAAAGCCCCCGCTCTTCGTACGTAAAGGTAAAATGGCGGGCAGCGGCAGCTTCAATCTGATGCACTTTTCACGTGCGTATATTCGTATGTGATTTGCTCTGCCAAGCGCAGTACGCCTCGATCATACGTAGATCTGGTTGAGGCAAGCAACATAACGCTGCGAGTACAGCCGTAGATTTGTCGGGTCTACAGCAGTAGATTTGTCGGGTGGTGACCTATCGCCGCCGTACCTCAAGGCCATCCTGATGACCCTTGGAGCAGAACGGACATATGCGCTCTCCCGACGGCAGGTCGTCCTCGCTGGATCCGCCGTGAGTATGACGAGGGCGTTTGAGGCTCACCGAAGCCATCACCGGCAGCGCTACTCTCGGCAAACGCTCTCCGCTGGTTTGCTTTCAAATCCACTCGACTTACTCTGCTCTATCAAACCGCTCCTCCCTCCAAGCCCACAGGAAGCAGCAAGCAGGCAGGGTGTACCACAACTCGCAACCAACTGCCCACACCCTCAGTTGAGATTCCAAATCCGGCAGCCAAAGACAACCTTCCACAATTCCCGCACTGCTAGACGCTCTCCAACTAGAGAGTGCACTGAATAGCTAGTGCACTCAGCGTAAATATCTCCTCTGCCCAGGGCAGTTCCTCTGAAGCCCTCTGACCCGTGCTTTGGGGATTGATTCAAATATATTGCTTCATGTCTCAGGGGAGTTCCACCGGAGTTGGCGGTGGGTGGAATGAAACCCAATTGAAACTGCCGCGAGGCACGCGAGAACAAGCCGAGCCGCGCTGGAGCAATCAATCTCATCGGTCCACCCGTTACCCACCAACTTGTCGGAGGATCACTGTGTGCCACCCTTGGCTCTAAACTGGTGGGTGCTCGTATTTACAACACACTATTGTCGGTGGTGCATCTCTTTCAAGCAAAAACCTTCAGGCATTTTCGTGTTTTCTGTAGATAGCTGTGATGCTGTACAAACACTGGATGTTAATGTTCTACTGCTGCGGCAGCCCTCGTACTGCTGTGTGTTATGTTGTTGTTGTTGTTGTTGTTGTTGTTGTTGTCGTGGTATAGTTCGTCTGCTGCTGCGCTGTCAACAGTCAGCAGTCAGCACCCAGCAGCAAACACAAAGCAAACACACCCTGCCATGGTCACCCTGCTCTCAGTACAGTATGGAGCACGAGGGGGCGCTTCAGTTTCGCGTCCCAGAGTCGTAGTCATACGTAGTCCGTTGACTGGTTGACTCCGTGTTGTCCTTTTCTCTGCCACGAAGTCCGAGTCAGCCAAGCGGGCTTTTTCTTATGATACCGTCTCCATATGTCGTACTGGTACCAGGTATCATGCACTTGTCTACTTGTACGTATCGGCAACTCAAAAACCTCCAACCTCAACTATTGGCGAGTTAACCCCTTTAGAACCGCAGTCCCGTTTTGGGGACAAACCACTCAAATTTCAAGTATTTTGTCCCCAAAACGGGACTGGGCTCTAAAGGGGTTACAACGTCGTTGACGTTCCTGCTGTTTGTTGAGTCCCTCCACCCTCCACTATGAAACCGAAACCAACGTCGTTGACGTTCCTGCTATTTGTTGAGTCCCTCCACCCTCCACTATCCACTCCCTTTTTTTTTTACGTATACCTACGAACAACTACTTGCCCTTCGAAATAGCAAACGATGTCACCGAAGAAACTGCTCGTGCTGCTGGGTCCAGCCCTACTCGTATCTCCCTGCGCTGGCGCTGAGCGGGGGACGCCGAACGCAGTAAGCGGGGGGCTCGGCGCCGTTAGCTCCGCGATGAGCTCGCCGTGGAATAAGCAGGGGCTACGCCGGGGGGCTCCTTCTGTCGACGGTACCGCTCTTCGTTGTGGAGCTCTCTCATCGCAGGCACTGTGCGTACGGGCGAGGGGGGCGGCAATTGTTGAGGTAAAAAGTGCACGTATTATATGGTTGATCTTGATGTGTGTGGCGTGTGTGATATCCTGTTGGCATCCTGTTATTATAGCACAGCTGTGGAAACGGTGTGATACGTGCTCGAGCTCTCTCGTGGGACGTACGCAAGGAAAGAAGGAAAAAGAGAAAAAGTGGACCCATACAGGCGGGTGGATTTGTCCTACCGACGACGCCACTTGTTAAGATCAAGGTGGGGACACTACTGGGTATCCCTGGGCAGGTTTATCTAATACCAGGTGAGTCGGTACTCGTTGGTACTCACGTGTGTTGTTTGCTTAAAGATAGAAGAAGAGCAGTTTTATTCCTTTCGTGCACGCGGAGACTGAGAGCTAAGCTCGTGCCTCACAAGGAAAATCCCTGGGTTTCCATCTAAGATGCGCCTCCCAAGTACTACAATACGATCCGAATACTTTAACCCAGATAATTTCGGGGCTTTCAGCCTTATTCAAGGCAGTATAATAACACGGTGGGGCCTGTTGATAGATAGACCCATTGAGTAATATTGATATTAAAATAGTATGAGTACATACCTGATATTTACGCTGGCACTTTGTCAACTTCAATTGTACCAGATGTAGTGTGCAAAACCCAGTGTACAAATATACATACAGAGTGGTGCCACAGGACCTTGATCTTGACACATTTCACTCGAATCGTACCGAGCATAAAGAGTCCACGACTGTACCTGGTATGTATTATATTAGTCTACAAGCAGTAGACTACCAGTTGGTACCTGGGAAATATGATTAGAGCTCTGTGACATGGTGCTACTATTAGTACTGTAAGTACCCCCCTATATATTTCCACTATCTTTGCCCTACGGTATGTATTAGCAGAGCTCTGTGACATGGTGCCACTATAGTAGGCACCCTCATGCGTTATTCAATACTTGTGCCGTGGTACCATGCAGAGTTTGTACACTGCTGGATAGGATAGATCTACGTACGTACTTGTACTCGCAATTCGTCTTTGCTCGTCGGCCACGCTTTCCGAACTGACCGCTGGAAAGCGAAGCAGCCGCTGAGACCCTCCTACTATATCGGGGGACCATAGTTAATAGGACCAAATATTGTCAGTAAGAATGGTTAAATATATACCAGGTACCCTGGTAGGTTTTTATGTATACCATAGGTCCTATTAATTACAGTCCCCCGTAATAGTACGTTGAGGCTTTCCTTCCAAAAAAGGAAGGGAGAAAAACGTCCTCCTCACCTCATGGCAAAAGGGAACCCACCCCGCTATCTTACGTGTGTGAGTGATGGAGACATCAAGTAGACAGCGGCGACCACTTGTGAGAGAGAAGGAAAATTGCGATTGGCCTCGAACACGAGCGTGATGAGTGAGAACAGAAGTGAGTGGGGGAGAGTCGGAGAGGACTGGTGGGTTCAAAGGGTGCGTACATCGGACAGATCAGATCAGCTCTCCATTTCATGACCTAGATCTTTCGGGAAGATGTGCCCATGACTTGTACGATCTGCACGATCTGTAGTCGTGTTCGCCGGCTAGGATCTGTATGGCAACGGTTCTTTGGACAACATGCTTGCCCGGTGGGATATGCATGATATGTGCGGCTCTTGCGCAACATCTCCTATACTGTAACGGCATATGCTGGATCTGTAGACGATCCAGATGATCTAGCGGATCCGGATGATCCAGATGATTCAGATGGTCGCCATGGTCTACAGTAGATCGTGACCCTGTCCGGTGGGTGAAAGGATGCGTCAACACGACAACTTGCTGTGTTGGAAGTGGTAAATAATGCGTCCCGCTTGCACAAAAAAACAGGTTTGCTCCGAGAAAAAGCTTTCCTGTCGTCGCTGCGCACGCACGCCTCATTTTTGTTGTTGTTGTTGTTGTTGTTGTTGTTGTTGTTGTTGTTGTTGTTGTTGTTGTTGTTGTTGTTGATGTTGGTGTTGTTGTTGTTGTTGTTGTTGTTGTTGTTGCTGTTGTTGTTGTTGTCGTTGTTGTTGTTGTCGTTGTTGTTGTTGTTGTGGTTATCGTGTTCCAGTTTCCGGAATCCGCTCCGCTTCGCTCTCTTTTCGCTGGTGGTTCTCACATCCAGCTAATATCAACGGTAAATATCGCCGTTATTTCCGTTGCACCTCGGCATTCGGCTTTCCCCGCTGGACCCGAAGGAGAGCAAAAGCTTCTTCACGGGGAGCGAGAAGCCGGTGACGGACAGCTGCAGCAGCAGCAGCAGCAGCAGCAGCAGCCAGACACCAGACCCTGCCAACAGCAACCTGCGCTTACTCTCTGGGAGGGCGACGGTCGACCTTTTGAACCCTCTGAGGTGACGCAGGAGGGGGTGCGAACGGGGGTGGGTGGGACGGGGGAGGGAGGAGGGGGGATAGGGGGGATGGGGGGGGGAGCAGGTGGGGGAGCGGGTGGGGGAGCGGGTGGGGGGGGGGGGTGGAGGTATGCTTGGTGTGGTAGCGTGCCAAGGTCTTGGGAGGCAATCGTCACAACGGCCTACTACTATTAACAGGGCCCACTACGGCGTACGGCCTACTCATGATTTATTTTTTCAGCGAAATCGTCCGCGAAAAAAAGAGAAAACCGCCGCCACAGAGAGACAAATACACTGGTACACAAGCATGCACAACTCCCTATGAATAGGTTAACCTTGTAGAGCCTTCCGAAAGGAAAAATTGGTACGTACTTCGGCCCTTCGATGTCGATGAAACGGGTAGGCGCTTTTCTCTTCTGATGTTTTTGTTGCAAGCTGGAAGACGGTCTGATGACGAGTTATGCCGGAAAGGAAATCGGCGAATGCCCGACGACGCAGCTCTATTTGTTATTCGTGTCCCTTTTTCACGAAGCGGAAACAGAAGCAAGTGCTGCCTGGTTGGCTGATCGTTTACTTGTTTGTTTCTCCTGCGGCCGAAGCGCTCAGAAAAAAATACAACGCGAGTTACACGCAGTGAGACGTAGTGAAATACGCCGATTTCTGGGTCGCGCCGTGCGGATGTATACCCCCTCCCCCCTTCGCCTTTCGGCGAAAATGAAACGGGTAGTGTGGCCTGTGACGCTATGTGCTCTGCGGGAGGCGAAGAGGCGTTTGGTACCAGGGGCACTGTCCTACGCTCCCCCCTCCCTCCCACCCCCCCCTCCCTCCCCCCCATCCCTCCCTAAATTCCAATAAATTATATATCACGCTCCAACGACAAAGGCGCGTTTGTCGCCGCTTCCGAATCATGTCAAATTGTTTTTAGCAGTTTTGGAGCAAGAGCTCCCCTTGCCACCCTGTCTGCTTCCTCCGTTTCTGGCGAAGAGGGAGGTGACGCGGTACCAGACAGGTCGGAGCGCCTGCGCGAGGCCAACCATACGCCTCCCTCGAAGCGGACGCCGGCGATGTGGGAGGAGGACGCCATGGCGACGCGCGCGCTGCGAGCTACTGCCGTCGCGGCTGGTACCCGCGGAGGAGGGGTTGGTGGGGAGGGGATGAGACCGCTTGTTCGAGAGCTGGTTCCCGACAACGTGAGCCACGGAGCGTGTGCTCGCCTTTTTTGTGTCTCTTGCCAGCTGCTGATGCTACAAGCAGCTGTGACTAGCTCCTGCTTGGTTTGTTTGCTGGCTTGGGTGGACGGCGAGTGGTACGTAAGCTTCATTCTTACCAATCCACCGGAGGAAAAAAAACAAAAAAAAAAACAATGGTGCGTTGTCCCTCTGTCCGTACGTTACATTGAGGGGGCGAGGCCGGTGGTGGGCAAGCGATGCTCGAGCCTTGCGCTTACGTGCCCGTCCTTCGCCCGGCACAGCGGCGCCGTTTCGCTCGCTGCGAAGGAAAATGAGCAGGGGGGGGACGAAACGAGGCATTGTCAACAGTGTGGGGTCATGGCGGTGGATACAATGGTTAAAACGGGCGTCGCAGACGCCTCGGCACAGCGTGCGAGATGGGACGAATCTCAGACGCCTCAGCACAACAAGGGACGAACTGCGTACCTTATCTTGGCTATTTAGTCTTGGCTATCCGATCGTGTCTCAACTGATCGTGATGAGGCTGATATTATCTATATAAAATAGTACGGGTAGCACACGGCGGCTGATTCTCGGGCCGTTTTCGAACGCAGCCTCTTTTCGCCTCTCTCTTGGAAACCGTCGACCTCCCTTCCCGTGCCCTCCGAGCTGCTTTTCCCTTATCCTTTGACTGGATGCTGGACCCATTGCTTGTTCTGGCGTGTATTTACTGACTTTCGTGCTGCCGTCGTTTTTGCCCGCTGCTGCTGTTGCTGCTGCTGTTGCTGCTGCTGCTGCTGCTGCTGCTGCTGTCTGCTGGACCTATCGCTTGTTCTGGCGTGTTTTGCCGTTTTTCGTACTGCTGTTGTTTCTGCCTGCTGTTCCTGCTGCTGCTCTTGCTGCTGTCTGCTGTTGTTTGCTGTCTGCTGCTGCTGCTGCTGCTGCTGCTGTTGCTGCTGCTTCTGCCGGCAACTGCAACTCAACAGCCCCAGCTGCGCGGCGCAGGCGTGTTGGCTCTGGCGGGGCTTGGGAGCGGCGTTCTCTACGGGATAGCCTCGAAAAATCTCCTGCGGTCTGACTGGCTCGTCCCCTTCGTTCAGCCGTGGCAGGTAAGCATGTCAGTATTGCCGTGCCCTTCAAGCTGCCACACCGTTTGGCCGCCGGGGGAACGCAGCTGTAGATACAATGCGCGCTCGCGTGCTTCTTTGCGGTAGACATAGCTCCAGAATGTACAACAGCAGATGAATCGTTGAAACGTTGTTTTGTGGCGCAGGCGTTGGCGAACCGTATTGTATTCTCCTGGCTTGCCCGCTCTCCTCGTGCGCACGCAGGTCGTCCCCGCCGCCTCCTGCGCGATTGGGTTGCCCACGCCGCGCGCTCGGGAGGCCTCCCTGCTCGTGCCCTGTCGTGTGCATACCGCTGTCCCGTATCTGCGCGTGAATTTTTCGAGCCGCCACCGGCGACTTTTTGCTAGCTGGTCCTCGTTTTTTCCCCGCGGTGTTGGGGGCGGGGCGAGCAGCGCAATCCAAAATATTGGGATCGCTGCTGGAGATGAGTTGGCGCTACTGCGGGACTGCGTGACTCGCGGTTTGGCGTCAGTCTCCTGTCCTGCAGCAGTGCGTACGGTATGTATTTGCCTTTCGCCAAGTACACCGCTACTGTCCTTGCGCCCCACTACTGCTGCTGCTGCGGTGCCCCTTGCGTTACCAAAGGCCACTCACATATCGACGCAAACTAAAACAAAACGACGCGGCACACGGCGACGGTTTGCGCCCATGTAACGCCTTCGATCGGAGACTGAGAAACAACTGCGAAGAGTCGATCGAACGGCCTTTTGTTTGTTTGTTTGTTTGTTTGTTTGTTTGTTTGTTTGTTTGTTTGTTTGTTTGTTTGTTTTCACGCTTCCAAGCGCCCAACTTCTCCATATCCCCAAAAAACGCGAAATGCGCAGGTCCTCACCGCTGCGACGTGGGCGGCGAACATGGCTGCGGTCAGATCCAAGGGCCGTCTGGACGGTAGCAGCAGCAGCAGCGGCAGCGGCAAGAAGAAGAAGGTCCAGGCGCCCCCACCCGTCAGGTTTTTCTCGCCGGCCGGCTGGGCGTTTGCGATTTGGGGACCTATCTTCTTGGGTGAGCATTTCATCAGCGCCGGCGGGGTGCGCGCGTGATGCGTTGGCAGGGTTCCCCGGTGCCTTCCATTTCTGGGCAGATAGCATGGGGGGGAGGGGGGAGAGGGGGGGCGTGCTCATTTGTTGCTTACCCTAGTAATTTGATCGTTGACAATGCATCCCTTTCGAGACGGAGTGCCGTTCCTACTCCTAATGAAGACACCTCCAGAAGTTGGACGCTCCTTACGTTGCTTCCGTGTAATACCTAGTGGAGGCGGAGGGGGGGGGGGGGGGGGGGTACTCAATATCATGCATGGCAGCAGTCACAATTATCAGTGGGAGCGGGGTGCGTGACGCGTTGACGGGTTTCCGGGTGCTTCTACTTCTGGGCAGAGAGCAGGGGGGTAGAGAGGGGGGAAGAGGGTTGTACTCGGTATCAGGAGGGGGGGGGGGGGGCGCTCTCATTTGTTTCTTACCTTTGACCATTGACCAGGCATCCCTTTCGAGCCGGAGCGCACCGTTCCTGCTCCTAGTAGAGACACCTCGAACATTTGGGCGCTCATGACGCTTTTGCATGTACTACTTAGAAACGTTTCGATTATCTAATCGTGGGGGGGGGGGGGGTCTTCTGACCGTAAGAGTGGTGGACGTTCTGCAGGGCGAGTACCTTGATTCGTTTTGATGTATGTGCGTCTTTGGTGTGAGGCGCTTTATTGCATGGGCTTCGTGTGCAAGAGGTACTCGCTTGCCTACAAGGTCATCAAACGCTACCGGGGTCGTCTGTGTGTTCCTATTGTGCGTCACGTGGAACGGAGTCGGTAATGGTGGTGGTGGTGGTGGTGGTGGTGGTGATGGTAGCCGGGGTGCTGATGTTGTAATCGGTGTTGCTGATGTTGTAATCGGTGGTGTTGTTGGTGTCGATAGTGGTTTTGTCTCTGCAGATGCAGGTAGTGCGGAACTGCGCTGCAGTCTCGCTCCTGGCTATCGTGCCGACGGAGATGAGCGCTCAACCATTGCGTCGTACTCGGCCATTTTGTCTTGCGCCGCCCTGGAGAGGTGGGCGCGGCCGGCGTCTTGGCGTTGTTCATTATAGCTGGAGCACGCTTGCCGCGGTGGATAGCGCACACCGCAGCTCTGCCCCAAAAATATTCGCTTCTTCGGGCGCTGAAGTGAAAATTCTTGCGGCACACACGCACACCCAAGTGCAGCAAGTAAAGGCAGAACGTTTGGGCGCCGTTTACGCCTCCCTTTTAGGACCGCAGTCCCGTGTAGGGGACAAACCACTCAAATTTCAAGTAGTTTGTCCCCAAAACGGGACTGCGGTTCTAAAAGGGCCCGTCTTGTGATTTCTTAGCGCCTGGATCTATGTCCTACCCTGACGTATTCAGCCCCTGGGAAACTAGATGATCGCGCGATTTTTTTCCACTGCTCCCGCCCACCCTCGCGCCACCCCCCACAACGTACACCACCCAGGTGAGTTAATCTTCGTGCTGTTCCAGCTGCTTCCGGTGGATTACGTTCGCGAGTCCTGGTGGCTTTCCGAAATCAGCCCGTGGTTTGCCGGCGCGATGCTCTTTCAGGCAAGAATCATGTTTGAGCAGTGTGGTGTACCCTGATTCCACGTTTGCTGTGATCCACCCCCCTTCCCCCGAGTTTGTCGGTTCGCACTTTGCTTGTTTATTCCCCTGTTGTCTGGGGCGCTCTGTGGCGGAAGTAAAAATGTGTCCGATCGTACGTATCAGTCTGGTCCGATTCCTGAAAAAGAAAACAGACACACACATTCACGCTTTCTACCAAGCACGATTAGACGCGAGTCGACGAGGAGAAAAGAGGGGTTAGAGACGTGTGCCACGAGTCACATGCCAGATACCAGGCATGTATGAGGATGGAAGCCGTAATGCCAGATACCAGGTCTGTATGAGGATGGAAGCCGTAATGCCGGATACCAGGTATGTTTGAGGATGTACATCATGCAAGCACGGGCTAAGGCGTTAGTGAGAGCCAAGCAGGCACAGCACGTGGGTATCGCAGCACAATCCACGAGCCGCACACCCAACCCTCCCTTCCTCCCTCCCTCCCTCCCCCCCTCCCTCCCTCCCTCCTTCCCTCCCTCCCTCCCTCCCTCCCTCCCCCCTCTGGGTGTTTCCTGTGGCGTGCTCGACAGAGCCTCTGGTGTGCCTCGTTCCGACCCTGGGCGAGGGACGCTGGGCTGCTCTCGGTGCCCACACTGATGCTGGGGGGCGTAGCCGTCGCCCTCGGAGGCGTGCACAGCAGACTCAGGAATGCGTGGTTCGCGAAAGACATGGATGTATCTCAGTACTTCTTGGCTCACGTACCCATCAGGTGTGTTCCTAACGGTGGAGACTGTGGTTGAGCACCTTTAACGATGTGTGTGCTTCTGAGAACAGCCGATTTTCCTACGATAGTTGAGGATCGATACCTCCGAGAACGATGACAACCATTTAGAAAGTACCTGATATTTGTTTTTTTTCCTGTAAGATATGTACTTCTCTCACAGTCAAAATTCACACTGCAAAATATTGTCATTTTATGATTTGTGACACCCGTCGATTACACCAAAAGCAAACAATCAAAATCAGCATATGGCAGTTTCTCGAGATTCCGAAGATTCCAAGACAATCGATATTTTGTGAGCGAGTTGCCTCGCCCCCAAATTTCAATGTTCCTATATCATCTGATTTACGAGACTGTCAAGGCTGGATCTGACTTTGTTTTTTGTGGAACTCTATACCAGTCATCAATGAACAGATATTCCAGGTTACCGTTTGGCTGCGAGGGAAATGCAACTCTTGAAAACCAACCTAAAAATCGAAAGTATTAGTCTAATCGTAAAGGCTATTCTTGACCAGAAAATCAACTGTTTGGATTTGAGGCGGCGAGCGAACGAGTGGGGGGAAGGGGGCAGGGTCTTTGCTTGTGATGATGATGATGCACGCGCGTGTTCGTCAACATTCGTGCAATGGGAAACTATTCGTGCAGTATGCCCCATGGGAAACTTGCCCACCCGCCCCCCCGTCCCAACATCGTTGGTTTCGACGGCGTCGGTTTCCCTTCCTTTGATCGAACCACGTCCAACGTAAAATGCTGTTTCGGTGAACGGAAGGGGGCGGGGGGTATGAGAACACGTGCGCGGGATTTCAGCAGACTCCGTACCGGTGTGTTGGCCAATGTTCGTTTTGGGCGCGGCTTCTGCCGTCTTTCCTCGACTCGTCCCTTCGTCAACATGTTCCGCGACTCGTCACTTCGTCAACATGTTTGCGTGCGTTCATGGTGCATGCCGTCGGGCCGCAGGGTGGCGCTCTTGACTCCGTCTTTTCGGTCAGGCTTTTTTTTGCCGCTCGTGTTTCCAGGGGAAGGTGGCGGTGTTCGTCCGGGGTGGCGGCGATGCTCCCCCACTGGACTCGTGCCTCGCATGTGTCGCGCCCGTGGTGCTCTGTGGTGTCGATTCAAGGGGTAACGCCCTCTATATATGTTGTTATTACGGGGGACCATAGTAAATAGGACCAAATGTTGTTAGTAAAAATAGGTACATACCTGGTATATAGGTTTTCGTGTGTGCCACAGGTCCTATTTACTATGGTCCCCCGTAATAGTTTATAAAACACCTATTCACTGGCTGGTCTACTGAGTCACGTGACTGCATACGGTATGTGATCGCTCTCTAACGGCGGTATGTGCCAGGCGACTACACCGGCTCTATTGTTCCGCACTCTGCCACGCTAGTTAATACCATACCGAAGAATGTGCCAAACGATTTCACCGACCGGCATTAGATCGTACACCGGTACTCGTATCAAACCGGCATTATAGAGGAATCCCTACCTTGTGTAGGTAGGGCAAGCAGGCAGTGCTTTACAGCCAAACCACCATTCGTGACGTCTCCAGCGCGCCGCGCACGCTCGAACAGAACAAACGTGGAATCGGCGATAGTCGAGCTCGCGACCCTTACTTAACCGACTACGACTGTTAGTAGCCTACTGAATGACGTGACTATGTCGGGCAGTGGGGTAGTGCGTTATTGCCAAGACAAGCCCACCCGGAGTTGTGGGGGGCAAACTGCTGAGGGAGTGAGAGTCGAACTGAGTTTTTCTGTGCAGCGGCAAAAGGGTTCATATACGCAACGCCATTGCCGTTTCCCACCGCCTGTAAAGAAGAAGAATAGTGGCCGAGTCTTGCGACAGCATTATTTTCCGCCATGCTCGTCCCCGTTGAAAAAAAATGAATTTTACTCTCTAAATAACGCAAGCATTATCCGAAGCACGCGGGCGTCCCATCTAAACGCGTTTTGCTGGCTGCCATAGCATTGGACCGACCCCCCGAGGCAGGCCGGCGCGGCGGTCGATTTGTTTGCTTCTCTGGCTTCCATCTAGCAAGGTCAACTCTCCAGAGCATGCCGGGCGGCAGTCCCCATCTAGAACGTTCCGCTTCACGCTGCTGCTGCAACGAATGAAAGTTAGAACGACAACGCCTCTCACGCCCCCCCCACCCCCGCAATGTCTGCCTAGGTCGATGATCACCCAACGTGCTCCGTCCCGACACCGTAGAGATGCGAGGGTCTATGGTCAATCGACTATTTCCATGCATAACATGAATGCAACCCCCCCCCCCCCCCCCCCTGCGCGCGCGCCCCCTCCTCACCCCTCAACTCCCTTCCACCCGCTCTCCGCCAGCCTCCACTTCGGCTGGATAACATGCGCGTCGCTGGTGAATCTCAACGGGTTCTTCGCGTCTATCCCGAGGCTTTCGGACCGCTTTAAGCTCGTCGCGTCCTTGTGTACCGTGACCGCGGCGACAGTGGTCGGGGCCGTGATTTCGTACAGTCGCGAGGACCCGCTGTTCGAGGCCGTCTTGGCGTGGGCCCTCTGGGCCGTGGGGAGCCCCGCCGGCTGGAGCGACCTCAAGGTGCGTCACAAGCGGCGTTGACCCTGCTACTACCTACAGCAGTCATTTTTAGTCTCGCTGAGCGCCTGGGGGGAAGGGGGCAGGGTACGCCCAGAGTATCCGCAGCAAGCGCGCACTACTATGTACTGCGTTGATTGTTGTGTTATGCGGTCTTGTTGTACCCTTCGCGATTTATCACAGCGTGCGTTCCGCGCCCTCCCCCCCCCCAGCCCCCGCTGTGCCTCGTTTTTAAAAACGCCGTATCGTAGTGTCCAAACCCATCAAGGGCGGTCGATGCCGTGTCCGTCGAAATTGGGCTGATCTATCTCCTCCGAACGCGCTGTCGGTGGCACAAAAACATCACTTCCTGACGGTCGCATTCGATTTTTTTTTTTTCTCAGTTCATTGCCGTGGTTGGTTGCGAGCGGCGTGGTAAAAGCCCCCCAAAAGAGAGATGCAGTCGGGCCAGTTTTTGCCTCGTCTGGGACCCCCAGGGGTTCGTATGGGCGCCGCCGCCCGCGGTGTCGCCGGCTGCAACTGGAACATCAAAAAGGGAAACAACCAAGACGAAAAAACTGCAACGTGTTGTCCGCCGCTGTCTGTGATCGAGGCAAGCGTGAAACAAAAAAACGATTCAGCGATATTTTAGCTGCTCTAAATCGTGTTGGTTAGAGGGGAGCTCTGGTGGAGTAGAGCGGTAGGTTATCCCTTGTAGGCAACGAATTATGCATGAACAGAAACGATTTCGATTCGACACTTGATGCTTCCGAGCCCTCGATATACTCGGACACACCGCCGTCTCATTCACGCGCTCGCTCCCTCCCAGGGTGCACCGAGCAAGGCACGAACGGTAGCGCAGCGCACCGCATCTCGAGGAAAAACCTCGAGAGCCTCTTTTTCCCCTCCTTTTCCCCTCTCTCCTTCCCCCCCGTCATCTGTGTACTTTCCCGCAATTTTTTTTTTTTTTTTTCAGGGCCGCGTGTCCCCGGGCGCAATCCGCTTGCAGGAGCTGGCGGCCAAGGGGGGCGCTGTTTTCGCCATGGCCGCCGTCTGTCTGCTCCTGGGGATCTCCCTGAAGAACAATATTTTCATGGGCGATGTAGACTACTAGCTGACCCGCTGCGCATGAAATAGCGCTGCACCACGTGTTGACAAGGGAGATGTGTACGAGCGCTGTTCTACGTCGCGTTAAACGTGTCAGGAAACAAACAGGGTTGCCTGGACCTACACAGGACGGTTAGATTGATTGGCCGGCTACGCTAGCGAGGTCCCGGCCTACATACATGAGAAAAGCCTCGTTCGTGCGGCAATTGATATATACGCGAAACCCGAGAAGCCTGGTGGTTCTCGCTCCCCCCCCCCTGCCCGCTAGAGCCAACGGAGGGCGCGTGGTGTGTCGGTTGTATGATGGGATTGGCGTGAAAGTTCAGGCGGGCAAGGAAGAGGCGCGTGCGTTTCGTTTCACACTCCCTCGTTGCTATCACAGGGAGCGCGTGTTGTCCTGCTAGAGGTCGCGGCGAGGGAGAGGAAACGGGGAAATTTCGTGGTGGGGCGGTATGCAGCGTCATGATTGATTCCGGTAGATTTTTTGCGTGCCAGTACGGTTTACAGTGCGTCTTTTGGAGAGCAAAAGCGGGGTGGTGTATAGGGCATCAAGTTGCACGGACGCGATCGTACACACGCCTCCTTGGCACAGTCCATCGTATATCATGCCAATAGTTGCGCAGTCGAATTGATGCCGAGTTTGTTGCTCAGCGGCATGCGGCGTTTGATGCGCGGCAACGTAGTCAGAGCGGGGTGTGTGGGAAACGGCCGAACAACCCAAGATGTTGCATAACTTTATGGGGGTATACGAAGTAGATACCGCCCGCCCACCCCCCACCCCCTGGGCATCGCCGCCATCCAGGACACACATATTTGACTAATGAGTAGCTTTGGGAGCCCGTGACGAAAAAAAACAAACTGTTATCCCCCACTCTCGCGTGTCGCGTCGCCATATATATGTCGTAGATATAATGCAGCCGCCGTTTGGGGCTGGAGGTGAAGTGTCGCTGTTATCTGCGGTATCGGAATGCGGCACAGCAGCAGTGGCTTCTGTGTGTACACGGTCCCGACATAAAACCCGTTGTGCGCATTCTCATAGTGCGTCTAGTAGTTGTTTTGTTGTTGAGAATGCCACGTTCACTCATCGGGAAAACCTAGTGCGGGGGGGGGTCACAGTGCAGGCTCCTAAACGATCAATCTTAGGGAAGTTCGTAGTGAGGGAAAAAAACAGCAGGAAAACAAACGAACGAACGAAAACAAACAAACGAACGAACTAACAGCACAAACAAACAGACAGACATACGGGCACACAAACAAAACGAACACACAGTCTTACAAACAAACAAAACATGTTCGCTCGCGAGGCTGGCCGGGTTCGCGCGGAGACCGGAGATAAGGAAGGGGCACGTGCACGCCGGTAGAGTTGAGACATCGAAGCGGTGCATATATCTGCTGCGACGACGGACGCTGTTACAGGGGACCATAGTTAATAGGACCAAATATAGTTAGTAGAAATGGTTAAATATATAGGTTTTTATGTATACCACAGGTCCTATTAACTATGGTCCCCCGTAATAGAAGTCTGCATGAAATGAATCCCGCAGGTCGAAGCCATGGCGTGCCTCGTTACGACGAGTAGAGGAGATCAACTGCACGCAAGGCTCAAGCAGGAGGACGGCGAAGAGGAGGAACAGGAGGAGAGCGTTCGCACAGTAGTAGCGGCTTTCATTTTTGAGAAACAGGACAGGGACACCGAATTCAAAGGCACAGACGCACGATCGCTTCTTAGACATGGTCAATAACTGGTTGTTCTCGCGTTCCGTCGCAACCGGGACCCCCCCCCTCCCCCCCCCGCGCGCCCAACACGTGTTGTTTCATCGTAGCCCAACAAGGAATTATGAGCGAACCGCGCTCTCAACGTTCCAGGAAACAAAAGGGGGGGAAAAAGGGGGGTGCATAAATCGACATCCTTGCTAACGTGCTTGCCATTTGTAACTGCGAGTATAAACAATTAATAGAGCCCTATCCCAAAGCGGTTCCACGCAAAACCTGAAAAAATAAGAAGACAAACGCTAACAAGAAAATAAACGAACGACCCAACATACCGGCGGGTAGGTAGGCCTTCCTTCGCACGCGAAAAATGTCGATCACCAATTCCAACAACACCTCTACAAGACGACGAGGCTGCCTGCATCGTCACACACTCCGCGACCTAGCCCGTTATAACCCCCAAAGATCGGTCGTAGCAACATAGGAAACGCGCGCACCGCACAAATCTCTCAAAATCGTCTGCGGGCCCAAGTGGCAGAGTGGCCAGCGTAGAGTTTGGCGGCCGCGTCCTCGAGAGCCTCCCTCGGTCAAAACCCACCCACCCACGCGCGAAGTTCACCCCTCTTTACGTAACTGCACCCACTTGTTTTCAGGGGAAAACGCTTGAAATTAGTGTGGGATAAACTTCGCAGTTCTCGAAAGGTTAACGCTAACGCCCGACGCCAACGCCGCGGCGGAGTAGCGTCTTCGATCCCACACAGCCGCTGCCGGTTGAGGCGCTGCCGGTTCCGGCGGCTTTAGTGCGTTTTTTGGCCTATCATAGCTCGCCATGGGGCGCAACGTACGAACAGCGGCGCAAAGCAGTACGTTGTTCGAAAAACAGCGCGCGCGGTCCCTTCGTGCGCGCGTGAACGTACTTCCTACTGAGCATCTGCCAAAAGTCTCCGGAAAAAACGCCTCGGTGGTGAAGGTTTCACTCTCGAGAAAAAAACACCCCCCCCCGGGCTCGTGTTCCTTTGAAAACTACAAGTTTACAAGCCAGGGAAAAAAAGGGGGATGGGGGAGGGGGGGGGGGGCTTCCGTCCCTTGGATACGATCAGAAAAGAGGCAGACGCGGCACGTCCCTTTCCCGCCTCTCGGAGGCCCTCTTCGCCCTCCGCAAGTGTTGCGTCGCCTGCAGGTAGTTGAAGTACATCGCAGCTCCTCGCAGGAGCAGCCTGCACGCGTCGAGGCCAGGCGCACCGGCGAACGACGACGCGGGAGGGCGAGAGAGAGGACAGAGGAATAAGCAAAAACCAGGGAATTTCACGGGCCATTACCCCACCCGCGGGTCGTGTCATGATGTTTTTTGAAAATGTCACGGGTCGGGTCGGGTCGAGTCGGGTCGGGTCAGGAGGTTCTCAAACTCTCACGGGTCGGGTCGGGTCGGGTCGGGTCGGGTCGGGTCGGGTCGGGTCGGGTCGGGTCGGGTCGGGTCGAGTCGAGTTGGGTCACCCTTACCCGACCCAATCCAAACCTAAACCGCGAGGTTAGACCCGACCTGCGAACAACCCTTGTCGAGGGCGACGATAGGAAATTGAGTAAAAAAAAAGGCGATTCGCTGAGTTTGGGGTTGTTCTGCGTGCCAACACGGAGCACGTGCGTACAGTACAGTAACAAGTCGACATCAGTACAGTATCAGCTTTCTCGGCATTTTTGCAGGCAACAACCTCACAGGTACTGCCTTAGAGGGGAGTTGATAGTCACGCACGTAAACACCGGACGTGAAAAGCAAGGACCGTTTCGTAGGCACTGCTATTGTAGAAAGCAGCGGTCTTTTGCATTTTCGGCCAGAGCGGTGTATCTTTTCACGTATCGTTTACTTGCTGTGGTGGAAGGCCAAACGAAAAAAATAAAAAATGCTAGTCGTCTGAACGGGTAGGGAGCCGTCGATCGCCTTCTACTTGTTTTCTGTCAACGAAAACGAAGAGATGTTCAATAAAGACATGACGGAAAGCATGCACGCTACCGTGACACCGCGGAACGGCGCGAAAAAAAACATGACACACGGGGCGCAATGCGTCGCCGCCTAAAAAAAAACGCGCCGGCTCGTACAGAACACGAGCACCCAACTATACATACCTATATACTGAACTGCGCACAAAAAATGGGGAAGCAGTGTCGTCATAAAGAAAACACTCAACGATAGCTCTCGTCCACCGTGAGGTAGCACGCGCAGGTAGCACACGCATATGCAGTAGTAGCATTAGCAGCGGGGTCAAAACTCGTCACCAAGGGGGCGGGGGAGGGGGAGGGGGAGGGGGCGGGGAGGGGTGTACTCATTATCATGAATGGCCGTAGTCGTATAACCATAGACCCTCGCATCGCTACAATGACGGGATGGAGCTCGTCGGGTCTTCACCGACCAGGGAGACATTGCTTGCACCTGGCGCGAAGCGCCGTCAGGTTTTCATGGAGTCGCATACAGGGTGAGCTGCATCCTACTAAGAACCGCTTTTGAGGCGGAGTTTCTCGCATATGGATGACAGCGTCAATTCATTCATTTATTTTTTGGTGTGGCCACTTGGCCACTGCCAGAGACAGCAATGGATTTACTATGTAACTCCGGAGGGGGCGGGGGGGGGGGGGGGGGGGGGGTGTACTCGATATCATGCATGGCTGTAGTCAGGGGGCGGGGGGGGGGGGCGTCCACGGTGCCATCGGGTTTCTTAGCGGAACTGGTCGACCGGAAAAGTATGGAGGCGTTCTACGATAGAGGTTCACCCTAAATTTTCTGAGGCTCCTCACTTAAGGAGCTCCATACCTCACCCGAAAGCTGACTTCACCAAAAATCAAATAGCATCCCGATGAAATATCCCATGGCCCAAGTAAAACAAAAGCGTCATTTTTCGATTCGAGATTGGTATCCCGACGATTTCGGGTTGAGAAACCCCGTCATTCAGAAAACGTTTCAGCGGAAATGTGCTCCCTCTAAACGAACGGATGCTCACCCCTTCCACCACGGCATCTTCTTCTTCGCCGCCGCAGCCGCCTGCTCAGCCGGGTCTGGCGGTAGCATCCAAGTGCCCTCCGAGAGGCGGTCCTGCTCCCGACTCTTGAGACGAGAGGCACGCGCGGTTGTGTGTGTTTGTGTTTCGCGCATTTGTGTTTCTTCGCGCATTTTTGAGTTTCGCAATTGTGTTTGTATTCGTGTTATAAAGTGTTTTTGTTTTTGTGTGCGTTTCTGTGCTGTGTGCGCATTTCGTGTGTGTGTCTCGTGTGTGTTTGTATCAATCGTGCCAGGTTTGTGCTTGTTTTTGTGTGCGCGAAAAATATGTGTTGCGTGTGTACTTCTTTCGTGTATTCTTGTGCGTTTTGTACCAGTCTGACCAGAAACATACCCTGGTACAATTCGACTTTTCACTACCATTTCAACGTCCCTCGTATTTACCATGAGGCTGGTACGTTGTTTGGGTGTGTTCTTGTGTGCGTGTTTGTGTGTGTATTGTGTCCGTGCCTTTGTGTGAAGCACTACGAACTGGGGGTGACCGCAATGACAAGATGCCGTAACGAGCAAACGCAAACAACCCCCCCCCCCCTCCCCCCACCCCCCTGTCGTCAATCCTCCCGGTCTATATACGTCAACGCCTACCGCTGTTGATTAGTTCACCTCTTGGCTGGGTTTTTGGCCAAAAAAAAAACACGCCACCCATTTTTAGCAGTCTTCAAAGTGACGCCGCCACTACGCTCGGTGGGCGTACGAAAGTTTTTTAATCAATCCCCAATATCTCTGTCGTCTCCGTCGGACGACTTTTTCATTCTGTCACGCACTTGTATTTTATCCTACTACTTCGGCAGGGGGGGGGAGAGCGGATAAAATAAAGCTTGAGAGCTCCGAGAAACTCTTACAGAAAAGCAGCACACGGAAACGTGATACCTGGTACTACAGCTACATGCAAGCACGGCAGTGGACAGAGGGCATCACGGCCCGCAGAGGTGACACAATCGAGCGGCAACTCGAACAGCTCGAGGAGGCGGGGGGGGGGGGGGGGGGGGGGGGGAAGGGGGAGTCGGGCGGGGGGCGAGGGAGGGGGCCTTTGACCGGGTCTCACCTCCATATCCTCGTTAAGCTTCACCAGCTCCGCCTCCCAGTGCAGGCGCAAGACGTCCGCCACGCCCGCAGTGTCGGGAACCGCAAGCTGCAGGGATCGGTGACGGTCAGCGTAGCGGGAGGGCGGGTGGGCGGGCGAGGCAAAAAAGAGCGTCAGTGGCTTGCGAGGACATGCGGCGGCGGCGGCGGCGGCGTCGGTGGTGGTGGTTGCTGTCACGACAGCGGCGACGTCAGCGGCAGCAACAGAAGGGGATTGGTCCACTCGCGCGAAAACTCATTCTCTGGATGATACGAGCCACAATGGAAACGAAAAGACGAAGCCCGTGCCTCCCGAGCAGACAGACGCCTCCAGAGCAGACGCCTCCCGAGCAGACTCGTTTCTTTTTTCACGATAGCGGCATTATGTTTCTGGCGAAAATATTTATGATTGATGGGGGCTTTTGCACTGAGGGACTTTTTTGCCCAACATCGTTTGCTTCCAAAATCGTTCTTTTTCTTTAGTTTCTCGTTACACAAGTATAGGCCGCAGGATTGACTGCTCATTGTTTTTTTTTCCCCCTGAAGCCGAAACATTTGAGTTGAGAGAAACATACCACCCTCCTCAAGTGCGGAGGAGCCTCTTCCTCAAGTGAGGAGGAGCCTTGGAAAATTATCAGAAAATTCTCAGAAACATCTCAGAAAGTTGCAGGTGCACCCCCTCTACCGTAGTATGCGTCGGGAAAAAAAAACACACGAGTAGCCTAGCATGCGTCAGCAATGCGAGCAGACAACCAGCGGCGTCCTCTTCGCGGGCGAGCTGTTGCGTGATTCGGAGACGATGCCGCGGGCAGATGCCGGAACCCCCAAAACGGCCAACCTAACGTCGCATAAACTTACGGACAAAATGGACAACGCGCGAAGTTTTGGACCCCCCCCCCCCCCCCCCCCCCCCCTACCTCAGAAGACACGCTTTCATAACCATTGTTCTCCTGGGCGCTATTTCGACCCCGGAATCCATGTATATGTCTCTGCAATCGAATATTTCTAAGGCCTTCACGCCTTAGACTACTCCCACGCCACGTAGACGTGGATGTCGGCCATATTGACAATAGCGGCGGGATGGGCCAGAAAAGACGGCACACCGAGAGCTTTAACGATTCGCGTCATCTGTAATCTTGACAAAAATCTTATCTTGCCTACAAGGTTCATGTTTATCGCCTCCTTGCCTCCCCCTCCCCTCTCCGTCCCGGCATTGCAGGGATGCGAGGGTCTATGGCCATACGACTATGGCCATGCATGAGAATGAGCACACACACACACCCCTCCCGCCCTCCCTCCCTCCCGCGACCGGTAACTACGCAAGTGTACATGTAAATTATTAAGTCGTTGTCATGCCCACTAATGAACTCTCGGGCTGTGCTGTAGCGCTTTTCTCGCCTTGGTAGCGGCGAGGAATTTTTTCCTGGCGCTCTTGGCCATCCTCTTCGAAGAATCTTCGAAGTCAGGCGCACCCCCCAGAACGCACGAGAACGCCTCCTCGAACTCTTCGTGAAAGTGGCCCCTGGATGTTTTATAGTCGTTTTC